>MU223112.1:1002276-1017841 GCA_018584345.1 Thuja plicata | reverse complement strand
CGATCAAGCTCATTTTAGGCATAAACATCTTGATCAATTATAAATACATAAATTTAAAGGGAGAGTATCGAATTTTTTGTATTAACATCTTGAAGCCTTGACTTGATGTTCTTATAGGTATTGGAAGGTTCCCTTGATTAGTCTTCAATTTGTGGTAGAAGAAATTCTTAGTAGTTATGCTATCAGAATAGATTAGAACCTATTAGGGACTTGGTAAGCTAAAGGGTTTCGAGGAATGGGTGTTAAGACTAGGTGTCATAGAATAGGTGCCACTTGCACTCTAGAATATATGGATGACCCCTTTGCCCTACTCTCTTAGGTCTAGGCTCCCAGGTTTTGGGGGTTTTCTCCTAGTTTAAGGGACTCTCTAGTCTTGCAGGGCCTTAGAGTAGGTTATTAAGTTTTTCCCTAGTAGATGGGGACTAGAATGATCATTTTGGCATACTTATTAGCTTTGATTTTGCTAGGGTACTCTAGGTAGCTTTCTAGTTAATATGTTTTTCGCCTGTAATCTCCTATTGGTATACTAACATGTACATATATATATATACATATACATATACATATATATATATATATATATATATATATATATATATATAACTTTTATTAATCAAAATAGATATATATCTATATAGATATAGTTATAGTTATTTATTGATATGCTATCAATAAAACATTAGTTGTTTATTAAATTAATCTATATTAATATAAATGAGCATGTATAAGAAACAAGATGTCTAATAGTATACTCATAGTAGAAAAATTAAGAAACTTATAAAAGGTATGTTCTCTATGGCATAAAGCCTCTAAAGCATAATTCTGTAATTTCTTTGTTTTCATTTGTATAAAGTTTGTGAATCTGTACAATGATAGAAGGTATATAATAGACTATAAATACATAGATAAGCAAATACATTTCAAAGATTAAGCATAATTGAAGCTAACCTTAAGATTGGATTGCTAAAATTATCATCTATTAGTACTTTTTCTTTTCCTTTCTACTAATAAAGTAAGATATTGTTTAAATGAATTAATGTGCAGAATCAATATAAATAGTAAGTAGTGGATCATGACATATTAGCACTAACATCTTACTTACTCAAATAGAGGTAACCATATAAATTAGCTATGAGTTTCATAAACGGACTCTTCGCAGCCATCTGTTTTCAGTTATCTCTTCTCTATTAATGCTTAGTCAAACTAAAATTATGAAGAATAGTTTTTCATTTTGATCACCACACTCTAAAATTGGTTGTAACGCTCTGAACAAGTATGCTCTAAAACTCAAATCAAGTAATACTAGGTTGTAAATATCTCATATATTCAAACTAACGATAAACCATAAAGTTGTAGAAAGGTTCCTCTAGTGTTTATGTGTGCAAGGAAATTTGCAGGAAAAAGAAAAAAGCAATGGACATCAAAGATATGAGTTGAAATCTGGTACATAGAATAAAAGGATCAAGGATAAAGTGAAGGGCATCCCTGGCTCGTGATTACAAAATTAAAAATGTTCAAGGAAATGCTAGTATATCTTGTAACTTAGGAACTTAATATACAAAGGAATGCCATGATAAATAAAGGAGAGACTTTGTTCTGATTTGTAAATGAGGGAATGCACTCATAACTAATTAATTGTAACTCATAATTTGGACCCATGGTCCCAGGAAAGACTGGAAGTTTTCTTCTCCATTCTTTCCTACCAGTGCCCGCAGAGAATGGAGCTCTTTGTAAAATTTGGAAATTTTATATATTTATATAATCTATGGGCCTCGACCTTTTACCGATCAAAAAAAAAAATGACTCCTCACCAAATGCCCTGGTTGAAATTTTAAAATAACTTGGTTTTTTATTAAATCATGTGCTTATTTTTCCCACCAAAATGAAAAAAGTTTCCCTGCAAAAATGAAAAAGTAAGTTTAAGAGGGTAAAATGGTATTCCTTCTTTCTCATTTTCACCTCCTCTCTTTGTAAAACTTTGAATTTTTCCTCTACTAGAAACAATGATGGTTCCAATAAGAGACCATAGATTCGAGCGTGGGTGGTGTTATTAGTGTCCGAGAGCATATAGAATCTAGTATGTTCCCAATCTTTGATCTTTCTTTCCATATTTCATGATTTTCCTTTATTTTCCCATACTTTTCATGCTTTTCCCATGTATTTGAGTGCCTATAACCCATGTTAGAGTGTTTCCATTATTTATTATAGCACCTATGCTAGGATTTAGATTGCTTTGAAACTTTTCCATAAATGTTTGGCACCTATACCATTGCTTTCAACTCTTATACCCCTGAATGGGCATATGCATGATTTCTGGGCGCTTCCATGATGTCTTACAGTGCCTATGCATGACATGTGCATGTTGCAAGGTGTAATAATGCCTATTCAGGCTAATAGAGTTCCTTTTAATATTTTGGGAAGATTTAGGAAGGTTTAAGAATGGTTAGGAACATCCAATGTAAGTTTGATTCACTCCTTCTGCGTTTAGGTAAAAATAACCCAAAATCTATAGCTTTTTTTTTGCCTCTGATAAAATAATATTAATCCCATGTTTATAATTTGATTTCAATATCCCTCATATGATGCTTATTTGATACAAATTTGAATGATTTCAATCTTGAACCTCATGTTGATGTGTGTTGATGTTAGTACAACTAAGCATATTAAGATGATTGATAGGATTCATGTGATACTTTATTCTCAAGATCTACAAAAAAAAATACTTTCATGTGATCAAGAAGAGAAATATAGGATTGATGAGTATTAGATTGATTAGGTTAACTAACTTTAGATGATCAACTTGATGTTTTTGATTGATTGATTGATTGCATTTTAAAGAAATCGGGTTCCTTCCGGGAAATTGATGATTCGAGGTATCTATCCTTGGCGATTAGATATGATCCCCGACTTGTTTATTCAGGACAAGAATGTGATCAAGTTGTTTGGATTATGATACCTTTTATGAATTCCACGATTTTGAGTAAATCATGGTTTTCTGAGCACTTTAGCAGAGCGGTGGCACTCAAGATCATAACACCTTTCACTTACCGATGGGTGAGATGACAATTACCCCTAAGGGTGTTTACAGATTATTGTAGATTCTAATCATGTGTGATCTCATTTATTAGGATTCTTGATATGATGGAACTTCTTGCACATGATTGTTTGGTGATGATGACATCAGTGATGAGACCATTCCTTGGTGGTGGATGCGACAGTTATACACTCCTCTTCCTTCTATTTTGGTAGCTTTATTTGCTAATTTTTTATGCCAGACAGACGTGGTCATAGATTTATCGTTGGGTGGGGTGGGATCTTAGAGGATATGATTACTCAGCCTTAAATATTTGCATGGGGATCATGCTTATTAGCTCATCTATACCATGACTTCCATCATGTTGTCTACCATCACGATGCTACATTATCTGTTAGTGTAGTTTTATTATAGTTGTAGGCTTTGGAGAATCTTTCAGTAGCAAGGCCTATAGTAGATAGATCTTTTCCTTGAATCTATCCCTACGTGTATTATTATTAGGAAGTTATTGTCTAGCCTTGGTTGGGAAAATTAGGGTACTAGAGGACGATGCTAGATGATTTGGATGAGGCATGTTGGAGACCATACCTTGGTTGTGAGGGTTGGAGTGAGGATGATAAGGAGATACCATACTTATTCACTTCACAATAGGTCCTTGGTTGCATTGTCTTTATTTTTGATAGATTCTATCTATTGAGTGTTTTGCAACAGTTTGGCCGCACTCAATGTTTACCACAAGGTTTAACTCATTATGATCAAGTTCAGGAAGAGAGATCATTGTGCAGGCCTAGTGTTGATTACCGACCTATGAGACTTGAGGTCTTAGGCCTTAGACCAATGTAGTCAGATTATAGTGATGATATCAAGGATGCATGGGTTACTCCCCAGTATAATCAATGGTACAAGTAGCATGAGTTTCCTCATTTCATATATCCTGCACACCCAGTTCCTAATATTGATGATCCAGATTCAGAGGATGATGATGATGATGATGATGATGATGATGATCAGGATGATGACCAAGGAGGACACCATAGACCAAGAAAGGTATGGGTTTTAGGAGGTAGATCTGTTAGTCCTCGCGGTGGTAGAGTTGTTTGAGATTTCTCCAACCAAAGCTACAAATCATTAACACTCCCTCTTAGCCAGGGAGGAGGATACAAAATAAGTAGAGTCCATACATAATGTGGAATGAGTATTACCTCAAAGTAATAAAAATATCATTTCTCATGATACTCATCATAAGGATGTCATCTCATGACATTTAGAAGTAATGGTCTACAAATATCAATACTTATGATATTCACCATAAAGATATCATCTCATGATATCAGGAGAAATGGTCTACAAATATCAACACAAAGTAAAAAGAGATATCACCTTAATATAATATCAGGCTATATTGAATGTTCTTGGATATAATATTTGGAGATATCAACCATAATGATATCATCCCATGATATCAGGAGTAATGGCCTACAAATATCAAGTCTCGTGATATTTACCAAGTACTCAGAGTAATGACCTACGAATATCAAGTCTCATGATATTAACCAAGTACTCATGGTGTCCATAAGGTATGTGCACAAGTATCACCCATGTAATGCCTACAATAGGAACATTATAACCATGGTATATCTATACAATACAACCTGTAGATATCTATGTGATGAATCTATCTCTCAGTACATATTGATTTAAAAGATATGATCTACTTAGATATCAACCATATGATATCCATTATTGATGCGGAGAAATGGTGGGGTTTCAAAGAACTATGTCAATGTTGTCAATAATGCCCTTAGAATGGATTCAATCCACAATTCAACAATGGCTCCAAGGTGTCAACCCAAGGACACAACCTTCTCCAAGTTTCCCAAGGACACTAGGGGTCTCTAATAACCCTATAAAACAAAGGCAAGCCACTTGAAAAGTTGTAAATGTCCAACTCAATCACAAAATCCAAACAATGTGGTGCAGAGCACCTCCCATTTTGGCTTGAAGTATGTTTAGGGTTTTTTAGGGGTCTTTTATATGTTGGATCCTAACTTGTTCATTTGTGTTTGTAAGAGCACAAGTTGCTCCAAGGTGAAAATATTGTCACATTGGTCTAAAATGGTAAAAGTTGCTAATTTTGAGAAACTAGGGGTTATGGTCCCCTCTAGGGTCCTATGTGTCCTAACTAGGGTCCTAGGATGGGTCAAAATGCATTGATTTGACCAATTTAGTCAAAGACCAAGAAATGCTCAAAAGTTGCTAGCAACTTTTACAACTTTTTGAAAAATGTTCCTCAATGAGGAAATGGACAGTTGTAACCACCCATGCTTGGGTATTTGAGAATAACTTTAATATTTTGGAAGGCTAATGGATTTTTAGTTATAGACCAAATGTGTGAACATTATGTATGGATGAGATTCCAAGTTTTACTTGCATTTGCAGTGTTTCTGCATCCTTGTATGGTTGTGCATGGAGTAGATTGTACAATCTGACTCCATGGGATTGTAGAGTTTTTTTTTATCTTTATTTTTCATATACTAGGTTGATTTCAAGTTAAGGCTTTATAAAGTTACATTTAGTTTTAGGTGTATGTGTCTGCAATTCCCATTTGCAGAGTTGCAGGAACAAAAATGACTCTAACCTAAGCATCCATGGTTGAAAATGAATGAAACCTTGTGGAATGAGAGGTTAGGGTCTGTATATAGTGTTTATGTTTTCCTTTTTGTTCTTTCAACTAAACTCCTAGGCTTGGAGTTATACCCTAGGTTGACTGCTTAGAGTAGGTGAGCCAGGATAAGGCAAAGATTGGATTGAAACAACACACCCATGATCTTGTATGGACAACTTAGTGGCATGTATGGAATCCATAGAGTGTCTCCTTGAAGGATCAAAAGGTTTCAGAATTTGGAGTGAATTTTGAAGACAAATTGAAGGCAATTTGCAGTGACTGGTCTAGAGGCCTAAAAGATAAGCTGAAAACTAGTGCTTGGAAGTAATTAGGGTTGTGAGTGTCTTGGAGAGCTATACCTTTGGATTATTGAAGTGATAATTGACAGCTTTCAGAATAAAAGGGTCTTCCATTAGGTTTCTTGGAATAATTTTGAGCATTTGGCTAAAAATAGTGAAAATAGACCTAATTGAATTAGGCCTATCTTGGAGTAGTGACAATATAGAGATGAATAGAGTGTCCATAAGTGTTTTGAACACCTAGAATAGACATGTAAGGTCTTTTGAACATAGGATAGAGCCTGAGAGGTGTGTGGAAAGATCCTAGGCAAGGGTTTAGGGTTCTAGAGGGAGATCTAGTGAGAAAAAAAGGTAATTGGAGGACTAGTTGGACTAGTTGAAATTGTTTGGGGAATGTTTCTTCATCAACTCAACTATACCTAGGAGGCAAGTTGATTGGATGGTCTAGGATGCCAAACTTGGTGAAGGAAACAAAGATGTTTAAACCATTGGATGGTTTGGGGAAGTGATTAACAACTTGGAGTAAAGGAAACACAAGAACTCTAGGCCCTCTGCATCACAATGTCCTATTAGGCTTATCTCCCTAGTAGCCCTTTAACGATTATTTTTCAAACTTCTTGTGCAAACTTCCCAAATAACTCCCCCCAAAAAATAGGTTTTTAGATACCCATTTGGCTTCTGCACAACATATCCAAACCCCAGAACCAGATTCTTTGGACCAAATCCTCATGCATTGGAAAAGATATTTAGGATGTATTTCAACTACCCCACCTTATCCCAATCGGGTTCTCATGTCTACAATATCATTTTGCCTCTGAAACATTATTTCCCTCCTAAACCATACTAGTCGTTACAATTGAAATATTTGAATTTTGAATTCTTGTTTTATTATCTTATTTTCATTTTGACTTATTAATTCTTACATCTTGCTCCACTTAGGACCTAATTAACCTATCAAACCCACTTATATCCTTTTAGGAAATATTGGCCACCCTTACAATAAATTTTGGCCCTAGGTCCTTATCAGGTGCTTTAGGACCTTTGATCATTACATTGGTTTTCTTATTACAAATGGCCATGATTGGCCTCAAAACACTCCAATTAACCTTCATAGATTTTATCCCACTCTTCAAAGCACCTTATGTCTTCATGTGGCCTTTTTCTCCACTAGGTGCCCCTGCACCATACTCCTATGAAAAAGAACATTTTCCCCAAAGGTTTAAGGGTGTTGTATTCACACCTCCTATCTTCCTTGAAGGAGTCCTCCAACTTTGTCTTCCTTGTGACAACTCTCCACCTCATATTCTTTATCCTGCAACCACATGGTTACAAACATGAAACAAAAGCTCACCACCAATGCCTTTATTCATGTTTTGTTTAGGACAATCATGTAAACTATGAATGTACTGCCCTTTCACCTGCACCTGAAGGTCCAAAAAAATTCTATTCATGTCCTCCATGGAAAGATCCACCATTCCATTTTTTTCTCCACTATAGGACACAAAACAGTCCCCACTTCTATCCCTACAATATGTAACTTTTTATCTTTAAGCGCACTGCTCACACACTCTTTTTTCTGCACCAATAAGGACCTCTTAGACCCCTAAACTTCCTTCCTCAACCTATTTTCCTTGTAACCCTGCAAAACAACATACTCTTTTCTTCCAAAACAAATAACTCTTGTCTCCTCAACAACACCATTTTGTAAAGGCTTGAGAGTGAATGTCTTACCTTCCTTGTGAACCACATAGGTGTTCTTGTAACCATAATGAATAGTTCTTCTTGAAGACTTCCAAGGTCTCCCTAAAAGAACATGACAACAAGTCATTGTAATAATATCACACAACACCCTCTTATTGTATTTACCAATTGAAAATTAACATATGCTTTCTCCCTTACCATTATTCTTTTCTAATCACTTACCCAAGATGCTTTATAAGGCCTAGGGTGTTCAAAATTGCTCAAATTCAACTTATCTACCATTTCACATGAGACTAAATAGTCAAATGAACAAGATCCTATTATCATTTTACAAACTTTACCTTAACTTGAACAAGTCATTCTAAAAATTGATACCTATGGTCTTCTTTGTTGTTTCATGACTGCTCCTTTTCTTACCATGAGACATTCTCCAACTTCAAGGTATTCATAATCCATCCCTCTTTCTTCCTCTTGTTGTTCATCCTCTTCCATCTACCTATCTTTCTTGTCTCCTCTTTAGCTTATCCTTTGCCTTGATGGATAATTTGTAACATTCGTCCATAGTGTCAGGGGTATTAAGACCAAGTTCATCTTGAAAATTGAACCTTATCCCCCCTAATTATCTTTCTACCTTCTCCTCTTCATCCTCATCATGTGTAATCATTACATCCAATTTATGAAACTCCTCGGTGTACCTTTGGACATCCATGTCCGTCTGTCTCAAAATTTGCATCTTCTTGTACAACTGTACCTTGTAGTCTTTAGGAAGGAAATTTTACTTCATTTTTCCATCATCCTTGGCCATGAAGATATTTTGGCCAGTCCCTTCTCCCATCTATCAGCCTGCAATTAATCCCACCAAAGCAATGTATGCCCCTTCAATCTGGACTTTGCAATCTTCACCTTTTTTCCATCCTCAACATCCTCACAATCAAAAAAATTCTCCACAACACTGAACCAATCAATCAAATCATCATCATTCATCTTCCCATTGTACATAGGGATGTCATACTTACCCTTGTAGTCATTACCTTTAATGGGTTTAACAAGTTTTACTATCCTTGCATCCTCAGGATCAATCTCTTCCCTTGGTGCTCTCTCTTCTTCTTCTGATTCTTCTTCTTCTTCATGGTCTTCTTCTCTTGGGTTCTTACTAATCCACATCTACATTTTATCCATCTTTTCTTTCATCTTCTTGTTATCTTCAGCATATTGTGCCACAATTTTGGCATGCTCCATGTTTGTCAATCTTGGAGCCATCTCTTGAGCCTCTTCACCAAATTCTTCAAACTCTTCTCCTTCTGACATGAAATATTATCCTTCTCCCAAAGGTATCTTTTGTGCTCTAATACCACTTTATTTAGATCAATGGTGGGATTTCAAAGAACTATGTAAATGTTATCAATAATGCCCTTAGAATGAATTCAACCCACAATGCACAATGGCTCCAAGGATACAACATTCTCCAAGGTTCCCAAGGACATTGGGGGTCCCTACTAACCCTATAAAACTTGGGCTGACCACTTGAAAATTTTTAAATGTCCAACTCAATGACAAACTTCAAAGAATGTCCTATTAGGCTTATCTCCCTAGTATCCCTTCAACAACTATTTTTCAAAATTATTTTGCAAAATTCTCAAATAACTCCTCCCAAAAATAGGTTTTCAGATACCCATTTGGCTTCTACACAACATATAAAAACCCTAGTATTAGGTTCTTTTGACTAAATCACCCTAATAACCAACTGAGATAGAATTTGAGGGCTAATTACCCCACATTTGCAAAGCAACTACTAGATCCTTTCATTCCTTGACCTTGGCTTCTTCCACATGATCATGAAATGATTTGAATTGAAGTAATATGAGGTTAATTTGATCCTCTAGGATTTCTATACCAAAAATTCCCAAATCACTCCTAAAAATCCCCTAAAAACTAGGGCTTTCTCATTATTGGATCTCCAAGCACTTTCTGAACCAACCAATGATAGATTCACCTTCTCCTTGACAAATGGGAACATATTAAATCATAAAGTATAGCCCTCCAATGGCTAGATTCAAAACTGCTACACCCTTGCACTAATTTAAGTGTTCCTTCAACACAACAACTTGATGATTATCAACCAAAACTTCACTTGTCCTGCATTTTTTGGATATATTTATACCATACAAGTTAAATCATGACAATTCCATGATAAATAGTAAGGAAATGTTTGTGGAATGGTCATTGAATCCTAAAAACTCTCAAAAATCTCAAGAAAATGTGTTTCCCTGTGACTGTCAACAAATTCAGTGATTAACTAGAATGGAATAAATTATCAGAACATGTGCAATGAAATAATTTTTTTTGTTTTAGTTTCTTAATTAATAGGAAAAATAATTGAAGGAGAAACAATCAGAATTGTTCAAAGAAATTTGTAGAAAATAGTTACTTTATTGCATTTTCCAACTATAGTCTATACAATTGCAATCCTCCTTATTACTGACCTGATCTGAATGCCTTGGACAAGATATGTAGGATTTATTTCAACTGCCTTAACTGATCCTAATTAGTTTATCATGTCTACAATCTCATTTAGCCTCTTAAACATTATTTCCCTCCTAAACCATACTACCTGTTACAATTCAAATATTTGAATTTTGAATTCTTATTTTATTATTTTATTTGCATTCTAACTTATTAATTCTTGCATCTTGCTCTAGTTATGACCTAATTAACCTATCAAATCCAGTTATATCCCTTTAGGTACTATTGGCCCCCCTTAAAATAAATTTTGGTCCTAGGTCCTTATCAGGACCTTTAGGACCTTTGATCATTACATTGGTTTAATTATACAAATGGCCATGATTTGCCTCAAAACACTCCAATTAACCTTCATGTATGTTCTTCCACTCTTCAAAGAACCTTGTGTCTTCATGTGACCTTGTGCTCCACTAGGTGCCCCTACACCAATCATGATAGTAGATCAAATGATTTTAAGATCGTCACCTTGCAGTAACTATTAGAAGTACAAGTGATAATCATTTACAAGTTGTCACTTATTCATGATGTACACAAGGCCCATAAAGTCATGAAATTCATACACATGACATCCAAATTGAATCATCTCAAGGGCATGGATCCACCATGGCTCATCCTAGAGGATGGAAACAAGGATTTTCACCTCAAACTTCTCTCTTAAAGAGAAGAATGAAAATAATTTATCACTGATTCTAAAAACTTCTTTTAAAATAAGACTTCATTCTCCAACATATCAAGCTTATCTCAAAATTACACAAACTTCTCTCTAGCAAGAGATTTGGTGAGAATATTGTTTTTTTGTTTTGGAGTGATAATGTACCTCAACTGAATACTAGAGAAATCATCTCGACATGGTCTACTCCCTCTAAATCAATATCCTTGGATGTCCACTGATGTAGATCCTCTAGTTTCTCCCTCTATCACAAAAGTATACCCTATTCACATACTCCAATCATGGAAGATATCTTGCTCTAATAAACTCTCATAATCTCTTTGTCCAAGGTTTCTTCTGATAAAATGTTATACTCCTAAATTTATTTCCTCCTCTTTGAAGAAACATTTTCAGTCATCAACTCAGTCCTATGACTGCAAGCACCAAGAGATTTCTCATTTCAATGCAATCTCTTATGCTTCTTGATCCATCCTGAAAGAATTTCAGGGAGACATTAAAAATAGTTCATAAAACTAAACTATCCTAAAGGGAAATACCAATGATAGAAGTATACAAGATTTTCTATCCCAATATTATAACATGAATTAATAAAAAAATAGTCTAGGAACATTATTCAAGGGTATGAAATACTTATCTCTTATTGTCAAATATTTTAGCCCTTTGGAAACTTCGTCCACTTAAACTCAGTCTCTCTTGTTTTCTCTGTAATGACTTTTGAAAATAATTATTCTGAGTTTTCCACACTCGCAGTGTGTAATGTCCTTTTCAAGGATTGGACAGATTATGAAAAAATGACTTGTTCATAGTTGCATCATATTGAATACGTTCATGATTGTAGTGCACAACATTAGTCCACCAATCTTCTTTAGATTTAACATAATGAAGAAATCATATTCTCAATACACACTAGAAAAGTTGGTACCTTCCAAGGGGGGTTTGCCTTCTAACAACGTCAAGCTTCACTTAGGTGCTGCAATATTGTGAGTGCTTTTGTTCAGTTTAATACCCTCATATTAAAAAATAAATATTGTGTGTGCTCATTGTCTCTTCAATACTTATCATGATTTTTACTCTAATACTCAAGCCCAATTTAAGTCTTTCATGGATTAACCGATGGACCTTAAAAAATCATGATATTATATATATTCCCTCAATACCCATTATATCATTTCCCCATTTGATGATGCTCCATCCATAGGTTTAAGTATGGGTATGCAATCAGATATCTTTGATGGATGGGAACAGTGATCTCAGAATGTATATTTTAGTTCTTAACATGGAATATCACTATCCTTACCTCTATGAAATAAATGAGGGAGGATATCAATGACATTTTCTATTACCTTACATTAATTGAGGCCAATTTTCATGGATTCTATTTCTAAAGAATAATTATACTGCAATTCCCCAATGTGAGTTTGATGGACCAAACTCTATTAGAATATAAATCAACCCAATACTAGGGTAAACAATTTATTGAACAGTTTGATGATGATATCACTATACATGATGATTTATTGAATATTTTTATGATGATATCACTATACAAGCTTCATGACAAGAATTCCTCTGATAATGGGTATGAAGTACGCTCCTTTAAGTTTAAACAAAACAGTGAGTTATGTTTTGTATTGCTAATATGACTATTTTCTCCATGAATATGTCATTGTTATAATTTTCTATTGATCAAAGATCTTTAATGGTTACTCCACTCTTATGGAGATCATTGTCAATAAGATAACCATAATCCACACTTTGGAACTCAAGAAAAAATGGGTAACTTATGTTTAAACTTTTATTCTAGCTTGTAAGGGGTTTCGGGTCCCCATTCAAAACCTATTTTTCCCTGCTATCAAAAACATATATGCTCCATATTATTGAGTAATTTTATCACCACTGGTTACATGATTACAAATATAGAAATTCTTTCCTCTGTCGTATAGATGATAGTCCTGTTGTGGAACCCTTGCGAATGAATGATTTGCATAATTATATCAAATAGTGGCAGTAAACTCTGTCGACTTATTGTTTGTGTCCACAATGTTTTCTTTGAGTATTTGACATATACTAATCACCACCAAATATAATCAAATGCCACACATTTCTCTCTATATATTCTTTCCTTAAGTTTGTCAAATATTCACCGTCAACCATAGTGAAAGTAAGGATGATGTCCGTCTATGTGCTGAGTCTCGACAATATAAAAAATACAATTCTACCATGCACAAGAGGATTCAATTTCCTTTTTACTATTGCGACCACCACTATATTAGAACATCTGACCTCAAACCAACAAGCACAGGAAATTCTCAATTAATGTGAGAGATGAATGCTTTCAAACCAAATTTTCTCCCATACTTGTTTTATCTTCTTATACATTCCCTCCTCATAGCAACATAATAAAATAAATAAAAAAATGAATTATGCTGGCCACACATCACCTCCCTAAAGGAAAATGCACACTCAGAACTTGCAAATCAAGGTGGCTGAGAGAAATATGAAAATGCAGTGCAAATTAAATATACCCCTCTAATACTTAAATGTCTTGTGGGTCAATTACCATACATATTAGAATCTACATCTACATTTTCCATAACAGAAAGTTCTGCCCATTAAACTTCTCAACCTTCAAATTTCCCTCATCAGTTGAAGTTGAAGAGGAGTTCAACTTATCCATTGTCACTACCTTTGTAAACTTATGTGCTGGATTTTCATCTTTATGTATATTTTCTATCCTTAACCATCTATCATCCAATACCGAACAAATGAAGTGATATCTCAACTGTATGTATTTTGTCTATGAATACAATGCATAATTCTTTGCAAGATGAATGAAACTCTGCCTATATATAAACAAATAATTGTTAACCTGTGTTTTTGCCAATTCTTCCATGAAGGATTGCAACCATATAATCTCCTATCTTGCCTCTGTTGCAGCTACATACTCTGACTCTGTGGTGGCTAAAGAAACCACCTTTTGTAACCTAGAGATCCAACTCTCCGCTGTCCCATTGAAAATAAAAAATATATCCCCTTGTACTCCACTTGGTATCAATGTCTCTTTCCAAATCTGAGTCAACACATCCTTGTAAATCAGTATTAGAGTCCCCAAAACATAAAAGTTTGTTGGACGTACCTCTCAAGTATTTGAGAATCCATTTTACCGCATTCCAATGCTCAACTCTAGGATGAATAATATACCTATTAACAACTCCTACTACATGTGCAATATTAGGTCTAGTGCATACCATGTCATACATTAAATTGCCTACAATTGAAGAATAGGGTACCTTGGACATTTTTCTCTCCTCTTCTTGTGTCTTGTGACTCATCTCCTTAGTCAATTTCAAATGACTAGGCAAAGGTGTGCTGAAAAATTTTGCATTCTCCATGGAGAATCTCTACAACACCTTTTCAACACAATCAACCTGAGATAGAGTCATCTTTTTGTTTTTCTTATCTCTGAAAATTCTCATACCAAGGATTTATTTTGCTACCCCCAAATCCTTCATAGAAAAAGGTTTTTCCAACTCCTATTTCAAACATGTCATCAACATATAAACATAAAATAATATAGGTGTCATTATCCAAACTCTTAAAATAAAAAAAATGGTCATAGGTACACCTGCTGAAGCCGTGCTCATACATAAAACTATCAAATTTTAAATACCATTGTTGAGGTGCTTGTTTCAAGCCATATAAACTCTTCTTTAATCTACACACTAACTTCTCCTTACCTGTGACCTCAATTCCTTGGGGTTGTTCCATATATATAGATCCTCCTCCAAATCACCATGCAGAAAGGAAATTTTCAGATCTAGTTGTTCCAAATGCAAATCTTTAGTAGCCACAATACTTAAAATAGTATGAATATAAGTCATTTTTACATCTAGAGAAAAGATCTCATCAAAATCAATGCCCTTTTTCTGTGCAAATCCCTTTACAACTAACCTAGATTTAAATATTTTCTTACCTCCATCCTCCTCTTTCAACCTATAAACCTATTTGTTCTGTAAAGCCTTTTTACCTGCAGGTAACTTGAATAATTCCCAAGTCTTATTTTTCAACAAGGAATCCATTTCTTCTGTCATTCCATCCTCCCACTACACCTTAGTATCTAGCTGCATAGCTTCATCATAACATTTTGGTTCACCAACATCTGTCAATATAATAAAACACAATAATCTTCAAAAACAATTCTGCAATACTCACCACTATTATCATATTTGAGTCATTTTAATATTTTACTAGTCTCATTCTCAATCAAGATTTTTCATTTTTTAAAAGTTTCAAATACATCAGATTTCTGTATGCAGCCTAAAATGGTCGCTTAGACTTTGGGCCCCATTTATTATTTTATAAATTTATCAAATTTTTGAATCAATGCTTTGGAATATTTTCAATTCAAATCAATTTCCTTGATCAAATTGTAATTAATTCAATTATTCAATTATTTCAATATTTCCTAAGGTTTGATCATGTTTATTTAATTAAAAGATTTAATCTCCCTTTTAATTAAATTCCTCTTATTTAATTCAATTCAATTTTCCCTATTTAATTAAATAAAATTCTTCTAATTTATTTAATTGAAAGAAAACCTCTTTTTTAATTAAATAAATAAAAATCCCCACTTAAAGCACTTTATTTGTTGAAAAAGGAAATGAATTAAATTAAAA
>MU223112.1:922417-938749 GCA_018584345.1 Thuja plicata | reverse complement strand
ATAAGCTTTGATCCAATAAGAGATAACACAAACCAGGAAGCATAGGGATATGAAGGATTATCACAAAGTACTTCCAACAGCTTGCATGATCAATGAGAAGGTTACAGAATGTAAAATTCAGAGGGCAAAAAGAATGCCTCAGATAACTCCTAGAAAGAATGAATTCTCTTTACAAAATGTCCACTCCTGAGCACTAAGGCTCTCAAAAAACTTTAAATACTCCCATGCACGCAGGCAGGAGTCTCAGAAAACCTAACTAGGGTTACAGATTTACAATGTACTCATTGACCCTAGGAAAAAATATAATCTGGCCATAAATGTGCACCAAGTGAATCGATCAGATCAGATTTCCTTACTCGCGCCCATCCCTGTACTGGATCATGCCCGTAGACACGCAACCTGAATCCATGAGCCATACTCTGCAACTAGGTCTCCGTCATGAATGCTCACCAGCTGATCACAGTCCCCTAGGATGAGAAGTGACCCTTGACGGCCGCCACTCAAATTCTCATCAATGAGCCATCGATCACGACCATGTCCTTCCGCCAACTACACCCGAGAGCAATAACTTCTGATTGGACTCTGTATCTCCTTTCCATGTCTCTGAATCTTTTGTTTCTCCACCAACGTCGAACAAATCTATTCCAAGGATCAAAAGACTCTCTGTGCATGGTCTTCTGCAATTGAAACCTTCTGATCAGTTCTGGAACACAAGCACGGAGGAACCATGGCTGCCGAGCGTTCACAGTGCCAAAACTGCCGCCAAATATTCAAATTCAAAGTCCCGCGACCACGCGACTGACCGTTAGTCTCTTCATCGCGAGCATCAGACCTTAACCATAGTTAAGTCTCCAGACTTGGCGACAAAGCACTTTTTAACCTTTGTTTAACCCGAGCTCAGATCCAGCGACATCCCGACTGTGTGAAATCAAAGTCGCGAGGCATTTCACTTAACTCATCATTCTTCTAGCGACCAAGCGCCTAACTGTCACCTTAAACCGTCATGGCTTGTCGCCTGATCGCCAGATGCTATCCCTCCGTCTCGAGACCATGCGACAACACTTAGTTGCCAAGTCGGGGAATCCCTCTTATCAGTCAGCATGTGCCTTTAATCTTTCTAGCGACCCCGTGACTACCCCAAGGCGCTGAGTTGAGAGTACTTTTCACGTAAGGCACTTTGATCACCTGACCACGCGTCCGCCGTTGGATCATCTGTGCTTTGCATCGGACGGCTGGCATTTAATCGCTTAAAAACTGAGGTTTCCCTTAAATCTTCCTGCGATCTTGCGACTGGGGCAAAGAAACACTTAGTCGCCAAGTCGTGTGATCAACTTCCTCCGTCTGGCGATCACCCGACTGAGGACCCACATCCACCTGCCATATGACACCTGTCACACGGCCACTGGTTAATCCGTTGCACACTGGGGAAGCTAAGTCAGCGCTTGGTTCTGGAAACAAGGCGACCAAAGGGGATCACAAAGTCAGAAGACACCTCGTTGACTGTTGAATTTTTCACGCGATCAAGCGACAAGAAGCTATCTTTTATTGGTCGCGCAGTCGCGAGCTCCTTTTACTTTATTTAAACTGCTCGGCGACTGGGCGACATCATCTGCTCTTCATTTGGTCGCGCACTCGCGAGCCATTTCTTCTTTCATTTGATTGCTCTGCGACAGTGCGACGAGGCCTTTTCTTTTGTCGATCGCTCAGTCGCGAGTAGTCTTTACTTTGTTTTAATTGCGCAGCGACTGCGCGACAACGTCTGCTTCAGCTCATTGCACACCCATAGCCTCTTTTCTTTTCATGTGACAACTATAGCGATTGAGCGATGAGCATTTCACATCCTTTGGTCGCTCGGTCGCGGACCCTTTTGGCCTATTGAAACCGTCAGCGCGACTGCGCGATGCATTCCCATTCAAGCTCGTCGCACAGTCGGGAACGGATGGGACCTGGGCAAGAATAGATCGTGATTGCACGATGACTGCGATTGGCAGCTCATCACGCACTCGCGCAACTTAATAACTTGAATCAAAATTTCACCGCGATCAAGCGACTGAGGGCGGGCCCCAACTGTCACAGGGCTTATGACATTATCTAGCGACCTCGCGACCAAATAACAAATGCTAAGTCGGGAGACACTGAGGGAATATTCGGCAAGATCACCAGACTATGCGACACAAGGAAAGTGCAGAGTCGGGGAAAGAAAAGGAATATTCGATGAAGGCAAAGCGATTATGCGACTGAAAATAAGCACATGTTCTAAGTGATGGGAAAAAGTAACTTCAAAACATAACGTGCCAAAGCCTAAGGGTTTATTTCATCGTTCAACATAAGAGACTTAGGGTTCCTTAGGGCTTTAAGGGTTTTAGTGAGGATCTGAAACCCTGGAAAAACAAGACAGATGAAACCAGACACGGAAAACCAGACCAAATGCACAGAATGGGAAATTTGGGCAACACTTCTTCCCTTCTCTTCTCCAAGGAAGACCACCCTATTAGTTATCAGGTATGGAACAATAAGCTTATACCTAAAATTAACATGTTTTTTGACTCCTTGTTCAGAAAAAAATTCTTACAGTGGATAATCTTTGTAAAAGGGGATTTAGTATGCCTAACAGATGTATTTTTTGTTGCTCTGAAGCTGAAAATTGTAACCATCTTATGATTCATTGTACTTATACTTGTAAAGTGTGGAACTCAGTTTTCAATTATTTCAATCTAGACTTGGTGAAACCAAATAACTTCCAGGATATGGTTAAATAATGACATTGCCCCCTTAATGGTAAAGAATCCAAAGACCTTTGGAGGTTGTTTCTTCCTCACTTCACTTGGAGAATCTGGGAGGAAAGAAATAACAGAATATATAGAGAAAAAGCCTCATCCTTTGAAATAGTGGCCAATAGTATTTGGAGAAGCTTGTTGGAAAATTTCAAACATTATCTTCCTAGAGACTCCCCCTATAAGAACACTCAGAGTATAAATGATATTCTTAATAGGAATAATCAGGAGCAAAAAGACAAGGATTTAAATTTGAGGGAAAACAAAAGATGGATTGCTCCTCTGATTGGCTGGGTCAAAGGTAATTTTGATGGGGTAGCTAAAGGGAATCCAGGAAGAGATGGAGTGGGAGGTATGATAAGAGACTCTGCTAGTAATTGTTTGGGAGTTGTTTCTGCCCCTCTGGGAGTTCAGACTAATCATGTAGCCGAAGCAATGACAGCTCTTCAAGTTGTAATGATGGCTAAAGAAATGGGTATTTCTAATTTTTGGTTGGAGGGAGACTCTCTAAACATAATAAACTGTATTAAGGGTAATTATGAGGCTTCCTAGACAATTAGCCACATAATTTATAAAATCAAATCTTTAATGCTCCTTTTTAAAGAAAGTCACATAACCCATGTTTTTAGGGAAGGAAATAAGTCGGCGGACGACTTAGGTTTAATGTGGGGGCACAAATTGATGTCATCCAATCATGGAGAGAGGAAGCAGATCTCAATATGGAGATTTTATGTCTTATCATGTATGATAAGATTAACCATATTGAAGGCTTAATTAATAAACATAAGTAATGATGAGAACTTCACTTAAGTTGAAGCGTCATGATAGTTGTCAGTTGAGGGACGCGAGATTCATGAAGATTGTGACTTCACATGGTTTGTGGGTTTTAGGGAGCATTTTTAACTTGAAAAAACACAACAGTATTGCCTTTCAGTTTTTTACATTCTAGCCTTCTCACTCTCTGAAAATTCAGAAATATTCGAGCATCATGGGGGGTGGTCTAAAGAGGGAGGAGCCAATGGACTGTACGAAGTGGAAAAAAAAGAAAGTCTGGAAGAGGCTGAAGAAGGGTGGTGTGACCCAGTATTTGGAGAAGCTTCATGGATGGGACAAAGAAATAACTAAACAATTTGCAGAAGGATGGAAGAACGGAAAGGTGAATATGTGGGGAAAGTCCTTTACTTTGACTATGAGCATAATCTCTGAAATTACGGGCCTTTCCTTTAAAGGCATGAAGTTTTATAGGGACAACAAGCGGATTGGGACTCAAGCCTTCAAAATCTTCCCAAAAACTGAAGAAGAAGAAGCCCTTTTGAGCAAAGGGACGGGGGATTATGTGGATATCAACAAAATTAAGACTCACTCGGCAGACATTTTGACTGTGATGATCGAGTATTTCACCCTGGATGGTCGCTACTCCAAAATTTATAACCTCCATTTTGTTCTGGAAAATCATTTTAGGCAAAAAAAAAGGTTTTATTTCCCTTTTATCTTCTGAGCTCGCTGCATAATAGTGTCATAGAGCATAGGGAAAAAGTGAGTAACCCGGTGCTTCATGTTGGGATTATTCTGTTAATTTCATAATATGCTAGAAACCAAATCTCAGAACCCATCCCCAAAAGGGTAAAAGGGAATGCTAAGAAAGTTAAGTTGGATAAAAAAAAAGAGAGAGCCCGAAGAAAAGGGTAAGAACCAAAAAGAAGGTGAATCTGGAAAGGCAGGAGGAGATTGAAGACCAAACCCTAGACAATCAGGGTAATGAAGATGAGATTCAGAAAGAGGAGAAAGAGGACACGCCTGTGACTGAAGAGGAAGCTCAAGAGATAAATGAGGAGGTTCTAGTGAGTGATAAAGACAAACAGGTGAGCAAGGAGAAAACCCAGACAAATGAGGAGGATACGCCAATGAATGATGATGATAAGAACAGGGATAATGAAGTTGGCAACCAAGAGGTGGAAAAACATGAAGAAGAAAAAGAGGGAGATGACAAGGATGATAATAATGAGGAAATGAATGATGGTAAGGGAAATTAGGAACAAATTGAGTAGTCAATCTTGAAGGCTGGAAACGGTAAAAATAAAAAATAGAGAATGGACCCTCATCACAAAACTATGGTAGGGTTTTATATTGATGATAGAATTACTAAAAGCAAAGAGGATTACAGGGCTAGCATGGAGAATTGTCTTAGTGAGGAAATGAAGACCATGAAGAAGCACCTGAATGAGATGCAGGAAACTATGGAGCCCTTCAAATCCAAGCTAGAAGAAATGGAGAAGGACCTGCTGATTAAGGTTAAAAACAACAACAATGATGAGGAGATCATTGCTAGAGTCTACGCTCTTGTGGAAGAAAAGTTTCAAGATATGAAAAAGAAAATAAGCCACAACGGGAACATGATAAGTATCATTCTCAAGCACAATAACGTAGGGCTTCAAGTTTCTATTCAAAACCTGAAAGCGTTATATGCTTACCTAGAGAGTAGTCTACTATAAAATACCACAATTACTATAGATGACAAAGCAGGGAGCTCGGGCCCAGGGACTAGAACCCGAAGTAGCATTAAAAGGAAAGTCCCAGAGATTCCAAAAGAGATGAAAGCGCTGAAGGAGTCCATTGACAAAATGGAAGAAATGAAGAAAGAGGCAAAGGAAGCCTATCAAAGTATGATGTAGCTTTTTTTTGTTCTGGAAACTTTGTTGGAAGTTGTGCTGGAAATTGTGTGTTTTTTTGGCAGGTTTTTGTATTCCTTTTTTTGGGTTTTGGGTGTTCGATGGGGTCCTGCTTTTTGTTCGTAGCAGGATTTCTACGTTTGTATGGGCTTATGATGCTTATCTCTAGTAGTCTATTGTAAAATTTTTTGGGGTCCTTTCAAAACCTATTTTTACCTTAATCAAAAACTTTTGTTGTTCTGTTCTCTTTGGCTTTCAATAAATGGTTACCCCTCTTTTAGTGTAATTTACAAGGAGTTCTATGTTGTTGAAACATTATTAGATTCAATATAAATATGACAATTTGTATTAATTAATAATATATTGAGTTCTAGAAATATAGTATTTTCCAGTAAGGACAAGTTCCCATGTTATATTTTTTGCTTAAATTTAGAACAACTATTGTTTAGAAAATAAAAAAAAGTTATGAAGAAAAAGGGGAGGCTTAAACTAAGCAAGTTGCTTATTGAAAAATTGCGAGGTGTCTTCATAAAATCATTTCCCTCCCTTATTTGTTACTAAATCTTCTCCATATCCTTTATAACAAACTTTGGAGCCATCAGCTCCACAAATGCTACTTGAATCGATATAAATATGCTAGTTACCATTAAGTAATGCTCTAAATAAGCCAAGCACTTGCACGGGGTCACCCTAAGTGATGATCTATTAAGCTCTAGAAATGAAATTTTATAGATTTTAATTTAGAAGGATTTTCAAGTTGTTGAAATGCTACTTGAATCGATATAAATATGTTAGTTACCATTAAGTAATGATCTATAGAGCTCTACAAATGAAACACTTTTTATAAATTTTAATTTACAAGAATTTCAATGTTACTGAAATATTATTATAGATGATATAAATATGATAGTCTCTATTAAGTAATGACTATTGTGCTCTAGAAATGGAATATATTTTTATAAATTTTGATTTACACAAATTTTTAAGTTAAAATATTACTAGAGCTAATATAAGTATGATAACTTTTTCATTAAGTAATGATCTATTAAGTTCCAAAAATTAACTCACTTTTATAGATTTTAATTGATAAGTTTTTTCAAGTTGTTGAAATATTACTAGCGTCAATATAAATATACTAGTTTCCATTAAGTAATGTTCTATTGAGTTGTAGAAATGGAATATTTTTTAGATTTTAATTTACAAGGATTTCTAGTTGTTTAAAGATTACTAGAGCTGATATAAATATGATTGTTTCCATTAAGTAATGATCTATTAAGCTCTAGAAATGAAAAAAAATTTCATTATTATCACAGACAAGTTTAGCTTCCATGTTTTATGGTCTAGTTTTTCTCTAGATTTTAATTTATAGGAATTTTTAATTTGTTTAAATATTATTAGAATTGATTTAAATATTTAATAATTTATATTAAGTAATAAACTATTGATCTCTAAAAATACATTTATTATAAAAAACAAGTTTAGCTTCCATATTTTATGGTCTAATTTCAACATATTCAAAGTTCAAACATTAATGTCCATCTCAATCTACTTTATGGATACTAACCTAGAAAATTAAAAATTTTCACTATAAATCTAATTTTGATACCAAATTTGAAATAGTAACTAACCTGTGATCCGAGTTTCAGCCTGAAATGGAAAGACTAGGGTGACCAAGATGATCTAGGGAGAGCTAGATGTCTAGGGCAAGTCAAGTCATCTTGTAGCCAATAAAATCTAACTTAATAATATTGTCTTGCCTTGCATACCCATCCTAACATGTGGCATGTCCTGCATGCCCGTCCTAACATTTTTGCTTGCCAAATGTTGGGTCCCCTTTTTATTTCCTTGCTTGTTATTGTTTTGTTCCTTTCTTGGTACTCTGGAGTCCGAAATCTCAAAGTCCTCCCCTTTTCATTTTTGGACCCTTGGGTAGATCACTGGAACCTTAGAATTCCACAATGCTTAATGAGTTGTATAACTCTTTAGAGTGTTTGGTATCCTAGAGTCCCAATCTTTGGTATGCCTAGTGCCCCTTTCTTAGCAGTGAAGTACAAAGTGAATTCAATGCACCTAACCCAATGGACTATAATAGCCCAAAGTAAAGCTAATTTTTTTCTCACCGAGTATTCAAGTGAGAAAAAGAGCTTCTTTGTGACCTATCTTTCCTGACGATGATTTTATCTGGAGATTTTGGAGCTGGTATTGCATTCTTTCTATTTAGTGAATTTGTGTTTGTTTCTCCTCCTATGCTCAAGAAGGTAGGATTTTTTTTCCTCTTTCTTGAGGCTTTTGTTTATTCTTTCCATATTTTATGTTTTATTTTTCCCATGTTGTTCTTGATTTTGTAGTTTAGGGTTTCTATTTTTAGGTTAGAAATAAAGGGTTTCCTTATGGAATTTGTGCCCTAGGTGCCTTATAGTTCATCAATTTCATTGGTAAATTCACCTCTTGTGCCCTAGATTTTAGCTTACAAATTCCATCAATTAGGACTCACTAATTCCCTACTCACGTGTCCTAAGTTGTATGAAGTCAATTAGGACACCACTTTCCCTCATCACAGCAATAACATTAGATGCAAAAGGCATTTTTGCCTTAGGTGATCTCAACACCATTATTGCCTCAAGAACTGTACCCTTTCAAGTAGTTTGTTCCTAGAACCTTTCCCAAAATGTGAGGAATTCAACTGGTTAGTCATCGTAATGCATCCATTATTTCGGGTCTAGGAATCTAATTTTTTTCATCCCAAAATTAGCACCCAACTTCTGGATCCCTCAACCTAGATCTTTGAACCCCTTTCCCTAGGATCTCTCATAACAACCCATAGAATGTAAATCAACAAATAAGGTAAGGCAAATCAAGCCAAAGGGATTTCAGGCTTTCTTGTCTAGGATTTTCGTTTCTAGCCTACCTCATTTTTGGGTAAAATATTTCCTAGATCTGTGAAACCGCATGTTTGGTCCCTTTCCCAAAAAAATCCAACTTAATCCAATAAGGGACATCTTTAGAATCTGGGGTTCGGGAATTTCATCCTTGTCATCCCCTCTTTAGGTATCCATACTTTAGGAAGTTTGAACCCATTGTTCTAAACCCATAGTCCCCTTTCCTTCAAATCTTTTATATATATATATATATATATATATATCTTAAGTACCCTTAGCCCCTGCTGGGAAGAAATCCAAAGCAAAACTTACTGGTGTAGGAACAACCATAGGTTGTTTAGAAAATATAGTTAGTTTAGTTGTGTGTGTGTGTGTGTTCCTTGTGGAATTTTTGGTTGTGATAATCTTGAATCAAGCTTAAGGTAATGATGACCATAGCATAGGTGAGATATGGTGTTCAATTTGAGTCTTAGCACCTTTTATAAAGTGCAATTAGGTTTAAGAAGTTGTAAAGCCTTCTAATTGGCACATGTGTGATGATGATGTCATGATGAGTTCAGTAGGGTCTAGGATAGGTTGGAAATGTATTTCAACCTTAAATTAGGTCTTTGGTAAAGTTTGGTGAAGAATTGAAACTATTTTGCATAGTTGGCAAGAAATGAGAAAAGTTGCAAAATGCAACTTTGCAACTTTGCAAAGTTGCTCCGACAACTTTTGCAAGAATTTGAAAACTTGTCCAAAAGATGGCCTAAGGGGTTGATAACTAATCTACCACCCTATATAAGGTAATTTGAGACCAAGTAGCAAGGTTGGATCTATACTATACAGACTGGATTTTTGAAATCGAGATAGCATAAGTGATTTAGTGTGTAATTTTGTGGTTTTTGCATTACAGTAGTTCTT
This sequence comes from Thuja plicata, assembly GCA_018584345.1. Lineage (NCBI taxonomy): Eukaryota > Viridiplantae > Streptophyta > Pinopsida > Cupressales > Cupressaceae > Thuja > Thuja plicata. The sequence goes on along the minus strand of MU223112.1, from coordinate 929,524 downwards.
TAATGGATTAGTTTAAGAAATGTAACTCATGCATGATGTAGTGTGATTTTTATTTTAATTATGTGTGGCACTAGATAGTCTTTTTTTTTTTCTTTAAATACTTCTTGTAAATATTTTGTGTTCTATACTGTCTCTGGATTAAACCAGCGAGTTTGTAAAGAATGGAGTGCTAGCTCATTTTCCCACTGTACAAATTGTATGGCCCTTTGGGAATAGTGAATAGACTCCATGTGTGTACATATGGAAGGTGTTGGGGCCCTTGAAAGCATAGGAGATAATTTTGTAGTCTTACCCTAGGAAAGCCAAAGAAGAGCCCGGTTAAGAAAGACCGCAGTGTAGAGCACTTAATTTGCAAAGGTGAATGCTTAGAGATGAATTTCTTCTTAGAGAAGAAATATATGATTCTTACCAAAATTTGGTGAAGAGAAGAAGACTCTAACAATCCATTTGGGAAGGTAATACTTAGCAAGTTGCAGAGGAGCCATGGAAGGCCTAAAAAGCCTTAATTTTTCTCATTTTCAGTTAGGGCACTATACAGACAGTTGTGACCCCAAGACCCCAAAAATACTTGAGAGTGGGAAAATGAACTAGGAATACAAATAAAATATTGGGAGTTTCTTTTGAAGGATTTAGGAAAAATCCCTGATTTCTCGGAGTAGGATACCTAATAGTGCTAGTAGCCTTTTAGGCCTAAATATGCAGTTTGGTCAAAGCGACTTGAAAATGGAGTTAGGTGGATTCCTAATAACCCTAGTAGGATGGATAGAAGATTTTTGAAGCACCTCCACACCTCTATAAAACCATTTTCAATAATTGGAGGTGGAAATCCTTTAAAGTGGTTTTAAGGGCTAATTTAAAATTTTGCAAGAAAACATCAAGTGGTGATTTGATAGAAGGAACTTGTTGATAGTTGGATTGGAAAGGAGAGATAGGGGATCCTAAGAAGGTGAAGATCTGAAAGGTTTTAAGTGGTGGAGAGAGATTCCCTAGTAGTCTTCCAAGAAATACTAAGAGCATGAATCAATGATTAGTTCATCCAATCCTCCCTATTAGATTGGTATTAGAGCCCCAAAAAGATTTGGGATTGTTAGTGCATGTCAGATTGTCAGTCTAGTGGTTCCACAATCATGGTAAATAATGTGGAATTGGCCAAGAAGGTCAATGAAAAGGAGGAAGATAATAAGCTATTAAGGGAAAGAATAGCTCAACTTGAACAAGCACTAAGTGCAGTGCAGAATAAGACTGATGCAATCAGTGATAAGTTATAAGGGAAAGAATCTAAGGGTAAAGAGGTTGTAGAGGAAGACAAGACCCCTGAACTTGATCATGTATTACAAGAGGAGCCTTTCTTGAAGGTATTGAAGGCTATGAGTAGGAAGGCACTTGAAGGAATACAAATATTCAATGGAAAGATGGAGGCCGATCTAGTTATGGACTGGATTGAGGGCATGGAAAATCACTTTTAATGTAATGGAGTCACAGAAGCTCAAAAGATCAAAGTAGCAAAGTCAAGACTTAGAGGCTCTGCTCTGACATGGTGGAAGTTCATTCAGATAGAGAGATAAAAAGAAGGCAAGAAACCAATTTCAACTTGGAAAGGAATGGTGAACAAAGTGAAGGAAGCATACATGCCGGATGACTATGAAATCCAACTGCACACGAAGAGGCAAAGCTTAAGACAGGAGGATCTTGATGTCAATTCCTACACTAAGGAATTTCAGAATTTTTGTATGAGATCAAATGTCTCTAAAGATGAAAGCCTTAAGGTGGCTAGATACATTAATGGATTGAAGTGAAATATCCAAGAAGCGATGACTCTTCTCAGTCCCAAAATAGTGCACCAATGTTATCAGTTGGCTTTGAAGATTGAAGAAAAGAGTAGGAGAAGGCAAGATCAGAATTCCAAGAATATAGGAAGAGGAAGGGATCAAAGAGGACATAGAGGAGGATACCAAGGCAAAGGGACTGATCAGAGAAGCCAAGGAGAGTCAAGAATTGTAGAGCTTGGAAATGAGACCACTCCTAGAGGAGGTCGTGGAAGAGGAATATGAAATCAAGGGGGTTCTAATAGAGTAAGAGGAGCAGGTAGAGGTAACTCCTAATTTTCTAGCATGAAGTGCTATAACTATGAACATATGGGTCATCCTTCTTATAGGTGCCCTGAGAAAACATCTTCTTCTAATGTAGAGAAGAGAATAGGATATGTTCAAGAAGGCACCATGAGTGTCAAGTCACCTAAGATTAGTCATATTGAATCAAAAATGGGGGAGAATTTGATGTTTAGAAGGGTTCCAATCACACAACCAGTGAAGGAGGAGCCTAAACAAAGAAGAGCCTTATTCAGGGCAAGATGAAAAATACTTGGGAAAGTGTGTAAAGTTATAGTGGATTCAGGGTCCACTGATAACATCATCTTAGAGGAAGTAGTAAAGAAGCTTAAGTTGGAGAAGGCACCCCATACTAATCCCTACAAAGTGACATGGTTTAATAAGGGAAAAAGTGTCCTAGTTAATGAACAGACTTGGGTGGAATTATCCATTGGAGGATACAAAGATAAATTTCTTTGTGATGTGTTTCCTATGGATGCATGCCATCTTCTTCTAGGAAGGCCATGGGAGTATGATAGAGGAGCCATCTATGATGGGATAGAGAACACCATCTCATTCAAGAAAGATGGGAAGACATCTAAGATACAATCATTTTTGGATGAAGAGGAGATACACTTAAAGACCCCTAGTGTCATGCTAAGTAGTGGCAAGGAGTTTGTCAATACTCTCCAGCAAGGAGGTGAAGGATATCTTATTATGGTGCAACCCAAGGAAGAAGAAAAGACTATGTAGAAACCTATACCAGAGGAAGTCCAGAAGTTACTTGGAAAGTTCAGGGATATAGTCACTGATGGAACATCAACAACATTACCTCCAAGAAGAACTACCAGTCATCAGATTGATTTCATACCAGGGGCTTCATTTCCTAACAAGGAAGCCTATAAACTCACACCAGGTCAGAACCAAGAAGTGTTTAGGCAAGTGTACGAGTTATTAGACCAAGGGCTAATCCAAAAGAGAATTAGTCCATGTATAGTACTAGTGGTCTTATCATCCAAGAAAGGTGGTAAGTGGAGACTATGCACTGACTCTAGGGCTATTAATAGGATTACAATTAGATACAGATTTCCTATACCTAGAATTGAGGATTTGATGGACTGTCTTGGAGGGGCAAGGTACTTCACTAAGTTGGACCTAAAAAAGTGGGTACCACCAGATTAGAATCAAATATGGGGATGAATGGAAGACAACTTTTATGACTACTGATGGGTTGTATGAGTGGAGAGTTATGTCGTTTGGCCTTTCAAATGCCCCAAACACATTCATGAGGCTCATGAATGAAGTGTTTAAGGATTTTATAGGGATATTTGTGGTAGTGTATCTAGAATATATAATCATCTTCAGTAAGACAATAGAGGAACATGTGAAGCATGTGGAAATGGTACTTAAGAGGCTGCAAGAGGAGAAGTTATCCATCAACCTAGAGAAGTGTGAGTTCTTCAAGCAAGTGCTTGTGTATTTTGGGCTTGTAGTATCCCAAGGGTCATTGAAGATGGACCCAAGCAAGGTGGAAGATATTCTAAATTGGCCTACACCAACCATAGGAACAGAGGTAAGGAGCCTTCATGGGTTAGCTCAGTTTTACAAAAAAATTATAAGAAATTTTTGTGGAATTTGTGCACCAGTGCTTGATACCATTAAAGGTGGTCTAAACACAAAGTTTAAGTGGACTCTTGAAGCAAAAAAGGGTTTTGAGAAGTTGAAACAAGAAGTGGCTACCCAGCCCATAATTTTGTTACCTAGTTTTGATAAGCTATTCACATTGGGGTGTGATGCAAGTGGCATTGTAGTATGAGGAGTACTAAGCCAAAAAGGCAGACCTATAGCTTTCTTTAGTGAAAATCTCAATGAGGCTAAAAAGAAGTACTCTGCTTATGATTTATAGTTGTATGCTCTAGTTCAGTGTCTAAGGAAGTGGAGACATTATCTCTTACCTAAGGAGTTTGTAGTATTTATAGATAATCGGGAACTTAGCTACATTAACACACAAGAAAAGCTAAGTAATAGGCACTTGAAGTGGATGGAGTATCTTCAAGAATTTACATTCTCTATCATGCATAAGAAGGGACAGTTGAACAAGGTGGCAGATGCACTAAGTAGGAGGATGCTAACAGTACAAGAAGTGCAATTCCAAAGCATTGGGATAGAGAGTTTCAAGGATCTCTATGGAGAAGATGAAGACTTCTCTGAAGCATATAAGGTATGTTATGATTTTGAAAATCATTTTCACAGTCAATTTTCAAAGTATACAATACAGAGTGGAATATTTTTCAAGGGAAATCAACTATGTGTTCCCAAAGGATCAATGAGAGAAAATCTCATTCAGGAGAAGCACAATGGAAGCTTAAGTGGACATTTTGGTATCAAAAAAACAATGGAGTTGGTACAAATATTTCCCTATGGGTTGCTTCTTAGAAGCCCATGAGATTACACCTGAACCCATGTGAAAGACATATCTGGAAGTGCTCTTCCTATCATCCAAACTCCATGCCCAAGCATTGTCTGTGTAACCAATCAGTCCAGAATCATTTGCTGCAGTATACAAAATACCATATCCCTTGGTACCATTCACATACCTTAGGATTCTCTTTCTCGCTTGCCAATGGGAGTCTTTTGGAGTTTCCATAAATCTGGAAATCAAACTTACTGCATGCATAATATCCGGCCTAGTAGCTGTTAAATACATCAAACTTCCAACCAGGCTTTTAAACAAAGTTAGATTCACATTCCTTCTCCAATCATTCTTGCTTAATTTTAAACCTACCATAGTTGGTGTTGGGACAGGCTTGCTACTTTTCATTCTAAATCTCTCCAAGATTTGATTTGCATATATTTCTTGAGAGATGAAATTACCATCATGCATTTGTTTTACTTCTATGCCTAGAAAATATCTTAAGAGACATAAGTCTGACATTTCAAACTCTCTTTTCATGGCCTCTTTAAAATCAGCAATGAGGAAATCATCATCCCCAGTAAAGACTAAATCATCAACATACAAGACAACAATTAAAATATTACCATTAGCTGCCTTGATGTAGAGAGTGGGATCACCATCACTTTTGCAAAAGCCATTGCTCATCAAATATGAGTCAATTATGCTATACCATGCCTGTGGAGCTTTCTTCAGCCCATAAAGAGCCTTCTTCAGCCTATACACTTTTCCTTCATGACCTGGAACTTCATAACCAAGTGGTTGTTCCACATAAACCGCTTCTTTCAATACTCCATTCAAGTAGGCATATTTTACATCCATTTGATATACCTTCCATTTGTGATGGGCTGCAATTGCTATGATAGCACACATGGTTTCCATTCTCACAACTGAGGCATAGGTTTCATCATAGTCTCTACCAAACTGTTGTTTGTACCCCTTGACCACCAATCGAGCCTTATGCCTATCTATTTTTCCTTCAACATTGCTCTTGGTCTTGTAGACCCATTTAACTCCAATAGATTTCTTGTTGGGAGGTAAATTAGGTAGCTGGGTGATACCACAATAGTGGGTTACACTTTTTTTCCTAAACGGACATTGAAGTCTACATTTTGATAAAAAATTTCACATTCGCATGCATATTGTCATTAAACTGTTCGAAATCGGAAGATGAAGTAAACTAAAGTCTTTTAGGATTTTCTGTCTAGATTCTAAATATTTTTTTTTTATTTTTTTTTTAATTGATTTTAATGGTTTTTTTTTCTCCCACTAAAACTGCTATGTTGCTGAAAATGTCTTTTTCAAAAAGGTACAATGACTTCGTACAACATAACTTTTTTTCTAAAATAGATATCAATGTGCTTCTTTTGAATCTAGTTTTGTGACATCCATACAGAGGGCATGCAATTGATTTGATGACATTATCATGATTATTGCATATTTTATGAATGGTTGAAGTAGAGTCAATGGTAATTTTGACATACCTTGACTGCGTAGCTGATAACTTATTGTGTATTTATCGAAATTCAAATTTTTTTTTTGATAGAAAGAAGACTCGAAACTGGAGGGCACTGTTATTTTTCAATTTTTATTTTCTATTTTCTACTATTTTTCATTGAACGTCAAACCTGGAAGTTTATATTTGATAAACAACCTACATCTAATGCACGTCAAAATACATAGACCTAATTAATTCAAAATTTGTCAAATCTATATTCATTAGAAAGCTCGTTCAAAGTACTTGTGTGATGCAAAAGGAGGTGTCCCTATTCTTCCATTTGAGCCCCGAAGCCATTAAAACTGCATATTGTTGTTAGCCTTTGTAGATGGCATCAATTTTGGGGGTTTTGATAGAAACTACTTTCAATATAAATTAGTTTTGATCGAAACTAATTAGTTTCGATCAAAACTACTTTCTATCAAAAGTACTTTCATGATTTGGATTTTCCCCAACGTTTAGCAAAGCACTTTCGATAGAAAGTGTTCAGTTTCTATCGAAATTCAAAGATGACTTTCGATAGAAACCTATGTCAGCCTCTTTGGTGTCATTTCGGGTTTATAACGATTACATATAAATAAATATATGTTTTTGTCATCTTGTTAATTTGAAAGTCGCAAAATACTTCACAATTTGGAAAAAGAAGACAATTCTGCAACTTGTGATTGAAAATAAAAAGATAAGGATAAATAAGAGTGCACGACATTATTCAAAAGATACTAAACACAGACTACGTGAAGAAGCTCAGGAAAGATATTATCAGAATAAACAAGGTACATGTCTATATCTCTTTATCTCTCTCTTTGTCCATATTTTAAGTTGATGATTATGACTTGTCTTAATGAAACATGTAAGCATGATATTGCAATACCTAATTTGATAAAGAAGACCTAATTATATCTTTGTATGCAGGAAACTCTCAAGAAGCACAACCTTATGAAGCTGGAGAAGGGTTATCGCAAGGTGAACAAGCCCAACCTTTAGAAGTTGGAGAAGGGTCATTGCAAGGTCAATAGGCTCAACAAGTACAACCTTCAGAATCCCAAACAAGTACACATCTCTCTCTCTCT
>MU223112.1:893789-919695 GCA_018584345.1 Thuja plicata | reverse complement strand
TAAGATTAGTATTATAGTTAGGAGCTTATAGTAAGGGTTGGGGTTTATACCATAGTTAGTATTATTGTTAGGCTTTGGGGTTAGGGTTAGGGTTTAGGATTATGAATACGGTTAGGATTAGGGTTTACCATCTATTATTAGGGTTTAATAACATTTAGGATGAGGGTTTACCATTTTGGATTATGGTTTAACTTAATATTTAGGATTTATGGTTTAGGAATTATAATTAGGGTTTAACATTTAGGAGTAGGGTTTAGCAATTATGGATAGGATTAGGGTTTAACATTTAGGATTTAGGTTTATGGTTAGGGTTACCTGGTTAGCATATGGTTTTACATCTATTAGGGTTTAAAATTTATGATTAAGGTTGGGATTAAGCTTTAGTATTTAGTAATATATATTTACGGATAGGGTTTAGGGTTAATTTTAGGGTCATATTAGGGTTTGATTAAGGTTCAAATATTAGGGTTAGGTTTAATACCATGATTATAATTAGGATTAAATTATAGTTGGGGTACATATATAATGGAGACATATTAATTAGACACATGTGATAATTGATAAGACACAAATTGAGGTTGATTTTTAATTTAAAATTATTTAAGACATGGAGTTAGTATAAGGCTCAATTGAAGGTTTAGGATTAAGGTTGAACTTGATTGAGTGTTAAGGTTAGAGTTCAAAATGTTTTAATGTGTAATTCAATTTAGAATCAAGGTTAGGGTTCAATCTAGAGTTTAATGTTTAATTTTGTTTTTATATGCATATATATGCACGCACACACACACACACACACACATATATATGTGCATATATACATATATATGTATATATATGTATATATACACATATATGCACATTATACATATATATATGCACATATATGCATATGTATGTACACACATATATATATGTATACACATATATATATTAATATATATATACACATATATGTATATGTATACACACACACACACACATATATATGCATATGTATACACATATATACATGCATATATATATACATATATATGCACACACACACACACACATATATATATGCATATATACACATTATATATATATATATATGCATATATATACACATATATATGTATATATATACACATATACATGCATATATACACAAATTTACAAACAATATATATATATATAAAAATTATAATGCATATATACAAACAATATATATTATAAAACAATAAAATATGCAAATTAAAAATGTGAAAAACCTGAATAAAGACGTTCGATAAAACGGAAGCCCACTCTTCTATCGCTTTCAACCCAGCCGAAACAGTGAAAATGACTGTTTCAGCGGGTTTTTTATTCTGCCGAAAAAAACCTACTTACTTTCGATCGAAAGCAAGTACTTTCGATCGAAAGTACTTGCTTACTTTCGATCAAAAGTAAGTAGGTACTTTCGATCAGAAGTAACTTCCGATCAAAAGTAGCCATTTTAGGTACTTTCGATCGGAAGTAACTCACTTCTGATCGAAAGTGTTTCATCATTCCAATCGAAAGTATGATGAAATTTATAGTGGGCCATGCTTTTCGAGGCGAATTCCTTCCTCCCAAAAAGTGTAACCCACTTTTTGTGGTATTGCCCAGGCTCTCCCAAGTTTCATTTATTTTTATTGCATCTATTTCCTCATCCATGGCCTTACACCATTTTTCTTCTTTTTGAGCATCCTCAAAATAAATTGGATCACTATGAGAAAATAATGCAAAATTGATTTTTTCATTAACTTCAATTTCATACCTTTCATCTTGGTAAATATCCCTTAGACTTTTGGTCTTTCTTGGCACTAGGGAGGCGAGAGTGGGATCACAACTCTCAATATTGTTGTTGCTAGTCTCTACAGGGCCAATTTGCAGCCGTCTAGAGCCTTCTATATATTTTTTTATATCATCTTGTTGATCATTAATGTCATCATCTTCAACAATAATATGCACTTTAATTGAAGTGCTTGAAGATGTGTCCACCGAGCCATCCTAGGACTCATTCTCAATGAACTCCACATCTCTTGAAATGATGATATTTTTGGTGACTGGGTTATACAATCTATATGTCTTTGAATCAAGACTATATCCCATGAAGATACACTTCACACCCTTGTCATCCAACTTTTTCCTTTGCTCCTTTGGCATGTGTGCATATGCTACACATCCAAACACTCTCAAGTGTTCAACCATCCATCTATGATTTGCCCATGCTTCCAATGGAATCTTATCATAGACTGCCTTTGTAGGAATTCTATTTATCAAATAAACAGTTGTTGCTATAGCCTCTTACCAATATTCAATTGGGAGTCCTTTTTCTTTCATTATACTTATTTCCATCTCAACAATGGTCCTATTCTTTCTTTCAGCCACTCCATTTTGCTGCGGAGTATAACTGGCTGTTAGCTCCTTCTTTATGCCATTCTGCCTGCAAAACTTTATAAAAATATTGGAGGTATATTCCCCCCCTCTGTCTGACCTTAGGACTTTAAGATTGTGTCCACTTTCTTTTTCATCCTGGGCTTTAAATTCTAAAAACTTATTAAAAGCTTCAGATTTATTTTGCATAAAATACACCCATGTTCTACGGCTGAAATCATCTATGAAGGTCGTAAAATAAGTACTCCCCCAATGGAAGTGATTTGCATAGGGCCAGCTAAATTAGGATGCACTAGCTCTAATGGTGTTCTTTCCCTTCTAGATTTTCCAGAATTAAAATGTATCCTATGTTGCTTACCCACAATACAAGCCTCACACTTGCTACTGAAATCTTTAATACATGGCAAATTATCTACCATTTTTTTCTTGGACAATAAACTTAAACCAGCATAGCCAAGATGTCCATACCTTAAATTTCATAGCTTGGAGGGGTCTTCAATCATGCACTTGAAGGCTGATTGTTGTTGTACTATTGTACATGCTTTCTTGGGAGATGCAATTGCTGAATTTGAGGAGAAACACATTTATACCTTCAATGGAAACATTGGATTCTTTGTCATTTGGACTGTTGCAATAATTTTCTTACTCCCACCCTTCTCATAAATGACACATTGGTCATTCTCGGCCGTCAACACTTTATATCCATTTTGAATGAGCTATCCAATACTCATCAAATTGTGTTTTATGCCTGGGGCAAAATAAACATTCTGTATTTCTTATTTCTCACCTTGCTTGGTGCGGATCATAATAGATCATTTTCCCACAACTAGAACAATTCCATTATTCCCCATTCTAATTTCAAACTTTATAGATTTATCAATGAAAGAAAAAATACTTTCATTACCACTCATGTGGTTACTACAACCGTTGTCCAAATACCAGACTTCGGGGCTGCCTTCTTCACCAATATTACACATGATGAAGGTTGTGGGATTATTTCCATCACCCACGTTAACATCAGCCACATTAGCACTTTTCTTTGACTGATCACTTTTCTTCTTCCAGCATTCACTTGCATAATGCCCAAATTTATGACAATAATAGCACTCAATATTGCTCTTGTTCAAGCTATTGTTCTTCTTTCCTCCTCTAGAATTATTCTGAGAGCTGTTAGCTCCCTCATTTGTGGTTGCTTGTTCTAAGATTTCTCCTCCAGCATTTTGTTTTCTGGAGTTTCCACGACCTCTTCCTCTTGAGCCTCTTCCAGAGTTGTTTCTTCCTCTCTCCCTGCCTCTTACATTGGATTGAGCTCTAAAATCTTGCTCTTGACAAGAATTTGTTGATCTTTTTATGCGATGCTCAAGGGTTTGGAAAGAACCCATTAACTCATCAATAGTTAATGTTGAGAGATCCTTTATCTCTTCAATGGCAATAACTAGAGTATCAAATTTTAAGCATAGACTTCTCAAAAATTTCTCTACTATTCTTTGCTCCTCTATGGTTCTAAACTGAAATCTAAAATGGATTCATTGTCCTTCATGAGAAAAGTCTCAAATTCTCTTCAAAGCATTTGGAGCTTCACCACACAACCTTGTTTACTCCCTTTAAAACTAGTATGAAGGATATCCCAAGCTTCTTTGGAATAATCACTTGCTACTATTCTAGGAAAGATTGCCTCTGTCAAGGCAGTTTCAATCAAGCTCAAAGATTTTGCATCTTTCCTCCTTGAATCCTTCAACTGAGTCTTCTGATTGTTTGAGAGGGAAGAAAATAGAGTTGGTCTAGGCACATCCACAAATACATTGACCACAAGCTCCCACAAATCATTTGCAACCATTATAGTTTTCATCTTTTTTACCCAAACATCATAATTTTGTTCATTGAAGGACGGTGGCTACTGCCAGCTCTTTCCTACATCTCCAGCCATGTCTCTTGTGCAAGAAAAACAATTACCCATAAGCAAAAAATTCCCAAACTCACAAGGATTGAGGGCCAATCAAATCTGATACCATGTAAATAATATACTCACTCTATATTCGGGAAACTTACACAGAGATGCTCTGTTTCAGCAATGAATAAATTCAAGAAACCCAAAACTGTACAGAGCATAAATACAAACAGAACTAGAGATATCCAAGCTTCTCTTACTTCTATTAATTTGGAAATTACTTCTACAATAAACTAAACTTGTAGAAATTGGGGCTGCATACAAAATATCTTGAAGCAATCACTGCTTAACAAGATAATCAATTTACAACTGCTGTTGCAAATAAACAAGTCTCTGATAAAATAGAGCACTTACAAAAAACAAACTAATTTGTTGCTGCATACAAAATAAACTTCTTACATGTCTATCTCTGAAATAATAAAGACATTCTTTACTTTATAGAATATTTGTTGTCCAAAGACAGAATCATATTTTAAAAATCTGATTTGAACTTATCTCCCCAAGTCCACACAAAATCTGATTTAAACATATCTGCAAAAATTCCACAAATAATCAGATTTAACTTTATCATTCATAAAGGCTCAGGGCAATCTGATTTGAAAATCCAACAGCTATATCTCTGTTTATTTTGCTCTTTGTTCTAGTCTTTGTTTTGTCCTCTACTTTTCCGCTTCATATTATAAAACTTTTGCAATATGTCCAAGCTTTCATTCTTAAAAAAATTCAATTAGGAACTGGTTATAACAGTGGTCACATTAACTGAAAATTTTCTAAATACTCTTCTTACATTCATGCAGAATCTAGCATGGATAGAGCGGGAAAAGATAGGGCTATTGGCATTGATCTGGGGACAACTTATAGCTGTGTGGGACTGTGGCAGCACGACAGAGTTGAAATTATTGCTAATGACTAGGGTAACAAAACCACTCCCTCCATGGTTGCTTTCACCCCCGATGAAAGACTCATTGGAGATGCTGCCAAGTTTCAGATTTCAACTAATCCTACCAACACCGTGTTTGATGTCAAGAGACTTATTGGAAGGAGATACAATGATCCCTCTATGCAATCTGACAAACAATTGTGGCCATTCACTATTATTCCTGGTAAGAATGACAAGCCTATAGTTGAAGAGACTTATAAAGGTGAGAAAAAAATAATTGCGGTTGAAGAAATCTCGTCCATGGTGCTGGTGAAAATGAAGATGATAGCCGAGCAATACATCCAGAGTGATGTAAAGAATGTTTTTGATTAATTAAAATAGGTTTTAAAGGGTGCCTGAAACCCAAGACAAATCTAAAGATATAACAATAAGTTCTACCAGAAAACAGTAGGAACAAAGACCAAGATAGGTCACAACCAAGGCCACAGGTAAAGAGAACAGGAAACCCAACAAAATGAAATGTTGTAAGAAAAAAATAAGACATGGAAGTCTAGCAGCCCAGATGCATCTAACAAAGGACCAATAGCCAACACACGAAACCACAAGAAGGGTCATTTCTTCCCCTTCTGGGATCAAAGGGCCATATCAAACGTGGACAAATGTTTAGATTTTTTCCATTTCACAGTAGTCCACCCAACATGCACCTCATTGGCCAAACCCTGCCAAGAGATCAGATCGGGGACCGAAACTCCCAAATCTGGAGGGCCAGGAGAAAGTTCCAGAAAAGGACCAGGGGCAGCCAACAGGACTGGTTCAGCAAATGAACCAGTAGCCACCTGGCCAAAAGAAAACAAAGGAGTGTTGCCAGTGATGTAAAGAATGTTGTCATTATAGTGCCTGCTTATTTTAATGATTCACATAAGTGAGCAACTAAAGATGCGGGCAACATTGTAGGGCTTAATGCTATGCGTATCATCAATGAACCCACAGCTGCGGCAATAACTTATGGCTTTGATACGTTGGTGGAAGGATCAATAAATGTTCTAGTTTTTTACCTTGGAGGAGGTATATTTGACGTATCTATCGTTACAGTTGAAAGAGGTAAGGTTGAAGTAAAATTTGTTGGAGGTGACATGCATTTGGGAGGTGAGGATTTTGACATTAGGATGCTCAATTATTGTGTTCGGTTGTTCAACAAAAAATATAAAATGGAAATGGGTACAAGTCCCAAGGCTCTTCGCAGACTCCGCTTAGAGTGCGAGATGGAAAAAATAAGTTTGTCTTTGGCAGTAGAGACTGTAATCAACATAGATATTCTGTATGAAGAGTGAGATTTCCATATGAAGATCAGGAGGGCCAAGTTCGAGAAGCTCAACGTTGACTTGTTTGAAAAATGCATGCAAGTAGTGAAGCAATGCATGGAAGATTCCAAGATGAGAAGACACCAAATAAATGACATTGTGTTAGTAGGAGGTACCCAAGGTACATGAATTGCTAATTCAATTCTTTGAGGGAAAGGAGCTCTGCAAAAGTGTAAACCCAGATGAGGCAGTTGCTTATGGTGGAGCTCTGCAGGCGACTGCACTAAACAAAGAAAAAGTTAGCATAGTCTTGATGGACGTCACTCCTTTGAGTCTTGGAATTTCAATCGACGATGGTGTCATGAGAGTACTAGTTCCCCGAAATACACCCATTCCTACTCTAAAAGAGACGTCTGTCACTACAAGATTTGACAACCAAACAAGTGTAAGTTTTCCAATTTATGAAGGCGAGAGAGCTTTGGTTGCACACAATAATTTGCTAGGTGAATTTGTCCTGAATGGGATTCCACATGCTCGATTTAAAGTGCCAGACATAAGAGTTTTCTTTCTAGTGAATGTAGAGGGAATTCTTACAGCCTCTTCCAAAGACGTGGGAACAGGGATAAACAATCAGGTTACTGTTACAAATGAGCAGGAGAAACTGAGCAAGGAGGAGATAGATAGAATGGTAGCTGATGTAGACATATTCCAAAAAGAGGATGAAGAAATGGAAAATAAGCATATTACTAGATCCAATATAAATATGACCATTTCCATTAAGTGATGATCTATAAAATTATAGAAATTTGATTTTTTTTTAAGATTTTAATTTACAAGGATTTTTAAGTTGTTGAAATATTACTAGAATATAATATGATAGTTTCCATTAAGCAATGATCTATTATGCTATAGCAATATAATATTTTTTTACAAATCTTAATTTACAAGGATTTCCAAGTTGAAATATATATGATAGTTTCCATTAAAGTAATGATATTTTGAGTTCTACAAATGGAATTTTTTTTCACAGATTTTAATTTACAAGGATTTCTAAGTTGTTGAAATATTTCTATAGACAATATAAATATGATATTTTTCATCAAGTAATGATCTATTTAACCCTAGAAATGAAATCTTTTTTTACAGATTTGAACCAATATCAATATGATAGTTACCATTGAGTAATAACCTCTTGAGCTCTTAAAATCAAATCTTTTTTTTACAAATTTTAATTTATTTCTAAAGTTGTCAAATACTTGAGTCGATATACTTATGATAGTTGCTTTTAAGCTCTAGAAATCCATCTAAAAGAATTTCAACTAGAATCGATATACTTATGATATTACTTAATGATCTATTGAACTTGGGAAATGAAATCTTTTTTTTCTCTAATTTTAACTTACAAGAATTTCTAAGTTGTTTTAAAATTCCTAAGCCAATATGAATATGAAATTTCTATTAAGTAATGATCTATTGAGATCTAGAAATGAGATCTTTTAAAATTATTATTATCATAATAAATCTTAGCTTCCATATTTTATGGTCTAATTTCCTCTAGATTTTAATTTATGGAGATTTTAAATCTGTTTAAATATAGTTTACAGATCTTACTCACTCACGAAATAACTTTCTCAAATAATAGAGGAATGCTTAAAGTCTATAGATCAATCAAATTATAGTGCATTTGTATTGAGTCATAGTTTTGTAAATACCACTCTATGGTTATTAAATATTAAGTCATAATATGTTAATTTGTGTTGGTAAACAAATGTGTCACTATGAGTGCTTCTTCAAAATTGACCATGTTTACCTTGTGAGCAGTGACAACCGTGCCCACAGTTGGAGAGATTGCAATCTGATCATTATCTGGTTTCAATCTTCCTCTACGTTTGAGAGGGGCAGCTTCATTTGTATGATAGGGGTATTTGGTAATTTCTGAGTACTTTTCACCTGAAAGTACAAAAAGGAGAAACAACAAAACTAAAGGAAATAGATGGCAAAAGCCCCAACAGTAGACATATGAATACCATATGAGATTCCCAAATGATAACATATTACAGAGGGCTTTTAAATGCGAGATAAGTTGGATATGTAAAATCGACGAAAGAAAGAAAACATGTTGGACAACATATGAGGAAACAGGTAACCTCAACATTTTCTAACCGAGATACTAGGGTGTGAACATGCTTCCTCTTTTACATATATCCAATGTACTCAAAGGGATTATCAATTTAACATATGAGAAATCAATAACAATAGCTAGAAAATACATTTAAGACATACGAATCAAATGCATTCTTGGTTATTCTTTGAAAATATACAAGTTCAAAATCCTTCAAGTACGAAGTATGAACATAAAAGTTCTTTGTAAGTCTCTTTACTCAATTCGACAGAGTTTCTCCCCTTTTTCTGAAAAAGTCCCCCCTTTATATTACATAAGCCTTGTATTTATAGGCTTCTTTAGATAACCAACTAGTAACCACCTACTAACTACCTTCGTATTTTTTGATAAAATAAAATAAGCTTTATTTTAGTTAGAAATTTATCAACTTTTACGTAAATAAAACTTACTTTGTAATTTGATTACAAACATGTGACATAAGCCACTTTTACACTTAAAGATAACTTCAAACTTGTAATTTCGATGAAAAACCAAGTCACGAATTATGCTACATAATCCTCTATCTTTATCTTTTTCATTTGCCGTTGTAACCATCTCATCATCAATAATTATGAGGCTCTTCATGAGGATGAAAAAGTTATGCATCCACAACTCAACATTCTAAAATGATCCAATTTCTCATCCATGCACAATGCCAAGTTGTCAGCAAATGTAATATCCTTTAAACTTATGTTAATATCTTCTTGAATTGCCCCATTTTAGGATACATAGTAAACCACCAACTAGAGATTCCCCATGCATGGAGATTATGAGGTGACATCGCGCTGAGACATTCTATCAAATATTTCTTGTGCAATGTTCGTGCTTTGGAATTGTGTTTACATGTCTACCAAAGATAGTTGTTACTACATTACATGATAAGAATCCATTTTCTATTATCTTCTGATGTGACTCTCATCTAAAGCTCCCAATTTGGCGCGGCATTGAGGACTATAGAAACGGTTGTAGAATCAGCTTTATGCCTGTCGATGGTGATTGCTTGGAAGTCTCCAAATCTTATCAACAAATCCATTTCAGCGAAACTTGCAATCATAACATTTCGTGGGACACCTGTTTGAGAAAATCTATCAAACCCGTTCATGTACCATTTACCGATCCTCCAATTCTATTCTGATTTCTTGTTTATAGATGTGATATGTCTATTGCATAGGATGTATGTTCCTTTTAATAGATTTCAATCCAACTACAACTCCTCTTGTTTCTGCTGTACTCGTACATGATAGGCCGCAGTTCATTATTTTCTTGGGTGTTTATAAAAACTACCTGTCAGCTTTGTTGAAATTCTTATCAAACTATGTGAAGTTTCCAACAAGCCTAACTTTTCCAAGCTTTGAATTGCATCTGGGCCTTCATTTCATTTCACACCTTTAGATGGTAACACTTGGGGGCATACTGTTAAACAGTTCAAGTGCCTTGTTTATGCCTTAGTTGATGTGAATCTTCGAAGGCTATCGTCGCTCCTATTCCCGCTACTGAATACACCCCATGCACCACTTTGAAGAAAAGAGCAAGTTGTCGATTTTGATAGGCCGAACACCATGTCAAATACTTTATCTTGGTGGAGTCTGTAAAAGTCGAAGAGCAGAAAACAAAATGCGAAAACAAGAATAAAACAGAGTACGCAAGATTTATCTTGGTTCGGCAAATTTGCCTATGTCCATACTGAGCAGGAAAATATCTGTAAAAGTCGAAGAGCAGAAAACAAAATGCGAAAACAAGAATAAAACAGAGTACGCAAGATTTATCTTGGTTCGGCAAATTTGCCTATGTCCATACTGAGCAGGAAAATATGTTATTTATCCAGAAGAAGAAGAATACAAGTTACAGCAATTACAATAATATAGAGCTCCAAAGAGACTCTTGAGAGCATATAAATCTAAACTTTTCTTGTACAATCATCTAGAAAAGTAACAAAATAATTAGCCCCACCAAAGGTGGTTACCTCAGTGTGTCCAAAGACATCCGTGTGAACAAGCTCCAAGGGTGTGTCTTTCTTCTCACTACCAGTCTTCAAGAAGTTGACCCGCTTCTGTTTGCCATAGAGACAATGTTCGCAGAATTCTATATCAATACATTTCAGCCCCGACAGTTAATCTGTTTTCAGCATTACATCGAGTCCTTTCCGACTCATGTGCCCGAGCCTTTGATGCCAAAGCTCCGAGTTGCTGTCCACCTTTGTCATACCACCTCCCACTTCATCGTTACTTTCTAAGATATATAAAATACCGACTTTATCTCCTTTTGCAACTATCAAAGACCCCTTTGTTATCTTCCATGTATCAGGATTGAAGAATGTATGGCAGCCTTGAGTATGAAGTTGAGAAATAAAAATCAGATTTCTCTTCAATTTTGGAACATGTCGAACATCGTTCAATAGCCATTGTCCTCCTCCATGTAATGGCAATAAAATATCACCCTTTCTAGTAATGTCACAAGCATTATTGTCACCCAAGAAACCTCTCCCGAATTTACCTTCTTGGTAATTTGTGAACAACTCCGTGCGTGAGGAAGCATGAAAGGATGCACCAGAATCAAGTACCAACAATCCCCTTTGCTTTCTTTAGAATCTGATCCTTTAGCAGACCTAGATCGCCCTCTATTGTTGGATTTTCTACCTCTTTGATGGCTCCTTCCTCTGTAGTCAATGTTCACCGCCATTAAGGCTTCACCGGACGAAGGAACATCATTCTTTCTTCTCATGTCTTCGTTGAGAAGAGTAGATGCAACTTCATCAAAAACTTACTTTTTCTTACCGGGAAGCGATGTGCTTATGGCTGTTACAACTCCATCGCAGCTGGCTGGGAGAGAACATAACAATAAGATAACTTTGTTTTCATCGCTACCGAATTCGCTTGATTGAGTAGAGTATTAAACTCGTTGAGATGATTTTCCATGTCACCACCATCCTTCATTTTGAGACTATAGAGTTTCTTCATGATAAAAACCTTGTTTGCAGCGGACGCCATTGCATAAGTAGTTTTTAGCATGTCCCAAACTATCTTTGTTGTTGTTTCTTCTGCAACATTAAATAGCACATTTTCCAATAGCGAAAGAAGAATTGTCACTCTTGCCTTCATGTCCATCGTTTCCCAATCCTCATCAGAAATTGTGTCTGGTTGCTTCCATTTCCCCTCTAAAGCAAGCGCCAGATCTTGCTTAATTAATAACGACTCCATTTGCACCTTCCACATGCCAAAATTCTTGCCTATAAACTTCTGCACTTTGAGCTCCTCCATGATCCCAAAATTTCAACCCCGAATTTCGAACAAAAACACCTTGCTCTGATACCAATTGTAAAAGTCAAAAAGTAGAAAACAAGAATAAAAACAGAGTACGCAAGATTTATCGTTGGTCGGCAAATTTTCCTACATCCACACTGAGCTGGATAATATGTTATTTATCCAGAAGAAGAAGAATACAAGTTACAACAATTACAATAATATAGAGCTCCAATGAGACTCTTGAATAGCTAGAAAAGAAACCGAAGAAAAAAAAGTCTCTTAGAGGGAAAGCAGGGACAATTGGGCTTCATATCCTGAACAGACTCTGATTCTATATTTTTCATCCAGAGAAATAGAAACAATGCTGGAAATTCTTTTTGGTTCCCCATTTTGGCACTTATTTAACTCAATTCATTTAATCCATTTTAAGCATATATGGAAATCATTGCATTCATAATAACAAATATCTGCCACAAATTATCCTAGCCAGTTTGAGGGATTCTTATGAACAGTTCATATGCATTCTGTCAGAAAATTCACATGTCGTGTCTATGTTTCCACATTTTGCATGCATGTGCACTATCGAACATCTATCTAAAGAAATTTGTCGAACAGTTCATATGCATTCTGTCAGAAAATTCACATGTCGTGTCTATGTTTCCACATTTTGCATGCATGTGCACTATCGAACATCTATCTAAAGAAATTTGTCGAACAGTTCACATGCCTCAGCCTGTAAGTCCATATTTTATGTGTGTGCTTGTCTTTGGCAAGCATTTACATGGTTCGATGGATGCCTGCAACCGATTCCAAAGACCTCACTATAGAAAGAGCAAAGAACTTTCTCAAACCCGTCAATGGTGTTTACTTGTGAAAAACCAAATGCATCATGATTCCTTCCTTATAAGTTTATAAGGAGCGACATTTCAACATTCCAATGATTTCGGTTTCCCGCATAACTACATTTTCTCAAGAGTTTCCACGGGGTAGTTATGAGTTTCTTGAAACATAACTTTCCAAACCAAAATATTTAAGAGGTTAAGATTGCAAAAAGTTAAGGTTTTGACCATAAGTTGGGACGTTGACTCAGAAATGGTAAAAAGTTTCCAACCCATAACCTTTCCAAGAATTGAGATTTTGACTTTTCAATAGTTAAAAACTAAAACCTCCAATCATTAGTTCTTCATTTTAAAAGTTAGGATCCCAACTCTTAACTTTTTAAAAGTTAAGGTTTTAATTTTGAAATTTTAAATAATTCAAAATTAGTACTCCAACTTTGAAATGATATAACTTTTGACTCGTAACTTTTTTTTTTTTAATTTGAAATGTAGGACGAAGCTGGCGGAAGATCGGAGGTTTTACAATTATAAAGCTACCACAATTCCACCAGATGACCAACCTTTTTAAAGCTTGAATTTTGGCATGTTTTGGCTTATTTTCAACTCAAAATGATGAAACTTTGAAAAATTGATAGACAAAAATTGTGGGAAAATATGTGTGACTATATAAATACCGAGATTCTAAATGTGCCTTGGTTACTCACGAAACCATGGAAATAGCGGGATTTATCTAGGGACAATGATTGTTAGGGATGAAGGATGAACCTAGAAACAGGAAGGAACAATACTTTACATTGGGAAATAGACTCACAAAGGACATAACATAAGGATTAACGGGAGAAACATGATGAAAGCCAAAAATGGGACTAACACAACAAAAAATTCTACCTAAAATATTTACAAGGTAGGCACCCCTAGCTCAGGAAACTCCTAAATGATCATATAAAACCGTTAATATGTTGGGAGACATAGGCACCTGTGCGGAAAAGAGAAGTGCATGTTTGTAACGCTTCTGAATGTTCATTCTATGCACCATCAAATATTCCTCAAGAAGTTAAGCTCTATACTAAGGAACCAAAGCTCTAATACCAATTGTTAAACAACTCGAATAACTAAGAGGGAGGGTGAATCAGTTATTCAACACTTTTTATTTCAATCTAATCCAACCGATAACACTGATAAAATACTTAGGTAATTAAAATAGAATAACACCATGCACAATAAATACTAAATTTTTACGTGGAAAACTAAGGTAGGAAAAAATACGAAGAACTATTCTCAAGTATAAAAAATCGATTAAGGTGACACCAGTTAAGGTGATTTTTATGAGTGCTCACTGTTGGTAAGGCTCACTGCTAGTTACGCTAACTACCCTTGAATACAATGAGGCTATTGTGCAGCCAAGAGAAATGACCAACTGCTAATCAGAGGCTCATTGCCTACAAAAACTGACTAATTGTCAATACAATATTGATAATAATAAATCCACTGCTGAAACATCGAACACAACAGAATGCTGCTTTCGGTAACATACACTCACACAAAGAGAAGAGTATACAGAGTTATATTCCTTCTTTGCACACTCACATCTTGTTGTATGCATAAACTCAAGATCATATTCAATATATATCGATGCACGCCAATAAAGAAATTTTATGTTGGCCTAACATAATTTGAAATATGTCACACCAGACCATTCTTATGGTGGTAATGAATGAAATGTGGACCACACAATCCTCCTTGTGCAAAGAAAATTGTTACACAACCTCCATGACAATCAGAGTTGACATACATGTAAACACACATTACAATGCAAACGGTCACTCCGAAACAAATCAACCAATAACCAAATTGATCTGAACCATAAAGACAAAATCTCAACACATATAAGCATGAATGAGACCAAGATAGGTGAAAGATAGATCATCATAACACACCATTTGGTACATAGCCAACCAGATCAATAACCATCCTGAATTATTAGTAATTTACCAGAATACCTTAACCGAACCTCATCAACTCGGTAAGATATGTTGGCATCAATAACAACCATTAATGACAACAACAATCACATTTGCATCATCTAATACTAAGGGTCTTAGGCCAACATTAAATATTATTGAAAGAAGTATATTTACTAATTTTGAATTTTGGAGTCGATAATATCTTATATCTTCGACTAACATCTTATTATGGTTTACTCACTACAACATTTGGGGTCGAATTTTGACGCTAATTTGCAACGACACTACCATTTGTGTGTGTTTTTTGTGTTTTTTTTAAGTGCCCCTGATGTTGTCGTAATAGCGATGGTACCATCGTAATTTCAACACCCGCGTGATTATAAAAAAAGAAAAAAAGAAAAAGAAAGGCTCATTTCTAATTTTTGTGATCGAGCTACGTGCATGAAGAGGGCCCTAACTATGGTAGATCGAGATGTGTGTGTGAAGAGGGCTCTTCTGTTGTGAAGCTCAAGCTCGATTTGGAAGCTTGGCATATGACAGCCATGACTTGAGGTAGGCATTCAAGCTTTGTCTTTTCATTAACTCAATTTCAATTTGATGGCATTTGTTGATTTAATGGCACAATATGAATGTTAATACTGGCATTGTTTACATATTTGCATTTGGAATGCTTGATTACCCATGAGCTTTGAGAGCTAGGGAATCATTTCTATTACCTTAAAAGCATTGTGTGAAATGTTTGATCTCTCTTTATTTGTTTTGTTGTTGATATTCACTATCTGGTACTCCCTATTTATGATCATTTCATGAGGAAATGTCTTGATGGCTCGTGGGCTGCAAGCTAGGGCATCATGCACTGTTTATGAGCTCATTGTTTAATACTAGCATTGTTTACATCTTTGCATTTGGAATGCTTGATGACCCGCGAGCTTTGATAGCTAGGGCATCGTTTCTATTACCTTCAAGGCATTGTGTGAAGTGTTTGATCTCTCTTTATTTGTTTTGCTGGTGATATTCACTATGTGGTACTCCCCGTTTATGATATTCACAAATTGATATAAGACCTTCCTCCCTTTTGGAACACTTTATGAGAAAGTTCACTACAACCCTAATTTAAAAGAAACTATGTTTCTGACTATTCTCCACTAGCTTGTAAAAATCACAACCTACTGATAGAAGAGGCTAAAGAATGGTTGTGAAAGCAATTAAGTGCATTCAGAAAATATATTGATGAAAATTTATTGTGAAGGGGTTTATCACTTTACACCAAAAGATTAGGGATCTAATTGAAAACATTGTGAAAAGGGCAGACATGGGTTTTGGAAGGGTGTAGGTCCAACCAAAGATTAAAAAAAAAAATCTCACTTGTGGGCATGATGAACTAGGGTGAATTGTAGGTATGAACTTGCTACGATTATTCATGGTTCATGGGTACTTGACATCCTATGTTGCTGCATTTTCAACATAGTCTGTAGCTAAAAACATGCAAAAAATGCATTGCTAACAACACTAGTTTTCCTTTTTAAGGCTTTCTTGGCCTCACTTCTCACTCACACTACAATATATCTCCATTGAGCTCTTCTTGTGATAGTTTTAGGTAATTGTGGAAGTGATATTTCAGAAATTTTTTGAAGATCTTTCATTCAATATCTATCTATCTTTCTATCTAGCCAAGGTACCTGCATAATATTTTTTTTTTAATTAGCACTCTGCACTTTTTCTTTTCAATTCAAGGGTTTGCAAGAATTAATTTGTTTTACAAGTTTTTCAACTTATCGAGTTTTCACTATGTATCCAATGACACTAGTAAATGGAAGTGAAAGCCAAAGTGTTGGCAAGAGGGATGCCCTTGGGAAGTATGGTTTACTAGCACCTACATTTGGAATGGTCATTTGCTACTATTGCAGGTTGATGGTTAATGGAGATTTCAATTGCCTAAAATACTACCTTGCACATATTTCTAGTTAATATGTCAAATTGTGTCCATACTAGGTTGTGTGCGAGATGAATGTGGCCCTTTCTTTGATGGAATAAATTATTTTTAGAGAGGATGATGACATACTCAACTATGCAATAGTGATAAATCCCAACATGGTGTTAGAAGCAAAGGGAAATATAGTGATATGTGTGCTCATGAATTCATGGCACATCCCCTCTATCAAGCTTCTATCACACTCAAAACAAATGTATTCACATAGATTTTTTTCTGCCAAACACACGAAGCTTGCGATGTTGCTTGAAGGTATGAGTTGGAATAATGAGAATCACAATGAAGCAAGCATGGCACATGAATTTATGATACAACAATTTTCCATTCAATGTTGCAAGAAACTCATATTGCGACAATTTGGTGAAAAACTTAATTGTTGCAAAAAAATTGTTCACAGTACCTACTCCACATGACTTTAGTGGGCTTTGTTCCAAAAAACAATAATAATTGCAAAGACAATTGTGGAAGAGAAAAAGAAATATTCAGGCACCCTATTATTAGATGGGTGGATAGATGGAAGGAATCACACACTCATCAAATTTTTGATGGATTCAAATCATTAGATGGCGTCATTGATGTCCATTTATGCCTTGAAAAAAATCAAGAATGATACGCATTTAATTGTAATGTTGGAAGAGGTTTAGGAGATGTGGGCCAACTTTCCATAGATAATGTAACATTGTATGTCGCAGAAAGGAGACTACTTGAGGATAGACAATCAACATTTATTTAGATCCCTTGCGTTTCCATTATTGTGATCTTCTGTTGAAAGATGTAGGAAAACTTGATTGGGTTAAATTTGTGGGGTGGCAGTTGCCAAGAGAATCACCAAATACATCTATAATCACCTTTGGAATCTTGGGTTGATGAGGGAGCACACCAAAGGGAAGGAGCTTGTGCTAGTGGTGCCATTGTTTGTAATTAAATTCATCACCTTGTAATGCATTTATTGTTTGCTAACACCTTTGAAGAAACTTTTCGTGAGCCAAAATGGGCGATTAATTTTCACAAAGAAAAGAGGGATGGAAAGAGGGTTGTAAAGACATTGTGGATAATATCTTTGCAAAGAGAACTAATGAGAACTTATATATAAAATTTGAATTGTACCCTTGAGTTTCACTTTTCAAGAATCTTGATTATTATATATTTTTCAATTTTTTGAAAGTTTTATAAGTGCAGCTTCATTTTTTTGTAGGTGTCATAGCCTTTAGTTAGGGTTTTGCCCTTGGTGGATGGGGAGAAATACCTAATGGAGTACTTGTAAGAAGCCATCAACAAGGCCGTGGAGGCTATTTAAAACTATTACATGGGAGATAGAAGGAAATTTGAACCCATTTTGGAATGTCATTGATTAGATTTGGAACGATCAACTCTACAAATCCATTCATGTAGTGGCATATTATCTCAACCCCAATTTTTTCTTCTCTTAACTTTAGGGACGTTGATGGGGTTGTTATGGAGAGCCTCTCAAGGTGCATTGATAGGATGTCACCTAAAGATGAATGTGATTATTGGAGAGTTGCAGAGATGCAATCATGCTAATGGGAGGTTCTTCTTTTCACCACTAGCTATCTAAGAGATAACCACCCAAGCACCAGGTAGAAAAATATTAGTCTTCGATTCAAATCTTTGACATGCATAATTATTGCTTATTTAAAAATTTTTGAATATCTTCTTTCTATTTGCATGGGGGAATATTGGTTTCTGGAAAAACCCAAATCTTCAAAAGCTAGATGTTATAACCCTAGGATTTAACAAACTTTTTTAACCAACTTAGATTACTAAATATTTGTTAAAACCCTCATTACAAGCAATTGTCTATGTGACAACCACAATTCAGTTCTCATTAATGAATCAATAACATATATCAACAAAGTTTTCAGTCATGGAATAATGCACAATAATAGGCTAGTTGAAAAAATAGGTTGATTTGAATTCTTTGATATAAATATAAGATCAAATTTCCTATAATATTGTTGTTATACAGTCCCTTGAATAGATGACCTATTAATAGTTTTCCAATTATTAGGTGGAGGCATCTTATTAGTATTTATGATGCCTTGTTATTCCTTGTTTGGAATCCTAACTCATTTTATCCATAATCTGGCCTCTAACTTACCTGATAAGGTGTTCACAGTTCTTTGTCACTCTATATCTGTGACATAGAATTCACAATAATGACTCCCTCTCAGTTTGAGGCTTGTGAAACCCTCAAAGGCTCAAACCCTCATGCTCCAACTTGCAATGATTATTGATTTATAGTTTGTTGGTTGTTCAATTAAAATTTCTCATGGAGGTTTGGCTGGATGATGATCCTTAGACATGGGCATCTAGATAGAAATTCTCTAGTGCTACTTGTTGTTAGGACCCATTTCTACCTCTGACCTAGGGCTTGGTTGGAAATTAGATTTTCAAGCTATTTGGTGGTATTTGTCTGCAATTCTTCCTATTTATATCCACCAGTAGGTCCCATTGGATTCGTAATACCCTTAGTACAAGTTATCTGGGTAGGATGTTGTAATATACATGGTTTGATATTCCTTCCAAAACTGGGTGCGATTAGAAGTTTCTACTCATATTTTACTTTATCTTCAACGACGATTTTGAATGAACAAATTGAGAATTTGCAGAGATGAAAGTGGTATTAAGGGCATGTCAGGGTTTTCCTCTCAACCTCAATTACATAGTCAGGTTTTTCGACTTGATTGTGTTATCCAATAACTGTAAATTTGTTACAAACTTCTTGCATAACTGTAAAAAAAACCTATAAAAGCATATAAGTAGGTGTTTTCTTGCTAGGGTGCATGGGCCAAAATTGGTGCTTAAATTTTAAATATAAAACTTTTGATTTTAATACATATATTTTATATTTTTATAATTATCAATCAATATAGTATTATAGATACATAAATAGTGTTTATAAACACTTTTATAAAATAAGTGTTGAGGTTGGTCCTAAGGAGAAAGGGGCATGACAGTCCTCCCTCAACATTGCTTGTCCTCAAGAAGCTTCAAATTGGGATGCTCAAACATCATCCAATCTCTGAATACGTAAAATGATGCAAGATTCATAATATTTAGCATAAATAGATAAATACAGAATATAGAAATATATAATAGAAGTATTGATCTAGAAATGAATGTGTTATGAACATATAGAGCTGAAATTATTGGTCAAGTATGCTAGGATGTGTTACTAAAATATAGAGATGAAATTATTGGTCCACTATAATAGTGATGACGAAAAATAGAGATTACCCTTAGTAGGAAAGAGGATAAATTTGAAATGAAATGTTCAATTGAAATGATATTATATTAATATTGACAATAGAAGTGACGCAATGATCTTTAGACAAGTCTTCCAAGTGTTCATATATAGAACATTTCTCTTAGCACCACTACATAGAAAACTCGATAACATTTGCAACAATCAGTCACTAATGACAACAACCAGTCACTAGTAACAATACATATTCGTGCATCATAAGAAAACTGAAAACCAACATAAGCTTTGTATTCATGCATCATAAGAAAACTAAAATCTATCATAAGCTCTGCAACTGAAAGTTGTTTTCATGAATAAGAGTCTTGGCATGAGCTATATGCTTCTGCATTACATCTATGTGTGGAAGGAGTTGGATCTGATGCCAATTGTTGGAAATATGTTGAGTCAAGGTGACTGAGAGGGGGGCGTGAATTAGGAACCTATAAAACTTAATCCTTTTAATCCAATATTAGATTATCTAATCTGATTGCATGCATGAAATGAAAAGCAATAAAACATCCACAATATTTGGTTACCCAGAAACCTTCCAAATAGAAAGTAAAACTGGGGTGGGGATGGTACCCACAAGATTTTTTACTTCAGTATAAATTTAGCCTGTTAAAGCTTATAATTGACCACTTCTGATGGCCTGCCCTGTTAGGAGCAATAAGGATTGTTAGGTCCACCTTGTGAAAGGATTTAGTACAATGCAATCAAATAATGCAACTCTGTTAGGAGATTTGTAAAGGACTATTAGTTCCACCTTGTTAGAGGATTTTGTTGATGCACCTGTTAGGATGAACCATTAGATGATCTTCAATGCAACTTTGAATTGCTGAAGAAGATACAATGATATAAACTAATCACCTGACTGTGATGGATGAGTCTCTGTTGTTCCTTATATTGTTTTAGCCTCTTAAACAATCTTCCACTTTATATTTGCATACATGCTTCTATTCATATATTCACTTCTATTTGGATAAACAAAATACTTTATATTTATACCTTATCCAAATCAAATGAGATAAATTAATATCTAATAATATAAGCTAAGTGGACCCAAAGCTGTCACTCGGGTCCAATGATCCACTCGGGAAATATACTGGCACTCGGGCATTATTTTGTCACTCGGGAAACATACTAATTTCTGGCACTCGGGCTACTCTATGTACTCAGGCTACTCTGATCACTCATGTAATACTTATTACCATTGTCTGCTCAATCGACACTACCACTGCTCGGGTTACAATGATGGCTTGGTCAACATTGTGATGACTAAGTGTTTTGGCACTACTTGACAATATGTCTTGCCATAAGGTCATCAATCTCCCCCTTTGGCATTAGTGACCAAAAATAATTATCATGTTCAAAAACTGCTCAAACTTCTGAGTCAAAACTCCCCCTTACCATATGCTTGGGTACTTGCTCGTGTTTTGACAATAGCTATGTGACTCGGTTACAACTGACTCTCTTTTTTTTTTTTCAAAATTATTTTTGTAACACTTATATATATATATATATATATATATATATATATATATATATATATATATCTTCTCTACTTCTCTTCTGTAAATGTATTTCCTTATATATCTCTTCTCTATATACATTTCACCCTTTTTTTTGACACAAATGCTAAAATATATCTATGTGGTAATACCAAATAGGTTAGGAAATCACTATGTGCCTTTAAAATCTGAGACAAAGTATTGTCCCAATTATCCTGCAACACTTTCAGGATTTGTAACTCTATCTGTATCTCTGCTGATAGCTCCATCATAAGCTCTACAACTGAAAATTTGTTGTCATGAATAAGAGTCTTGGCATGAGCTACATGCTTCTACATTACATCCATGTGTGGAAGGAGTTGGCTCTGCATAGCTATGAGAGATTCTCTTGTCCTTGCTTCTTCCCTTAGTAATTCAGCCTGCATGTCTGTCAGATACTTAATTTTCACAAAATGTGTTGAACTTGAACTCGGGTTAAGTGCCAACTAATTTGCACTTTCCTTCAGATATGTATCTACCTTTGTCAGCTTTATCTTGATTTCCATTGTGAAGTTTGAAGTATCACTTAAATTTACAAATAATGAAGCAACATTATTTACTGTAGTTTCTAGAGAGATAATGAGATAATTTAGCTTTACTTAATCAATTGTAATCTTGCTTGCAACATACTCTAAAACTTTGTTCTCAAACTTTCTTTTTTCCTTCTGCAGTAATTTTTCTTGACCACTTAAATATTTATTGAACTTGTAAACTATGTCTACAAGTTGGTCCATAATGGAATCACTCTCATTTACTTCTAATTCTAATGCATGTAGGAATATACCTTTTATTTCTTCCAGCACTCTGTTTCTCTTCTTTTATGCTTGAAGCTTCTATTGTGTAGCTCTTTTCTTCCATAGCTCCCCTAGTGTATCCTTTTTCTCTACCGTCAAATTGGATATATCCCAATTTGGAATCATGATGTCTTGCTCAAGATCAACATCATCACTGTTTATTTATTTTCCATTTTCACTATCCTTAGGATTGGGTGAAGGAACAATTTCCTTACCTTTTCCACTATCATCTATATCCTTTCCTTCCTCTATTTTCTCCTCAGTATCTAGTTGGAATAGTTCATTGAAATTTTTTGCACCAACTGTAGGGTCTGAATCAACTGTTGCATCAATGTTCACTGAAGGAATGTTCACAGTTGCCTTCTGTGACTCAGTCAGACTTTGCCTAGTAGTAGGTGGAGCCTGGTGCTCGGTCCCTACTAGTCTAGATGTAGATTCAGTAGACTTGTCTTTTCTCGGAGATAGAATGATATGTATAGGTGATTGGGGTAGGGATGCCATTACCTCTACTGCTATCTATTATGTATTGGATGCTTCAATAGATTCTACCTTGGGTAAATCTGCATCATCAGTCTTTTCTTTGTGGTCTGTACTCAGTACTTATGTCTTGTCTTCTTATTTGATTTCTAAGATTGTCTTCCATATCTTTGTAGATGCTTGCACCACATCCTCTATCTTCTTGTTCAATACTTGAAAGGTCCTGAACCTTGGAGTGTGATTGCTTTCATATTTGTTCATGGCCTCTTTTACCTCTTTGTTTGTCATAGTAGGCGTGACTTGCCTCAAGGTCTGTTCTCTAATATTTTTTTTTGTTCAAATAGCATTGCTCCAGGGAATATATATTTCCTTGAATAGGTCTTCAAGCATGTGACTCTTCAATTCAGATGGATCATACTTCCATCTAGTCATCTTCTCTACAACTGCTTCTTCAATTTGCTTCTGTTCATCCTTAGGTCTGGAAGCATAATCCAGAGATTTTAGAGAACGCATTCCACTACCTTCTCTTAGGGCTTCAATTTTTTTCTCAAAGGTAGGTGGGGGCTTCTTGAATGTGATTTCATCTTCTTCATCTTCCTTAGGCAATATGAGTTTCCTTCTAGATCTTCTAGGTTTGTTGGTAGTGAGGACAAGGGTGGAGGCCTTAGGTGTTTTCTTGAGAACTAGCCTCTTTTTCTTCTTAGGAAGCCCTGCTTCTACCTTTTCCTCTTCCTTTTCAGATATATCATATTTTATCTTAGTTTCATCTTCTTTTCTTACTGAGATAGAAGGAGGAGAGTCTGAATTCTTCCCATACTTCTTTCCAAACTGCTCTAACCTCTTTTTTCCTCTTTTCAGAATCTTAGGAATCTCAATCTCTATTGAAATTCTACTCTTGGCTTCTTCATATGTATCAAAGTATGGTGCTTTGGGGTCAAGAGGATCATTCACAAGAGCTTCAATGATGTTCTTGGTCTCATCTATGTTAACCTCATATGCAAGAGGTTTCACCCATGCAACCCTAGGTCTAACTACCTAAATATAAACTTTATCACAGTCAACTAGGAAACAAACATCATCCTTGTGGTCTTCAACCAATTGTTTAGGAATTCTATACCTATTCTAGATCTTTTGTTTGAATTCCTCAAAATATGCATCCATGATGCTCTCAAAATTGTCTCCTAATTCAGCTATGAACTCATTTATCTAATATATTATGGGCATGTCCTTCTTCCAAACAACTGTGCCTTTGGAAGGTAAAAACTTCTGAATGTAAAAGAATATGCAAACAAAAAGTGAGCCAAACTTACATGGATTGGTCTTTGATGCCCAGATGCTTTCCATGTTCTTGCTCAATTGGATCATCTACAACTTGGCAAGGTCAAATGAGAGGTTGTTCTTGACCACCTTGTATGCCAAGTCCACAGCCTCACATGGTATACTGTTAGGTTTGCTAGAACTATAGATTTTGTGAGCAATAACATGAATCCCAAACTTCAATTCTATGTCAGTTACTCCATTTAGTCTCATACCTCTTTCGTGCCACTCAACGTGAGTCTTCTTAGCAAGTTCATCCTGAGGTAGGGTTTTGGTAGCTTTACACTTGTCCAACATAGGATACCCTGTAACATGGTTTAACATTGTCTTGGTAATCGTCACTGGCTACTCCAGCCATAGCTGCATGTCGTGAGCATGCATTAGAATGAATCTAATACACTTAACCTAGAAATTTTGTGGCATATGCATGATGTGCATCAAACCCTTGAATTCTAGGTGTTTATGCTCTGGCTTCAGATTTTTGGCTTCACAGAGTTTATCATATTCATTCTTCATTTCCAATGTTCTGAGCTGTTGAATTGTGCAATGATAGAAGGCTCAGATTTCATTGATCAAAAATACCCTTGGAGGAATTAGGGAATGAGCCCCCATCAGGTCTATCTCCTCTGCAACTACTAGATGAAGCTCAAACTTTGGAGGTTAGCAGATAGCATTCCTAACCAACATCTCAAATCCTTTCTTAACCTTGTTGTTGGATTTAGATGCCATTATGCTCGGAGGTTTTGTAAAACTTCACAACTGAAAACTTTCGAATACAAATTCACTCTGAATCGCTTAAGGCATTGAATCACTCTACAAACTGAAATATTTGTAGATAATAACACTTGCAATTCATCTTTTATAAGATATTTTACCGTTGAGTTTTCATTAAATCCTCCGTACATAGTTGTTGGCATAGCTCAGAATGAAGCTCAGCGAACACTAACTTCTACATTCTCAAAACCATACAACCTGACTTAACTAGGTTAAGCCTGTGCAACTTGAGTGTTACAGAGATCTTGACTTGGTTAAAACTACAATGTGTCCTAGTGCATCAATATGTTGATTTGGACTTACTATCATGTCTGGAACTGATGTAGGATGGCTTGTATGCATAGTTCCAGTAGTCTCCTTGGATGTTTATTTGGAGATGGTAGATCCATCCAATTCACTGCTTTGGGTGTCATTTGATCCTTCATTTTTTTGATCTAAACTTTCAAGAGATTTCCTTACCCACTACTGATTCATCGAAGTTCTAATTTTAGAAACTTTTGCTTTGCCTTTCTCAAAACCAGTATCCACTTTCTCTTTGTTCATGAAATTCTTTCTTAGATGACCGAGTTGTTTACAAACATAACATCTCTTAGTAGGATTCATTTTTCTGAGGTGATTCTTTACACAATTTGCACCAATATGCCCATATTCACCACAGTGACAACATCTGCTCTACGTGTTGTAATCCTAGCCAAAAATTGCTTTAGCTAGTTGTTCAGCAGGGTTCTATTTCTTAGTTCTACACTTGGAGGATTTGTGACCTTGTTTGTTACAATTGAAACATTTTCTTCCAAACTTAGGTTTCTCAGTGTATTCACTTGCCCTATGTCCATGTTTGTTGCATCTGTAGCATTTACCATTAAAATTTGATTTTCCATTGCTCCAACACTTGTTTGTTGTGTCAACTGATCAGTCACTAATTCACTAATTAACTTTTCATGCATGTAATTAGATTAGATAATCCAATATTGGATTAAAAGGATTAAGTTTAATTGGTTCCTAATTTACCC
>MU223112.1:882746-893408 GCA_018584345.1 Thuja plicata | reverse complement strand
TATATATATATATATATATATATATATATATATATATATATGGTCAAGTTTGGATTGAAGTGTAAGAGTGTGGAAGTATATATGTTTATGACATGAAGAGTGAAGGCAAAATCAGATGGGATTCTGATTAAGGAAAGAACACAGAGAACTGCAACAGAATATCCAATCTGTGAGGATCAAGTATTTAAATCCAAATCAGAGATCTGAATCAGCAAAGATAGTTGCTTATCAAAACAAGTCAATCCATTGTTACTTTCTAACAATTGTAGCAGTGATCAAAATCTCTTAACAGAGTAGACTTAACAGTCTTTTGTAAATCCTCTCACAAGGTGACATTTCTAAATTGAAGTGTTAGAAGACCTCTCACAAGGCCACTCCTTATAGGGTGATTAAATCCTCTAATAAGGTCACACCTAACAATGTGTTATTGTAACCTTTAATAGGGTTGGCCCCTAACAGGGCTCACTTCAGAAGAGTGAAAAATAGTGACTAGTTGCAATTGGTGGTTTTTCCCATATTGGGTTTCCACGTTAAATCTTGGTGTTATCTGTGTACATTTCATTTTCTTTATGGTTTATTTTTATGCAATTAATAACTAAAGGATAATCATAGTTAATATCTTAGTATTTGCTATGTTAACCAAGTGACAGTAGAATATCTGTGTTAATCGAGCAACAATGAAAAATTTGTTTAAGACATCTAAGGGACTTGGATTTTTTTTTGTGGTAACTGATTCACCCCTCCCCTCTTAGTTACTAAACTCATTTCCAACAATTGGTATCAGATATGCAAGTTCTTACAGGGAAGGTTTCAAGGCCTAAGCTAAAGATCATAGATGTCTTACAGAAGGGAGATCCCAAAGTTTAACAAAGACAATCTTGCTCCATGGCAAGATTTGATGAGACTACATTTATCTACCATTGGAGATTCTGGTTTGCAATTATTGGACCATAGGTATGTGGAACCACTGAGATGTTTGACTGTGGATCAGATGATAGACATGAAGCATCGTAACATGATGATGATTGATATAGCCTCTACACTCAGCTATTTTGAATTTGATGAAGTCAAGGACTGCCCTACTGCCTTTGATATGTGGAACAAACTACATGATATTCATGGAGGAGATGTCAATGTAAAAGTGACCCTATGCACATATTATCCACTTACATTTATTTTTTATGTTAAGGGGTGTAAATCTGGAAATGTTTGTAAAGGAAAATGCAATAAAATACATACCTCCAAAAAAGAACCTGCTAAAAACCATGTCAGACAGTCTCAGAAACTATTGATTTTCATGATCCTAAACCAAAAATGTGATATCTACAAAACCCAGAAATTGTTTTCTGTTCTGACACGGTTATGATTTGTACCTTCAAGTCAATGTCGACCTTGACCCAAAATTTCTGAATCTGATTCTAGGGAAGAATCAACCTCTGATTCTGACCTAGGGAAGAATCAACCTCTAATTTTGACCCTGAATAGAGTGTCAACCTTGACCCTAAAATGTCACCCTTGACCCCAAAATTTCAACCTTGATCTACATAGCTCCGATGGGAAATTTGTTTGCGGGTCCCAAAATTTTGCCGAAAAGGGTATCCAAATCTACACTTTAATTCGCTATCCCAAACTTGTACCTACAAGAAAAATGATTTGTTGGCTGGGAGGGGTTTACATTGGTCAAAGCCTATTTTTGGAATTAACCTCAAAGTATAATTGAAATTGCATAAGTAAAACAAAGTAAATGAACAAATTCACCTTACTTGTAGAAGTCCTTGTGGCGGATTTGAATCCGTGAATCCACAAGTATGTATGCACCAAAAAGGATGTAGAATGTAGAATGTAGGATGTCTTCAATCAATTGCTTGTAGATCTTCAACACTAATCTTGAATGGGTTTTGGAATAGGAAGAGGCTTGGAGGAATGTGGATGGATAAATCTTCAACAAGAGGGATCCATGGAGCTTGAATCCTTCAATGGCCACCAATGGATCTTCTTGATGAATTGAGTGCTTCAGAAGTGCTTGAATACTTGAGAATAGATGAATGCTTCAATGGCTACTTAGCTTGCTTCAAATCTTGCTCCTTAGATTCTCTTTTTTTCCAAGTCTTAGAGAAAATGAGAGGAGAAGGCTTCCTTATATACCAATCTAGGGCACAATCTTCTAGAGAGGCCTACATAGGAGAATTAAATTCCAATTAGACCTATACCCCTAGAAGTGGACCTATAATAAATATAATTTAAGATTCATCATTTCGGAACCCAAAACAGCCGACCCGGAAGCGGGAATTAAATATTTTTGAAGCCCAACATCCGAAAACCTCAGAAACTTGAAATCTGGACCTTGGGCTAGAAAAAGGTCAAATTTGACCTAGGTCAAGGTTGAGGTCAACCTTGGCCTAGGTTAGGGTCGAGGTCAACCTTGACCCTGAAGTCAAGAACTTCAAATCTGTAGATCAGGGTGCCAAAAATAGGCCAGAGAGAAGTGGAAAAGGGGAAGAACAGGGGGAAAAGTCATATCCAAGTCAAAGACCCGTTCAAGCCACTTGACATGACCCCAAACCACTTACTTGGAAGGATAAACTAGTCCACAATGGAAGTGCTTCCATTTTCTGACTATACAAAAGGTAAGAAATCTTGTTACATTGCTAAAGATTCTGATAGTGATGAAGATGAAGATGAAATGGTTTATATTGCTATTAAGGATGAGTCAGATATTGAAGACAATGAAAATACAACACTATATTCTCATATTAGCAAGAATGACACTTGGATAATTGATAGTGGTTGTTCTCACCACATGACCGATGATAAAACCAAATTTGAACATCTTGAGCACTATGATGGTGGGAGTGTTAGTTTTGGGAATTATGAACCCTACTATGTGAAAGGTAAAGGTTGTATTTCTTTAAAAGAAGGAATCAAATGTGATAATTCTTATTGGTTTGAAGGACTAAGGCACAATCTACTAAGTGTGGCATAGCTGAATAACATTGGTTTCAAGGTAGAATTCATGAATGGTAATGCCAAGCTCCTGGATGGTAAGGGAAACCTAGTTGGAACTAGCAGACAAACAAAAGGTAATATATTTTATCTTGATCTCAATGAAAGTTCATGTTTTATTGCACAAGTAGAAGAAAGCTGGTTATGGCATAAAAGGTTATGTCATGTGAACATTAACAACCTGGTTAATATAAGCAAGAACAAAAGAGTAATAGGAATTCCTATTCTAAAGAAACCTGAATTAGCAATATGCAAACAATGTCAAATTGGGAAGATGGGCAAAACTATCTTCAAGAGCAAGAATTACAATACAGAAGAAGTTTTGGAATTGGTACATACTAATTTATGTGGACCAATTGGAACAAAAAGTTACACAGGTGAGAAGTATTTCATTCTATTTGTTGATGATCATTTTATAATGATGACTGTTATGTTTCTGAAAGAAAAATCAGAAGTTCAAATGGTACCTAGCCAGAGTTGAAAAAGAAACTTAAATGCCTAAGAGCTGACAAAGGAGGAGAATTCATGAATTCAATGAGTTATGTAATGAAAGAGGAATCAAAAGACAAGTGTCTTCCCCATGTAATCCACAATAGAATGATATAGCAGAAAGAAGGAACAGATCCATTATGGATTGTGCAAGAACCTTGATGATTGAAAAGAATGTTCTACCAAATACTGGAAGGAAGCCATCAGCACTGCAATTCACACCTTGAACCGAGTTTAACTGAAGAAAGGTACTAAGAAGACACCTTTTGAATTATGGTATGGCTATAAACCTAATTTTTGTTATTTCAAATTATTTGGAAGTAAATGTTACATCTTGAAGGAAGCAAGAAATGGAAAATTTGATGTAAAAGGTGATGAAGGTATATTCCTAGGCTACTCCTGTAAAAGCAAAGCATATAAATGTTTGAATCTTTCTACTCATAAATTCATAGAAAGTGTGCATGTAAGGATTGATGAGTTTGTAGAAAGAGGTGAAGAACAGAGCAGTAAAGAGCCTTGGGATTACATAAAATTTGTATATTATGAACCTGATACTATACCTAAGACACAAGCAATGGTGATTGGACAGCATCCCTCTCAACCATTGAATTCATCTGCATAAACCCAAACAGTTCAACCTGAGTTGTAACCTATGCAACCTGAGCTACTGGTAGAGGAAACCAAGTCACAGAATGAAGAGACCGAGTCACAAACAGAGGGAACTGAGACACAGACAGAGGCACCCAAGTCTTAGATAGAGGCGCCCAAATCTCAGACAGTGGAACCCAAGTATCAAATAGAAGAACAGAACATAACTTTTAAGCATGGTGAACCAAGTGGAACAAGCCCAGAATCAAGAAGGAAGGATCCTATACTTGCAAAATATGTCAGAAGGCATCATGCACCTGAGAAAATAATTGGAGATTAGACAGAAGGTGTAATGACAAGGAACAAAATTAAAGGTACATGTTTTCTTAGTGAAATTGAACCTAGAACTATTAAAGATGCATTGAATGATGAAAGTTGGATCGAAGAAATGAATGAAGAGATTGAGCAGATAGAAAATAAAAAAACCTGGACTCTTGTACCTAGACCAAAAGATAAAAATGTCATTGGTACTAAGTGGGTTTTCAGAAACAAGATGAATGAAAAATGAGAAGTTTCCAGAAACAAGGCAAGATTAGTATGTAAAGGATATGCTCAAGAAGAGGGTATTGATTATGGAGAAACTTTTGCTCCTGTTGCAAGACTTGAAGGAGTCAAAACTCTTTTGGCATATTCTGCACACAAAGGATAAAAGGTATATCAAATGGATGTAAAATATGCAATCCTGAATGGAATTCTTGAAGAGGAAGTCTATATTGAGCAACCTGAAGGTTTTTTAGATCCTAACAAAAGTAATATGGTTTGAAAATTACACAAAGCATTATATGGACTGAAGCAAGCTCCTAGAGCCTGGTATGAAAGATTGCATGGTTACTTGATAAGCGTTGGATTTTAGAGAACTAAAGACAATAGTAGCTTGTATATCAAAGAAGGACCTCAGAGCAAGATACTATTAGCAAAAATATTTGTTGATGATATATTGTTTACTAGATATGATGACTTATGCAAAGAATTCTTAGAAGCTATGAGTAAGGAATTTGAAATGTCTATGTTTGGTGAAATCAAATTCTTTGTTGGATTACAAGTTTATCAAATGAAGGATGGTATCTACATTACCCAATCTAAATACATCAAAGATATACTGAAGAAATTTGGGATGGAAGACTCCAGACCAGTTGGAACACCTATGCCTACTAGACATAAGTTGTCTAAGGATGATGATTCAAATATAGTAAACCAGACTACCTACAGATCCATGATTGGTAAACTTCAATATGTTGTTCACACTAGACCTGATATTGCATTAGCAGTTAGTATTGTTTCAAGGTTTTCAGCTAATCCTAGAGAGAATCATTTGATGGCTATCAAAAGGATTCTTAGATATCTTAAGGGTAATGAAGATTATGGATTATGGTATAAGAAAGGAGGAAAATTTGATTTGAAGACTTTTACTGATGCTGATTGGGATGGAAGTTTTGATGACAAAAAGAGCACAAGTGGTCGAGCATTATTTCTTGGAAAGAGGTTAGTCTCCTAGACAAGTAAGAAACAGAACTGCATTTCTTAATCTATAGCAGAAGCAGAGTATGTTGTTGTAGCAGTAAATTTTTCAAATATCATATGGTTCAAACAACTGTTGTCAGGTATGAAGGTGGAAATCACAGAACCAATTATTGTCTAATGTGACAACACTAGTGCTATTAACATTTCAAAGAACCCTGTGATGCATACTAAGACTAAACATATTGCAATAAAGTATCATTTCTTGAGAGGATTGGTTCAGGACAAGGAAGTAAGATTGGAATATGTAAATACTAAAGACCAAATTACAGACATATTCACAAAACCATTACCTAAGGATGCATTTTAGTATCTTAGAGGAAAGCTAGGGGTAATTCCCCTAACTGGGGCTCACTAAAACACAGTTTAGTGATGCATCAACCGAGCTACAGAATAGACTTAACATGTTGATGCAGATATCTACATCTTATTACATATGAATTAGTACAAATAGGTACATTACGACTTCATTGGATATATATATCAGTTGGTGTCTTTGGCATTGGTTATCAAAGAGGGAGAGATTATTGTATGTCATAAAGATTACTGATGGAGAGATTGATGACAGAGAGAGAACTTTATCAGAAATAGAGATTAATGTAAGAGGGAGTTTTTGGATGAGAATCAGAATGAAGATAAGGACATTAATAAAATTTGATGAGAATCAGAATGAATCTAAGGACATTAATAAAAAGTTCATTCTTATGTCTGTTGCTTTATAATTCTTTGTATTATGACATGTTGTGTTGCCATCAATGCCAAAGAGGGAGATTGTTGATGACAATTATTCAATTGTGTATTGTCATTGATGTTTACACAAGTATAGTGATGTTTACACAAATGTCTAATCCTATCAAAGCACAGTTAGTTCATGCCAAGTACTCTCGGGCATTGAAGAGGACCAAAGTGACTTTCAGTTCTAACCGAGTTCACTCGGGCATTACAGTGTTGGTTGAGCATTGAAGGATTTTAGTGTTGACCTAGTTGAACAGTTAGTGTCTTCCAACTAACAGTAGTTTATATTTTATGGATAATTGGTTATATGCAGCCAATAGACATGAGTTTTATTATTTATTTGGAAGGATATTAAGGCCGAATTGACAAGGCTTATCATATATATAAGGTCAAGTTTGGATTGAAGTGTAAGAGTGTGAAAGTGTATATGTTTATGACATGAAGAGTGAAGGCGAAATCAAATGGGGTTCTGATTAAGGAAAGAACACAGAGAACTATAATACAATATTCGATCAATGAGGATCAAGTATTTAAATCCAGAACAGATATCTGAATTAGCAAAGACAGTTGCTTATCAAAACAAGTCAATCCATTGTTACTTTTTAACAATTGTAGCAGTGATCAAAATCTCTTAATAGAGCAGACTTAACAGTCCTTTGTAACTCCTCTCATGAGGTGATATTTCTACATTGAAGTGTTAGAAGACCTCTCACAAGGCCACTCCTTATAGGGTGATTAAATCATCTAACAGTTTCACACCTAACAATGTGTTATTGTAACCTTTAACAGGGTTGGCTCCTAACAAGGCTCACTTTAGAAGAGTGAAAAACAGTGACTAGTTGCAATTGGTAGTTTTTCCCATATTGGGTTTCCATGTTAAATCTTGGTGTTATCTGTGTACATTTCATTTTCTTTATGGTTTATGTTTCTAAAATTAATAAATAAAGGATAGTCAATGTTAATGTCTTAAGATTTGCTATGTTAACCGAGTGACAGTAGAATATCTGTGTTAACCGAGGAACAATGACAAATTTGTTTAAGACATCTAAGGGACTTGGATTTTTTTTTGTGGTAACTGATTCACCCCTCCCCTCTCAGTTATTCAACTTATTTCCAACATGTGTTACTAAAATATAGAGATGAAATTATTGATCCACTACAATAATGATGACGAAAAATAGAGATTACCCTTAGTAAGAAAGAGGTTAAATTTGAAATGAAATGTTCAATTGAAATGATATTATATTAAGATTGAAAATGGAAGTGATGCAATGATCTTTAGACAAGTCTTCTAAGTTTTCATAAATAGAACATTTCTCTTAGCACCACTACATAGAAAACTCGATAACATTTGCAACAATTTATCACTAACGACAACAAAAATGTGTTTATATGAATGGAAACATCAATACCTCAACCAAAATACTCATTCTATTTAAACCTGAAACACTTTGATGTTGAAAGACCATTTTAACCAAGTTGTAGGTGATAAGATCAATAGTTTTGAGTGTCACTTTGATTGGTAGTCTCATGATATGATGCAGGGATTTGTTTAGCATGATCATTAGGGCCTCTCTTACGATCCACTGCAAGAAAATATACATCAAAATTAATATGTATTTTTACCCCTTCAGAGTCCAAACTCTCTATATAAAATTTAGGATCATGTTTCACGACTAGTGATGAGCTTGAAAATCTACGTCTTTTGAAGTATTTTGGGTTAGTTTTATGTTGTTTTATAAGATTTTATTAAGACTAAATAAATGATATAAACTCATAATGATGTACTTGATATATATATAATATAATGGTATGTATTATAATCTATACATTTGTGAGATGGTTTAATTCTATTTATATGATGTTTTGAGATTAAATTGGTGCGTTTGTATACTTTCTCCATTTTAAACTAACCTATGACTTCAAAGGAGGAATTATGAAATATAGTTGTAGGTAGTTATCTCTTGTATAATGATGGAGGAGTAAAAGGTAATGATCAATGAGGTTGTTGTTATTAGATCATACATTAATACACTTACTATTTTGAATTTGAGCTCAGGCATCATGCAATGTTATTGCTATCATTGCATTCTTGTTGCTGTTGTGCACCATATATTTTTTTATACACTATTTATTTCATTGAGACCATGAGCTTGGCATTTGTAATGTATTATCTGTTGTTGGATAAATTTTTCCATGTTGTTGAGGTTGTAGATGTTAAAGTAGTCTTAGTTTAGCTAATAATTAATTCATTTAATTATTAGTCTATCTACTCTTTGCTTAAGTTATACTTAAGCAGCTTTCTATTTCTTTAGGGTTTCACTTTTAGGGTTTTGGTATCCTTTTATAAGGACTCACCGCTTTGCTTTTCATAACCGAGATTGTATTCAGTATTGTTGTTAATAGAAGTTTTATTCTTGCAACATGGATTTCATGTCTCTGGCCTTTTGGCCGCCATAGTCTTCTATCTTTTCTTCCAGTTTGTAACAGTCTTGCATGCAGGTGTTCTTGGGAAGATTTGTTGATTATCAAATCTAACATGGTATCAGAGCTCTCCTGCTGTTCGTTGTTCGGTCTTCGTTGAAGCACAGAGGGTTTCAGAGGTTTTTCTGGTAGTTCTTATTGGTTCTGGGGGGTCTTTGTTTTTTGAGGCACTTTGGACCAAAACCGACCTCACGGTTGTGTCCAGAAGGCCCAAAAACCCCAGAATCCATATAAGGCACGTCCGATTTGGACACCGGAGCCTTGGGGAGAAATTTCTTGGCCTCCCAGGGCCGTACGGGCACGATTTTCGAGAAAAAAATTTAAAAAACCCTTATTTTTTTAATGTTTTTTGCATTTTTTTAACGCGTGCAGTGTAAAAGTTGTTCGGCCGCCTCCGCACCACCGCCGGGCCACCAGCGCCATGCCGCCACCGGTCGGTGCGCGGCCCGCCCCACCCTGCACCTCCTGGCCCCTGGCCGCTCCGCCTCCCGCGGCGCTCCGCCGCTCTGCGGCCACCAGCCGCCCCGCCGGCTCCTGCCGCCTGGCTTTCTTTTACACAGGTGCCCCTCCCTCAACTCCCCGCTCCACCGGCGGCCACCGCTCTGCCCGGTGGCGGATTCTTTGATAGCCCCCGCAGGCTTCTCTTGCATAGCAGCCGGTCACATGGGTGACCGTGGGCCCCAGTTAAGCCCCCTGCGCACGCCATGCGCCCGGGGGCTCAAATTCTTTAGCCCCAGGGGCTTATTTCCTCTCTTTTGGAGCACTTTTGACCCCCCGGGACTGTTTCCGTTCTATCTTGAGCATCCGGGGGTCTTTTTCTGACTTCCATATACCGTTGGAAAGCTCTTTCCGAGAAATTTCCGATGATGGAGGTTAGGGTTTTTGGTTCTATCGTTTTAATAGCATTTTTTGTTGTTGAAGTCTGATGTCTATTCTTGCCTTCCGAGAGTCATATCTGGCTCATCCGGACTCCGTTTTTGGCAAACCAGATATTGTCGAAAAGCTGGTTCAGTGAACTATTTAGTGGCAGAGGTATTTTTTCTAGATTCTGCTCCAGGTTTTCTCTCCTCTGAGTTTGGCAGTTTATGCACTCTGGTGGATTTCTTGGGTTTACAAGTCTTGGGATCTCTTCTACTGTACTCCTGGTTCACTCTTCTTTCTGACTTCTAAGCTTGTATGCTCCTTCTGATGCATCTTTTTTCTGTAAATGCACTGGGATAAAGTGCCTTCTTCTGTATATCTAGGATCTTCGAGCACCTTATATGGTTGTTGTACTCGCACTCTGTTATAAAGTGCCATGGGGGGTTATGATGCTTTTGCTATTTTAGGCGCATCCACCTTTGTCAAGTGAGCGTACCTTCCATGACATTAGCCCATGTTGTGTGTTGATGACACCGCCCTTTATCCTGTGTGTGTACTTCTATTGCACTGTTGGTGTTCCTGGTTCTTCTTCTGCAAATGTTTCTGGCATTGCATTTCAGTGTTTCTATCACCTCTCCCAGTTCAACATTATGGGGGGGGTTCACCTGTTGGTTCTATTGCTTCCTGGTTTGATTGATCAGCTCTTCAGACATTGTCTTCTCTACCTGGTCATGCACTTCAGTGGGGGTTCCAGCAGTTTCTTCTGACAGGGTTTACAGTTCCATGCTTCAGAGATTCTTCTTGCTCATTCTTGTTCCTTTCTCTGGGACATCTTTTCCCTAGATTGAAGGCTTAGTTTCCTTCATCTAGTTTGCTTTCTTGTTTTGGGTACCTGATCAGGCCTTGTTGCCGGGACCCATCTTT
>MU223112.1:835296-849146 GCA_018584345.1 Thuja plicata | reverse complement strand
TGGAGAAGTCAAAACCTACCCATAATCTAGGGATAAAAGTGCCCTTCTTATGTCCCTCTAAAAATTCCTTATCAACCCAAGTGATTTGCCAAATAAATTCTAAAAATGCAACCCTAAGA
The DNA here is from genome assembly GCA_018584345.1 of Thuja plicata. Lineage (NCBI taxonomy): Eukaryota > Viridiplantae > Streptophyta > Pinopsida > Cupressales > Cupressaceae > Thuja > Thuja plicata. The sequence continues at coordinate 849,027 of MU223112.1, read as the reverse complement.
GGAAAAAAATTGGGGAGGATGTGAGGTGCTTGTGTACAACCATATACTTTGATGATAGTAATGTAATCGAAGAATAAAAAGTCAGCCCAATTGTGAGAGATAGGCCAGTTTGGAACATAATCCCAAGGTCTCAAAAATTTTCTGATTTCAAATGGAAGTCTATGCCTATCTGTTCCCAACAAATTAAAAATTGGATCCACAATCCAATTGCAAAAGCATACAAATTATGATGAGTTGATGGATGAACTATCCCATACCTGAGTCCATCTTTGGATTGGTGCATCAACAACATACTCTGAAACAAACAATTCAAGCTCTTTATCCATAGATGCCCTATTATAATATAAAATCATATACATCAGATGAGAATAATGCTTGAAGGTAGGTACTGGGGCATCTGACTGTATCTCCACTAATGCAGCATGAATCGCATCAACTATGTATCCCACATAGTCATAATCAGTATTAACCTCCGGGTGTTGAATGTTCATAGCCATCATAAGTAAATCTTGAGGCACTGTAGAATCTCCATCAAAACTTAAAACTCTGCTCAAACCATAGACCATGTACTTTATGTAATGGTGAAATAAGGATAAGTCAAAAGGCGATTTGAGATTGCCTAGGATTTTCACTAGGTGCCTATCTACCCTGGGCATGAATTTGGGCATTTCATATTTCTTAATCAAATCCTCTCTCTTGATATAATTTGCCTTAATTTTCTTCAAATCAATATCTGTGCATAATGCACCAGTGATCCCGAAAAATTCTACCACTGACCTCCTATCTATGGAAACAAGGGTCTCTTTATTTTTCTTCCTGATTACCCTAGCTACTGGGCAGTAATTCTTAGCCATTTCCCTAATAAGGCCTATGTCAATATAAACATTAGGCACAATCAATTTTGCCATATTCAAATCCCATGGATTGCAAATGGGAACTGCTTTAATCCTATTATTCCAGAAATAATGGAATAAGGTATTACCAGAGTAATTCGGGGTGACCAGGTTTCTGCATTGGCACCATTTGTCTTTCCATTCATCCCAATTTGCACTATTTGTATTCAAAGTCCCGGGAAGCAACTCAGCAAATTCTTCCACATACTTCTTTAGTGTAACCTCCTTCTTCTTCTCAGACCCTTGCGAGGTAGTGGGAACAATAGCTTGACTCATCCTCCTTCAAATTACTATCTCAGACAAATTATTTCAGACCAACAATCCTTTTGCTCCTTACAGAAAATCTTAGGATGCAGAAATGAGAGTTGTACAAAATCAAGCTCAATCATTCAAAATTATAATCATCAAATCGGCGTCTTATCCAATTGAATGTCAAATTCTCACACTTGCAGAATTACACAATCATCTCTCTGTAACTAATGCTACCATTAATTCAAACTGTATGATCCCTGCTAGAAAAAGTACACACCTTTTTTTGTTTTTTGCCCTCGTAGGCTTGAAATGAACCACATGTCAATTTGTCGCCAACTCATTGTACCTTTCTCATATTCAAATTTGTTCTCGCGAGTGAGCGACAAGACCTTTTTCTTCATTTAGTCACACACTCACACTCTATCTTTGCTTTGGCTTGTATGCTCTGCGACTGGGCGATGACCTAACTGATAGCTTCATTACTTCTCAATCGCGCAGTCGCTATCTCTTAATGCTTTATGTTTGTATTTGAGCGAGTAAGCGACATCATTCTTTCTTTTCATAAATTGCAGACTCGTTGTTCAGGAATTTATTTTCATTGAAATTATGTGAGTGAGCAACATGATCTTCATTACTTAGTCATTTATTAGTCGCACACTCGCTGATCCTCACTTATCATGTCTTTTCCTTGAGCGAGTGAGTGGGTTTTCAAAACAACCATGTATTATTTTCTGGTCGCGCAGTTGCCACGACTTTCTGATTTGTCTTTATACCTCAGCGGGTGAGCGACGACTACTTTCATTATGCATTTTAACTTAATCGCTCACTCGCGCTACAATATTTTCCAGCTCATAAGCATTAGCGAGTGAGCGATGACCATTTTCTTCCTTTTATCGCATACTCGCTGCTGAGATTTCCTTATAGATGAATCCTTCGTGACTGAGTGAGAGCTTTCATCAAAATCTTAAAACTCACTTATTGCACACTCACTAACCCCTTTTTCTTTACTTCAATCTGTGAGCGGCTGAGTGACAACTTCATTTTTCCTCCATCGCGCACTCGCGGGCTTGAAAACTTAACTATCTCATCAACTGTGAGTGGGCGGTTGCCAACATACTTTCTTCAATCGCATACCCGCTGAGCATTTTCCTTTCATCTTTATTCATGGGCGAGTGAGCGATAGCCTTTTCTTTTCCTTATCGCATACTCGCAAGCTCATTTCTTTAGACTTCAAATCATTAGCGGGTGAGTGAGAACACAAATGATCTCGTAGTCGCACACCCGCACACCTTTTAAAACATTGAATACACCTTGGCGACTGAGCGACAAACTTTCAACTGATAACTTCCGCACAGCGAATCGCTTACTCTCACTGCAAAACACATATGAGTTAGAACTTGAATGAATGAGCGACATGTACAACCTGACTTCCTCGCACAGTCGTTGACTTAAAAATTCATACATGAAAACCTAACGCGGGTGTGCGACCATACCCTTTTTTACAACATTCGCTCAGTCGGAGAGCATAAATTTAACAACATAATATCATAGCGACTATGCAACACACAAGACTTTAAGTCATTGCGGACTCGCTAGACCTTCTTTTTAAAAAACTTAATCCCTCGCGAGTGAGCGATAAATAGAACCATTTCCAACTCGCTCAGCCGCAAGCTTATGATCCGACTTCAAAATTACATTGCGACTGCGCGATTCACACTTCTTAGCAACCAAACCGCTCACTCGCACTGCTAACATGACTTGACAAAATTTTATCGTGACTACACGGTTGACACTAAAATGACTCACCGCTCACTCGCACACCTTCGAAACATGGTTAAAGACCAGCGCGGGTGTGCGACCAACATTTGAAATAAAGCATCTTTGATGATTTTTTACCACTATTTGACTTTTTTAGCACAGTAAGACATGGGATTTGAACCAAAATACGCAAGAAAACTGCCAATGCTAGGAAATTGAAAATTTTCTTGGTATAGTGCTAACAGAAGGATTGGTTGTAAGAATTAAGGCAAAACTAGTTTGTAAGGCTACTTGCAAAAAGAAGGTATAGACTTTGAAGAAATATTTACTCATGTTGCTTGAGGCTGTAATATTATTTATTGCTTATGTTGCACACAAAGACTTCAAAGTATATCAGATGGATGTGAAATCTGCATTTATGAATGAAGATATAGAAGAGGAAGTATATATATTGAACAACCTGATGGATTTCCTCTAACAGAAGATGAGGATATGGATTGTAAGTTAAAGAAGGATTTGTATGGACTGAAACAAGCACCTAGAGAATGGTATGCAAATTAGATAGGTATCTGCTTTGTCTTCATTTCAGAAAAGGTAATGCATATAGTAATTTGCACTTAAGAACTAGTGAAAATGAAATTCTAATAGTTGAAGTTTTTGTTGATGATATCATTTTTGGAGAAAATGATGTAATAAGTAAAAATTTCTCTAAGGAAATGGAAAATGAATTTGAAATGTCAATGATTGGTGAGATGAATTTTTTCCTTGGACTCCAAATTAATCAGAACAAGAATGGTATTTTTATTTCTCAGACAAAGTATCTTAAAGAAATGTTGAAAATTTTTGGGACAAAAGATTATAAACCTGTTGGAACACCTATAGTTACTGGTCACAAGCTTACTACTACTGACGAATCTCAGAGTGTTTTCATAAACATTATAGATCTATGATTAGAGTCTTACAATATCTAACTCACACTAGACCAGATATTGCTAATGTAGTTAGAATTGTGGCAACATATTAAGCAAATCCTAAAGAGATACACCTTGTTGCTGTGAAAAGAATATTTAGATATCTGAAAGGAACACTAGATTATGGCTTATGGTAAAAGAAATATGATGATTTTGATTTGCATGCTTATACTGATGCTGATTGGGCAGGAAATTTTGATGACAGAAAGAGTACAAGTGGTGGTGCATTCATAACAAAACTATTTTAACAACAGTATTTATAGTCCTTTTCACAATTATATCTTTGAAAACAAATTCATCAAATAACTACCAAATTAATCAAACTGAAGTAGTTACCATTGTTTTAGTAGCAAGAGAAAAGTAAGTCAATAGAATATAAGTCGAAATGAAGAAGTAAGAATCCTGAGAATGTGTCCCTTGAAATCTGCAAGAAGACCCCGCAAAATCTTCACCAATATTCACTCAAACCACATGAGATAACTACCAACTAAAATCTTATCAACCGTCATGAAGAATATTCAAGACCCAACACTGGTAATCAACTCGAGAGACCACTGACTCAAAGAAAACTTCCTTCATTGCAGCGTGCCCTGAATAGGGTTTGAAAATGAAACCAACACGATACATTTCCCTAATCATATTAAGTCCCGAAAAATAATGTAACGATGTTTGAAGTTCAAGATTGCCCGGTTATCATCCCTATTTCTTGTTGATTCAAGACATCTTTGATGACATAATTAGGTACACACACAATAGAATGAGAATGCAAGATATAGTACCTAAAGTGTTTCACTGCCTTTACCACTGCATAAGCCTTCTTCTCAGCAAGGGGATAATTCAATTCATGTTTTTTGAGGGGCATGCTCATAAAAGAAATTGGTACTTCTTCCCCTTGATCATTCTTCTGCAATAATATTTTAGATAATGTATTTTCTAAGGCATAGCAATAGATAATAAAGTCTTTTTTATAATATGGATTTATCATGGTGGGAGTTGATGCTATGGGTCTTTTGACATCTTAAAATCCTCCAATGGCTTCTGAACTCTATTTGAAAGGACTTATCTCACTTATAAGGCTCACTGTATGCTTGGTTATTTTGGCAATGTCAGGTATGAACCTTCTGAGAAAATTGATCTTCCTGAAAAAGGATTTGACACCAGTCTAGTTTGAAGGTAGCCCAAGTTTTTTGAATGGCCTTTACTCTTTTAGGATCAATCTTGATCCCCTCCTTTGACACAATGCGGCCTAACAACTTCCCTTCTATGACACCAGAAACATACTTTTTAGGATTCAACGAGATATCATGTTCTCTACACCTTTGTAGAACTGACCTTAATTATTTCAGGTGGTTTTTACGCCTCTTAGAAAAGACTATTAAATCATCTAGATAGATTATAGTTACCCTATTTATCAGATGGCTAAAAGAAGAATTCATGGCCCACTGACATGTAGCGCCTGCATTGATCAACCTGAAAAGCATACGATTATAAGCATATGTGCGCCATGGCATGGTGAAGGTCATTTTATGTTGATCTTCATCGGCCACCTTGATCTAATTGTAGCTAGAAAACCTGTCCAACATGGACATCATTTCTGAGCCAGCCACAGTCTGCAAAATGTGATCCATTACGGGGAGACCGTAATTATCTTTTAGGCTGCTTTGATTTAAATTTATGAAATCAACACAAATCCTTATTTCTCCATTATTTTTCCTTACAGGTACTATGTTTGCTACCCATGTAGAATGGTGAATGGGATAAATAATTTGGACTTGAGAGGGATATGGTGCTGAAGTTTCCCTCCTTTGAAATTCTTAAGGTCATGGTAAGACCAAGCAAAGGTGTCTTTAAACTCCCTTAATAAACTGATAAATCTCCTCCTCTCATCAGGTGTGCATCACTTTCCCAGGTTTATGTATTTAGTATCTCCTTCCTCCCCTATATTTACCCTTTCAAAATCACCTTCATTGGTATCATAATGGGAGATAGGTCATTATTTTACTCCATCATGTCGGTCAAACAAAATTTCTAGAGAAATCATCCCTTTGGGGATACGTTTTCCCTTCAATTGGAAAATCCCTTCATCAACAGGTTTACTAGGATCGGGACAAAATTCATCATAGCTTGATTGAGACCCTTCAAAGAAAGTTGTGTTGAAGACTTCAACCATCTATAGAAATTTATCTATTTGTTTGTCATTTTGGAATTCTTTCCAGTGTTCAGTGTTATCTGGTACCCTAGATCTATAAACCATTTCAATTATGTAATAACTTTCTTTGAAGTCTGAATGGGATAATAACAGCGACGCTGAGACTGCCAAAGAGTTTGGCCTACTATTTAGATCCCTAGGGATAGTCTCTATAGAGAAGGTCTTAAATTCTTTAATTTTGGCCCAAACATAGTTCCTATAATGTTTGAGCCTTTCATTTTTTCCTAAGTAGTTTCCCCTCACTTGTCTTACCACTAGCTTTGCATCACCTTTAGCCTTAAGCATTCTTATCCCCATTTTCTTAGCTTCCTCAATACCAAGAAGAAGCACTTCATATTTAGCAGTATTGTTCATGTTATTAAATTCTAATTTGAACGCATGAGGAAACATATATCCTTACGGAGATATCAACACAACTCCTACTCCAGAGCCAACTGAGACGCAACTCCCATCAAATTCTAAGAATCACAAATCATTGATTTCTTCTCCTATTGCCATATCAACATTCGTTCCTAGAGAGACCATGTAGTTTCCAAATTCACACTCCTAACAAAGAATTTGATATTTGGGATGCTCAGATGGAAACACAGTGTACTTTGATTTTCCTTCCGGTTGCAAGACAATTTTTTAATTTCCCATGGGGATTGTAGCTTGAGACCAATCTAGCTTTATTTCCCTTCCAAGGTCTCTACAAAATGTTCTGCTCAGCAGCATCCCATAGCTGACAGGGATGTCAACAACTAGGATGGTTAATTTGAGTTTCTTACGGGGGTGTGCTACTAAAGCCACCTCGACATCCTTGATTTGGCCTACAAGTGGGACTTGTTTCAAATCCACGGGGTAACATTTTCCAAAAGTCTCGGTCAGGGGGAGGTCTAAGGCCTTTGCAACAGAAGTTGGCATTATGTTGTCGTATGCTCTAGAGTCTATAACACAATTATTTAACTTGAACACATGGATGAACAAGGACAAATAAAAGGGTTTTGGTTTTATCCCTAAAGAAGGATTTACACTTTCGGCAGATTGAGTAACTAGGGTAGTTTGGGTTTATTCTAATAGGATTGCGTGGGTAGTTTCATTAGCCACAGGATCTAAGGAGGATTGTCTCGACTTAACATAATTGACTAGTCTTTCCAATTCTTTTGGATTCATCCTAAGGTATTTTGCAGGAGAGACTTGAATTTTGGAATTTTTGCAAAATTCAATGATATCAAAAGAAAAATTAAAATCAGACTTTTTCAACAATTTTTCCTCTTTAGAACTTTGATTTTTAAAGAAAGGACTCTTAGAGAAGGGGTCCTTACCTTTGTCCCAACGTTGTGAATTTTTTGGGGAATCATTAGCTTGAGAATTACGATGGCCTCTTGTCAACATCGTACATGTGGGGTCCTCAAGGGTTACCAGAATATTACCTCCTCACTCAAAGTGAGATTCATATTCCATATAATAGTTTTCAGAGCCGCCAAGTAACTAAGGACTTTCTACATCTCCAGGTGATTCTTCAACCAATTTTTTATTAACATGCATTTGCATTGACCGGATCATTTCAGGACAAGAAGTATCGCCATGATCATCAGTGAGGTGAAAAGTGCACATATTGGCTGTTCTAGGAGGGGCTTCAAGTGCTCTATGATCATATGAAAGGTGTCCTGGTGTTCTGTGACTAGGACCAGCTTGGTCAATAATTCCTCGGGGAAAATCTCCTATAATGGAGGAGGATTAGCACTCCCTTTAGGAAATTTCCTTTTGGTAGTAATCACATCATTTTCCCATCTTTGTAATAGGGGATCAGAGGAGGAATCACTTTGTGTGTTTGGTATTTGCACATCTTTTCTCCACTTTCATATGGTTATCAATTCATCTTCTAACTCGACGGCCATGTCTTGAGTAGCTTGTAAATTGACTACTCTTACCCTCCTCAAATGAAAACCAATATCGAGAGGCATAGCATTCTGAGAAAAAAATCTTTCCTATTTTTCGAGGTTGGTATTTTTGCATGGGGATTTTTAAGGATGATTTTATTGAATTTTTCTATGAACTCCCTCATCGGCTCATGTATTTCTTTCTTTAATTGAGTCAATTGTGCAAGCAGGGAGTGTTCATCTGATACACTTTTGAAACGTGCTTCAAAGGCGGTCTTCATACCATCCCAACTGGTGATATGGCCATTGGTCAGATGGTAGAACCAATCAGCGGCTAACTCAGTAAGGGTTTGTACAAAAATTCTCAATGCGACATCCTCATGTTGGACCGCCAAAATTCCACAAGTTGTGTTAAAAGCATTGATGTGATCCTCAACTGTAATTTTACCATCTCCATAGAATTTTGGCAAGATCTCTCTTGCTCCTTTAGGCAGATTATAATTTCCCCCTAGATTCAAACGTCCTATTGTCGCTCCCCAAGGTTGTGTCATGACTACAGTTGGATAAATTTTTACAAAGGCCGGGGCTTGGATTCCAGACAAGGTTAAAGCTTGCCAAGTGAAAAGAAGGAGATGCACTAGAAGGTTCTTTAGGTGGAGAGGGAGGTCTACTTTTGAATTTTCTCTTAGGTCAAAAATGCCCTCCCTTCTCTGGGGTCTAGTATAGGGTTAGGAATCCAGTATGTTTTTTTTTATGGTCTTTGAGCCACTCTATCTACTATCACAATTTCTTGGGCAATAGGAAGACCTCTTAACCGTTCACCAATATATTCCTCTTCCTCTAAGACTAAAAGAACTTGTTGATATTGTTGACTACTGCTTCTTGATTTCCAAGCTAGGGTATTTAGATCAAAAACAATGTCCTCTTGAGTATCTTGGAAGTTCAAATTAGGTTGTATGAATGGGGGTACTTCTTCTTGGTTAGGAAAAATAGTAGCAAGAAATACCATGATCATTCATTAAAAAAAAAAATTTAGCACTAGTTCACTGTATATCTGACTTCCCTAGCGAAGTCACCAAAAATATGTTAGTAAATGGATTTTGTCTTTATATTATATCACTAATTTCTTTCTCCATAGCCCTTTCAAAAAAAAGAACCTAAACTAATGGTTGGATCAAATGCATGTAATTCTTGATCCTCTGAATTACAGTACAACTCCCGATTAGATTTTCAATGAATACTCAAACAATCAAACTGCACTCGCACAGACATACTTTTGACCATAAAGTAAATAAGGTATTAATAGTAACTCACACATAAACATGTCATGATTACCAATCTAAAGGAAATGTATACAAGTTCAATGAAGCTCACAGACTTTGATTTCTCCAAACATTTGAAAATGTAAAACTGTATATAATTGAAAAACTAAGACTTAAGAATAGATTTACTTCCAAAAAATATTCTGATCAACCAAAGATATCCCAAAAGAGATCAATTCACCACTATAAATGCACAGATTCATAGGAATAGAAATTTTTTATTCATTGATTCAAAAACATCTTCAGAAGTATCTCCAAATATCTTAACTACTAAAACTAAACAAGCATCAAAGTAATTATATTCTACTCCAAAAATTGTTATCAACCTTTTCCAAGTTTTTTGTGGGCTATATAGCCACCAGTTTTAAAACATAACAATTAAAGCCTAGAAACTCTCCAAGAGTTTCGGCATGAGACAATTTTTAAACTAAAAGCATGATAAAAAAAATACGGCCATGAGATCTGAAGGCACTCTGAGAGAGGTGAAGCACGATCACAGAGTGGCAGAAGATTTGGATTCCATAGACCGGTCCTGAGAAACATCGGTGGCCCGAGCATTCTCCACTCCTCGTGTGTGCTTGAACCACCGATGATAGTGGGGTGATGTGACAGGGTGATATGTATGATCCTCTACTTCAACACCTTCTTGTCCTTGCGCACTAGAACAATTTTCTGCTTATGGGACTCTAGGTGATTGATGCAAACCACTAACATGGGCTCAATGTTATCCATTAATGTGAAATCCTCAGTGATAAGATATTTATTATCTCTTATTGTTGTGACTTATCATTCGAAATCCTGGGTCATTTCCTCTGCCCCTTTCATGGTTTGGCCGCCTTCCCCCATCAGAGTGATTTTCAAACACTTCAAATCTTTCTACATAGTATATGTCAGTCTTTTTAGTTCATTCAATAGGTGGGAAGATCCTTCATGACCTGACTTGATAATTGAGTTCTATCACCCAATGCTTTTAATTGATATGTATAGAATGTCATCATCCAGACCTAGGATGGTCTTTTCAGTGAGGAATTTAGCCACTCCATATTTTTCAATTTCATACATCTAGTTCATCACATTAGCCCATTTATTTTTCTATTTTTCCCATTCAACTAACTTTGTTTGCATCTCAAAAATTAATGTTGTAACAGTTCCATGAGTTTGGATTAGCTCAGTGATGTAACTACCCCCACATTGGATCATACCCTGTATCCACTTGCCGAACACATCGACAATGAGCTTATTCCTCTGGATTTGATCAAGGTTTTTTCTAATCTAGGGTGAATAGGGTTCAAATGATTGGGGCGTCTGGGCTAATGGCATAGGACTGGGGTCCCAAACTTCCTGTATGCATTCTGTCAATTTCTTGATTGTGACCTCCATCTCTTTCTTTTCCCGTTCATCTTTAAAAGTCCTGTGGAGTATCTTTTTAATTAAAGTTTCCACATGTTTTGCATCTACCACCCTAGTTGCAGCTCCAAGATCTATCTTTTCAACAGTGTAGTCATTGGTCATGGCCTTGATGAGATCTTTATCATCTTTAGGAATCACACGTTCAGCAACCTAGTGCTCTATTTTTTCATCAATGTCGATTCTGGACTCAATCTTGATCCTTTTTAGTTTCACTGCGATCCCGAAACACTTACTAACCATGTCTTCCACTGGCAGAGTGATAGGCAAAACATTCTGGTTCCGGATGATTGATGTTTCCAGCCACTTAAGTGTAGGGGCGATGTTTGTAGGAAGGTGGTCCTTACATGCATGGAACCAATAATCACAACAGCTATAGAATCCCTTGTGTCAGGTTGGTTATCCTTTTGGGCTTTGAAATCTTTAGAGGATGTATTTTGAGCGTTCTTATCTAATAGTTGGTTGTCCATTTCATCGAGGTTGATTACTTCTTTCTCCCCAGCCACTTCAATGTCTTCTTTCTTGGACCTTGTTCTTGTGATTCGTACAGAAGGGACGAAATAGGGGACACTCTATTTTCTGGACTTGGACATAGAAATTTTATTACTTTTAGTTTTGGAAGGACCTGCAATAGAAATATCAATGTTAGAAGATGAAATAGGATTTTCAGCAGGGGAGATAATGACAGATCTTTGTGTATTATGTCTCCTCTGAATAGGAGGTTTTTTGCTAGCAATCCACTCCTCAGTTCTTGTGATCACACTAAGTGTTTTGATGCGAATGTTGTATCTTTCTTCAATACTCCAGTCTATTTCAAGAAAGGATAATCCTCTAACCTTGGCTTCATACTGATCATCAATTACCTCTTCACCTTCTTCTTCTTCTACTCCTGTGATATCAATATTTATTCGCAGGGTAATAACTTGGCTAAGAGTGAAACTCGACCGCCAACGCCTTCTCGCTTCAAAGTCATTTGTACAATTCTGCCAGTAATCTTCCATTTGAGGGAGGTGCTAAGACTTAGTTGGTAAATTATAATGTTGGGTTGTGTATCCTCTGTTGTCAAAGTCTTTCCTTGCTTCGAAGCTTTTTAGCTTCAACTTTTTGAGTTCTAACTCCAGATTGAGGGCATCAGAGGAAGTCTTACATGTGTAAAATCCCAGTTCAACAAGGAAGATCGATTTGGCTCTACCCTTTTTCTCTTTTACCCCTTTATGAACATGGGCTAATTGATGGCCCACTTTAGTAATGATGTGCCTATCTAGAGCATATCCTAGGAGCTTAAATGGTTCTCCATCAAACCCTCTGACCCTTATATAGGTGAACCTCTTGAACTGGATGAAGAAGCTTCCATAAGTATTGATAAAAATTTTGGCTTCTTCCATCATTCTCTGTTGAACATTCCCCTGCATTTTGTAAACCAACTTTTCGGAAAAGATATCATTCACTTTCATGAAGCTATTTGTATAAAAATCTTGCTGCAGGTGGGGGTAATAGTCATACACCTCCATATTGGGAACATGTGATTCGTGGAAGAGACCCTTCCATTCTCTAATGCATGCCAGAACACCAAATAAATAAGAGGTCATATAGAAACCAGACCTTCCTGAGAAATTTTCCAATTGATGGTGAAGCTCATCTGAAATACTATCGGCTCGGTCAATAATTTTTGCCCATCTAGGTTATCTAAATGTAGAAATACATCCAGTCTTTCTAGTAATACGCATGCTGGTTCCCCTTGATTTTGTTCAGTAATATTACCAATTCCCTAACCTATGGCTTAAAATGTTCTATAGTAAGGGGCTTGGGTAGTCTAGACCCTCCTTTCTATGGTTTAAACAACAAATTTTGAATGATCTGATTCTTGTAAACTTGCCTTTTCTAGAGAATACAGACTGAGAGGAGGCAGTAGTCCAACCCTCATAGGGATCTTTTTCTGGAATGCCCATTGCAGTCAAAATGAAATATCTATTTATGAAAACCAATGGGCTTCCATCTATCTTTTTGATACATTTCTCCTCCCTACTATAGCGCTTAGCACGTTCCTCTACCAATTATGGGCACAGATTCACCATTGGAAATGTGGTTGCCTCAGCTAACCCACTCTCGACTATCTTTTCTATTGTTGAACTTGGGACAAGATTTTTAATCTTGTTCCTAATTTCCTCCAATGCCCCTTGTAACCACCTGCATTTGGTTTGTTCCAACTATAGACCCTATTTTACCTAAGTCTGATCATACCCCCAATTATGTCACGACAATGTTACTTTGGCATAATTCATTTTAAATCAGATTTAATGTCCTAGGTGATTTTTATCACTGAATTATATTAACTACTACATCCATACAATTCAAACCAATTCAAATCAATTAAAACAAATCAAATTCAAAACATGGCTATAGTATTTAATCATAAAGGAATTAAATAAATATCAATGTATCTCATCTCTTGCAAGTAAACCCATTCCCCTAGCCTAATTAATTTAATTAATTTGGCTATAGTCCTATTGATTATTAAAAAGCAATTAATTGTTTAAATAATTAATATCCTATTTTTGAATGAATTAAATAAGTTTAATTCATTTCATTAATATTCCTCTAAACCCCCAACCTAACCCACTTCAACCACTTTTACCATAGGTTCAAACCTATCCCAACCCATTCACCCCATGCTAATCTAATTCTAATCCTAAATTCATCCTAACCCACCTCCTAATGTTGTCACATTCCATGAGGGAGTGATTAAGGACTCCACCCACTTGAGAAAGTCAAGGAATCTCAAGATTCCTTCCCTCAAGTTGACTTTCTCAAGCCACCCTCTTACACCCTTCCCATGCTTCTTTAAGGCTCTCATTAATGCCTCATTAATGTAGATTCATTAAGCCCGTGTCTCCACCATGTCTATTGAATGCCTTTGGCATTTATTGTTGTTACACACCATTAATGAGTTTTTCAACTCCATTAATGCACCTTGTCCCCCCTCTCTCTCCTCATTCTTCTATAAATAGAAGGGGTTTTTTAGCACAAATAAGCCTTCATTTTTAGAGTAAAATTGCA
>MU223112.1:792657-805269 GCA_018584345.1 Thuja plicata | reverse complement strand
CATACTTTGCATCTTCATATTGTTATGTTATGAGATTCATAAGATTGTGGAAATCATCAACATGACATCTCTGCATTTAAATCCCGCCTGAGATTTCACTTGCCTGGGTGGAACTCGGTTTCCTCTGCTGTTCTCTGGTTAAGAACATACTTGTAGTAGGAATTAGAATTGAAACAAAATTCATTGAATATTATTCACATAGGAAGTTGTACCTTAATACAGAGGGAAACTAGCTATTCTCAGAAACAGTTTCCCAACTGTTGTGTACGGTTGTTCTTCATCTCAAATTGGGCAAATTAAAGGAGAATCAGAAGAAGAACAATCTGTTTACCAACAGATTGTAAATGCATTATTATGATGTTAGATTAATCTTAGAATCACATTTCACTTCATATTTCATGCTTTTGCATTGTTCTTATTTCCATTATTAGAGCTAAAATGCATGTTTTCTCTTAATTTAGCTTGTTTTAAACTAAAATCCTTCGTGCTAGGTCATATATGTCACTAATTGTAGCATAAACTGAGGGCTTTTATGTTACTAATCATACTCTTCCTAGTTAGAAGGCAATAGGTCGATATTAGTGGGTTTTGTATATTTATCTAACCTTTTTACACTAATGCAATGACTTATTGACGTGTTGTGTCTCTTTTATCAGGTACCCAAATACACACACACATTTATGGCGCCCACCGTTGGGCTTGATTTTCAACTTGGCCTCATTTTCTAACACTTTTTTTCCAATTTGCATGCTCAGGATTTAGTTACAGGATCATTTTTAGTCATTCAGGATCACATCCGGGATACGACCTTGCATCACGGAAAATGAGGCTCACATCCAGGATTTCCCAGATCATTTTTGGTTTAGGCTCATAGCTAGTCAGCATGGGATCACATTTGGTAAGGAAGCTTGCATATAGTATGCTAGCTCGCATTCAGTAAAATTTTAAGCTCGCATCTGGTTACAAAGTTTGTGCATTTCATTTGCCTAACTTTGACATTTCAACAAGTTGTGTTTTTGATGTTTTGCAGCTTAACAAGTGTTTGCAGGTTGTTTTTTGAGATTTTTGTGGAATTTGAACTAAACAAATACTAACTCGGTTTTGCAGGTTGCCAAACCCCCATCTTGACTTCTATTTACTTGCTTTCCAAACTTAAGACCATTTCTCCACTTGCTAAAACAACCAGATAGTATGCTCTTTTCCTCTTGAGGAAAATCAGAAAGTCAAACGTTGTCTTATCATTTGTGATGAAATTAGGGGTAAATGAACAAGCAAACTCATCGTCTAAATTTGGGAACAGTAAATGAACAACACAAAGCACTAAATATTGTGGTTCAAAGAATAAGTTCAATCGTATAATTTTCTTTTGGAATCAGGAATTGAACAAAACAAATCATTAAATATTGTGTTTAATTGAACAAGGCAAACTTTCCCTTTCAAGCATCCTGTTTTATTTAAAATAGGAACAACTAAATCGAGCTCAACATAGCTTGAAGGAATGAACTTTTCTTTAAGTGTTTTGGGAGAAAATGGCTTAGATTAGGTATGTATGCTCTTCTTCTTTAGAAGAATCAGAAATCCAGACATCTAAAGCTCGCCAATCCTGGTTACACATACTTAAACAATAGAGGGCCTGTCGGTTGAGGAAAAAATCTCCCGGGAACGACCCAAGTGAGGACAGGTTTTACGCTGACCCTTCCAACTCACTATAAATAGTTGCTTCATTGTAGGCTAAAGCCTCGGAAGATGGAACTGGTTTTGTTCTTGGAATTATTACATCATTCCTTGAACATATCTGGGTATATGTAGAGTGGAGCTGCTTGAATCTTTCTTGCAAGACTACATATATTCAGGTACTCATAGGGCTTAACGCCTGAATTTTGCCTTGTGCAATTCTATGGGGGACAGTTTCGAATGGATTGCCCAATAATCTACAACAACTTCAACTGAAAGAATTTCCAATTCATCCCGAAAGGGTGATAATCTTTGTGCAAAGCAAAAAGTAATTGCCCCAAGACACTCATCATATTGTGCCCTCACTTGTGTTTGGAGTCGACTAATACAGCATCATGACTGGAGGCATTGCATGCTTGGTGATGGCTATTTTCTGATTAGCATTTGAGTGTGTACCTGAGTCAACGAGCAAAGATTTTCATCTTCCACCTAGAGAATAGGAAAAGATGAGTGTTTGTTTCACCCTCTTAACAATGCAAAACTGTTTGACGTGGTCAAAAGATCATTAAAAAGATAAGCTCCTCAAAACAATCAACAAATTTCAAACCCTGGAGAACAAGTGTTTTTCACACATTACGACACCTCTTGACGCAATCTGGAAATAAGCACCTTCACGCACTTCAAAAACAAACTTTTCAGAACTGACCCAAACTGAAAAAGACATCATTAGATCGCATCCTGTATTTCTCAACTAGCATGCAGTGTTTAGGATCACATTTGGTATTCTGGATCGCATTTATTCAGCACACAGTCGCATCCAAATTCTATGATCGCATCTGGTACCATCAGAGGTTCACATCTGGGAGCTCGCATTCAAGGCAGTGAGCATTTGTAGAAGTTTTTCTTAGGAAGCCTCAGTTGATTGGGATGCCCTTTTTTCTCTTTAGCTGGTTCCTGTTGTCTCTTCTAGTCTCCCTGCTGTATTTTCAAAACACGTTCAAAACGTCCACCTTGCATGCTTAGTCAGTCCTTCATGATCAGTTCAATACGTGTGGTCTACCCATTTACTATCAACAACTTGGTTCCCAGCTCACTATCAGGGCATTCTAACCCTCTGACACTGGAATCATTTACATCCACCAACAACAAACAGTTACTTTTACCTAGACACGCCCACTTGAATGATCTGAAATCCTTACTTGCATTATTGGGAAACGTTAACAAAGTTGAGAAACAAACTTCATGGTTAACACAAGACGCAACCAATACACAACTAAAGGATCGAAAGTGCCTCCTAAAAAACCACACTTTCAAGGAGAAACATCTCGCAGTTCCCTTCTCAATCTAGATTCCCCTCAAATGGATAGAAACACTAACGAATGGAGTAAGGCTTTTGAGGGATATAATGATGGCAAACACACACAATCTAAAGGCATGGAAGAGGAAGAAAGACCCAAGTTTGAACATAATCCATTTGGATCAGACAGTGAAGAGGAGATCCCTGAAGATGAATATGAAAAACTCAAACAAAGTAAATAGATCCACAAGCTATTAGAACGGATAATTGGTGATGATAAAGAAAAATACTTCCTCCATCTAGCATCCTCAGGTGTCAAGTTACCCAAGGATTATAATGTAGAAAATCTCAAAGAAAAGGAAGTACCAAACCCGATATCTATTCTCACCAAACAGCTTAATCTAATGCAAACGGAGCTCACCAATCTCAAACAGGAGAAAGAGAAACCCAAAACAAAATATTCTTTGGATTCCATTTGTCCATTTCCTTTTGACAAGAGTATCACTATGGTCCCATTTCCCCCCAACGTAGCAAGGCCAAAGTATGAAAAGTACACGGGAGAAACTGATCCACATGACCATGTAAGGGAATTTTGTGCTCTCAGCATCGAGTACATGCACGAACCCACATATCTCATGCGACTATTTCCAGGAAGTTTAGGAGGTAATGCCATGGAGTGGTTCTCAAAACTAAACCCTAACGTCAAAAAATTTGAGGAGTTGATCCAACGGTTCATCCAACATTACTCCTACAACATCCAACATGATGTAACTATGATGGACCTATGTAACACCAAACAACGAACTAGAGAATCATTCACACACTTCCTACAAAGATGGAGGGAGATTTTTGCACGATACTCAAGGGTCATTCCTGAAACAGAGAAGATGGAAATCTTTGTTAATAATCTAGTGCCTAAATTGAGTTATGCTCTACAAATGCAAGCCTCTCCTAGCTTCAACAGAATGATTAAAATTACCCTCCTTATTGAGGAAGTCATGGTTAAAAGAGGAGAAATCACCCTCCAAAATGAAAACAAAACCAATAACTCCAACTCCAAACCTAAATGGTGGAAACAAAACAAGAATGTTGTTAATGACGGAGTTGTTGATGCCTCTATCATTAATCCTAAACCTGAGGCATTCAATCTAACCAATGACATGCAAGCAAGCAAAGATGCTAAGGTAACACCTCCCGTTCCCAAAGCGAACAATGATAACAACAAGGAATGAACATGGACTTCAAAACCCCAAAGAACATTCACGCCTTTGGGGGAGACTCTTGAGACCATTTTAAAAACATTGGTCGATAACAAAGTTCTTACGATTCCCGATTCTAAACCATGGGAACCAATGGTCAAACCCAGGTGGTGGGATGATAACTTCTATTGTGTCTTCCACAAAAACAAGGGATACAAGACTAATAATTGTCTCAAACTTAAGCATGTCATCCAGGACCTCATCAAAGGAGGTAAGATCAAAGTAGACGGACATACTACCAATGAGGATCATACAACATTCAACAAACCCTTTCCTAATTACAATCAAGGAGAAACATCTAAAGGGAAGGGTAATGAGGTAAAATACACCTATTTCAAAAGTGACAATGTGATTAATATGCTCAACATTAAAACTGAATCCATTAATGTAATCACAATTAAAGGTGTCTCATCCCATTCAAATGTTGTAACACGGAGCCAAGCATAGGTTACAATCAAAGGACCTCCAAAACCGACATCAATGTCAACATCCAAGGCTCCTATTGTAACTATTCCTAAACTAGCAACAAGACACATGGTCACTATCCCCAGAGCAAAATATGACTCAGTAGACCAATTGCAACGAACCTCTACCAAAATTTCCATTTTTGAATTGCTCAAGATATCCATGGTACATAGGGAAATCCTAGAACAAGCCCTACACACTGCTAATATTCCAAAAGATATTGATATAGACAAGTTTCAAGTGATGGTCAATCACATCTCAGTGCCACACTACCTCTCCTTTTTTGAAGAGGATGACAAGTCATTGACCCATCCACACAATCAACCCCTCCATATTGAAGTCCTTATTCATAAATCCCATGTTAGACGCGTATTGATAGATGGAGGTGCAGGATTGAATATCTATACATTGGATCTAATCAGGAGACTAGGTCTCTCAGAACAAACAATTGACACTAGAAACAAGATAACCATCAAAGCTTATGATGAAGAAGAAAGATCCTCCAGAGGTCTTATTGCTCTACCTATCAGAGTCAGACTAATTGAAAGGAATGTTATATGTCAAGTTCTGGATTTACCATTGGCCTACAATATTCTACTAGGGAGACCATGGATTCATGAGATGCAAGATGTACCATCCACTTATCACCAATGCATAAAATTCCCACATAATGGGGTGGAAGTGACGATTCCTACAGATGCTAACTACACTTGCAACAATATCAAAGAAGGTAGCATGATCCCACACAACAAAGAAGTTATGGATGCAGCTACTCCTGAAACTACCAAGGACATGGTTATGAAGAGTTTTAGCAAGACCTTGAAACTTGAAGAAATAGGTATGGGAGAGTACAAGCTGGACCTGACTCCCTTGCTGACAGACCTTCTGGTGTCACCGAGATCCTATGGAAAACCTTCATCGACATTCACACCTGTAGCATTCAAAGAGCTAGAAGTACACAAGGCAACTGACATGATAAAGGCATCCACATCTTCTTTAGATAACACAGAAGAACAGGCAGTCTTGGACTGGCTTTACAAAGGAGAACCAGTGGAATCTGAGGTCAAACATGTGAAGATATCCCCCAAACAGTATGGAAAGGGATATTATTTCCTTACACAAATGGGATACAAAGGAAAAGGACCTCTAAATGACATAGGACGAGGGATCATTGAACCTATACCCATGGAGTTCCGCAACACCAGAGATAAAACAAGACTTGGTTTTAAAACTAAAACTGATAAACCAGCTCCAATAGAGAGTCCACACTCAGATAAAGGGAGTGACAAAACAGATGAACTAGAGCAATGGTCCTATGAAATATTGTTACATGTTGGCGCACAAGACCCCAGCTATCAAGGAGAACACTATGTACCCAGCTTCGAGGTACCACAAGATCTTCACACCCCTTTTCTAGCACAACCTCCCATTCCAAAGGTAGGAGACACCATAGCAACAATTACTCAAGAGATACCCCGGCCACAGAATTTACATCCTAACTGGGGGCAATTGGTCACAATTTCACATGTCCTCAATCTACCCCACTTTAATCTACAAGCAGCTAATCGAGTACATCAGATAAACATTGCTAAATATTTAAACAGATCTGATGATGATGCCACGGACTCTCATGACTATGAATGGGATCGGCTATCTATTTCCTCTGAAGATATTGGAATAGATGCAATTCACATGTTTGCAGCTCCCTCAGCTCCTAGCAAATGATCTAACACTCCTCTCAATGATACTAATCCTCCTGAAGTAGAAGAAGAGTTCATTCCCCCCATCATTAATGGAGACACTAGTGAATACATAAATCTAGAAGAATTTCATAGGCTACAAGTAAGAAGCCTCCTCTTATAGAGAGATGATGATGAGACTTCTACTGATGAGTCACTAGAGTTTGGTCCACATATGACTAATAATGACCCTTTTAACAATGATCTCACTCGTATCGATCTAAATATTGAAGAAATTAACTTAACAGACCATATCATGTCGGTTAATGGTCTTGATGCTAACACGATGTTGTCCTTCCCAGATTCTGACTCCCTAACATTGGTACATCCCGACCTACTTGATTGGACTGAAACAAATCCTACTCCTATCCTAGACTTTTCTAATGACCACTCCCTAGCTTGTTATCTCAATGCTTGTGAACCTTACCCTTCTTCCACCAAGGCAAGGAGCGAGAACATGTCACAAGAGGATATCAAGTTTCTTAGTCACAAATCGAAAAATAAAAATAAAAAGCAAACTGATGGTGAAAACCACTCTGTGGCAGTATCAGATCCCAAAATAGTAAAGAAAAAAGATGTATCCAATGGCGAAAACCTCTCTGAGGTGCCAAAGGATGAGACTCTTGATATCCTCCCTGAACACTTTCAGGAAAGATCTTCTGTATTGATTGAACCAACACAGCCAGTAAACTTGGGGACTGTTGAAAATCCTCAAATAGTTCATCTGGCACAATCTTCATCAGAAGAAGAGAAGGTACATTTCACAAAGTTCCTAAAGGAGAATAAGATCAACTTTGCATGGTCTTACACTGATATGCCAGGGCTAGATCCTAATCTCATCATGCACCACTTATCTATAGCTCCTGGGATCAAGCCCGTGAAACAAAAACTTAGAAAAATGCATCCTCATGTTGCATTATTGGTAAAAGCAGAACTAGAAAAGTTGTTGAAAGCTGGATTTATTTGGTTCATTGCCTATGCGGCGTGGATCTCCAATGTGGTCCCCATTTCTAAATCTGATAAATCTATCAGGATCTGTACGGACTTCAGAGACCTAAACAAAGCATGTCTGAAGGACGACTTCCCTCTACCAAACATTGACATGATCATAGACCTTACAGCAGGCTTTCAGATGTATTCATTAATGGATGGATTCTCAGGCTATAATCAAATCAAGATCACCCCTGAGGATCAAGAGAAAACCGCATTCACATGCGCATGGGGCACCTTTTGCTGGAATGTCATGCCTTTCGGGCTAAAAAATGCTGGTGCAACATATCAAAGAGCTATGACCACAATATTCCTTGACATGGTGCACAAGAACATGGAAGACTATGTCGATGACATATTGGATGAATCTAAAGAAAGAGGTACTCACATTTCTGACCTAAGAAAGATATTGGATTGAATGGAACAGTTCCAACTCAGGCTCAATCTGAAGAAATGTGCTTATGGGGTCCAATCAGGGAAACTCCTAGGATTCATTGTATCAGCAAAGGGAAATGAGGTAGATCCTGCCAAAGTAAAAGCTATTCTAGAGATGGCTCCTCCACGTAACATCAGTCAAATGAGGACGCTACAAGGGAGACTTAAGTCTATCAGGAGATTCATGTCCCAACTTATAGATAGGGTACAACCCTTTACTAAGCTACTACATAAAGGGGTCACCTTCAAATGGGATGAACACTATGAAGAAAACTTCAAAGAATTAAAGGGATGCCTAGCTGCTCCACCTATTCTTATGGCACCTATTCATGGAAAACCCTTACTCCTATACATTTCAGCTACAACTACATCCCTAGGAGTATTACTGGCACAAGAAGATGAAACAAAGAAAGAACAAGCTATCTACTACACTAGTAGAACACTGGTCACTTATGAGCTCAATTATAGCATTATTGAAAAAGCATGCTTAGTAGTCATCTTTACATCACAAAAATTGAGACACTACATGCTCTCTCATACAGTGAAGCTCATTGCTAAGATCGATCCTCTAAAGTATCTTTTGAGCAGAACAGCATTAACAGGACGTTTGGCAAAATGGGTCCTGATTCTAAGTGAGTTTGATATTGAATATGAAGAATGGAGAGCTATCAAAGGATAGGTACTTGCAGATCAATTGGCTGATTCACCACTCCTGGATGATGCACCTCTACTAATCAAATTCCTTGATGAAACAATCATGCATCTCACTGAACATCCATGGAAGATGTACTTTGATTGTTCATTCACTCAACAAAGATCTAGAGCCGAGGTCCTCTTCATAACTCCACAAGGATACAAGATTCTCAAATCTTACAAATTGATGTTTCCATGCACCAACAATATCTCAAAGTATGAAGCATTGGTCAACGGCCTCAAGCTAGCTATAGAATGGAAGATCATTTAGTTACACGTGTATGGTGACTCCCAACTAATTATCAATCAAGTCAATGGGGAGTATCAAACAAAAGATGAAAAGTTGATGCCCTACAAGCAACTAGTTGATGATCTGAAGAAATACTTTGTCTTTGTCACCTTCCAAGAGATACCAAGATCAAAAAACAAAGTTGCAGATGCTATGGCTACCTTGGCATCCATGTTACAACTAGAGGAGCATCAATTCCGCTATGACTTCTTGGTGGAAGAAATATCCCATCCTGCCTTTGCTAACCCTGAATACCAGATAATATGTACCTTGCATACGCCAGATCAATCTTGATGTGCTAGTATCATTGCTTACCTTTCAGACCAAACCATTCCCGCCAGTCTATCCATAAATGAGAAAAGATCCCTAATTAGGACAGCATCATGTTATGTCCTCATAACTAACAACCTATATCGACATGGTCTTGATGGTACGCTTCTTCGGTGTTTAGAACTCGAAGAGTCTGATCTAGCATTAAAAGATGTCCACGAAGGTATATGTAGATCACACTCGAACCGCTTTTCATTAGCTAAGAAATTGCTCAGAGTAGGCTATTATTGCCTACCATGGAGAAAGATGTTGTTCAATTTTCAAAAGCATGTCTTAAATGCCAGACACATGGAAACCTTATCCATGCTCCTACCAGAGAACTTATACCTTTCATAACACATTGGCCATTTCAGCAATGGGCCTTTGACTTGGTTGGAAAAATATATCCCAACTCCTCAAATGGACACAAGTTTATCATTACGGCCACTAAGTATTTCACAAAGTGGGTCGAAGCCTTGCTGCTAATCAAAGCCACTGGCAAATAGGTGGCCATGTTCATTCTGAACTACATTATTTTTAGATATGGGATACCCTCTTCAATTGTAACAAACAATGGGGGCCAATTTAGAAATCAAGACATTGATGACCTTTGTGAACAGTTCCATATTACTCAACATTGCTCCTCAATCTATTATCCTTAAGGTAGTGGATAGGCTAAGGCATCAAACAAGAATATTCTCAAGATTCTACACAGAACTGTAAGCAAGTCTGGCACCTACAACTGAATCCGACACTATGGGCCTACAGAACAAGCATCTGAACACCAACTGGAGCCATGCCATTTTCTCTAGTCTATGGCACTGAATCAGTACTACCCATTGAGGTTGAAATCCCATCTTTACGGATATCTTTACAAGGACTGGTTACTGATGAGAAGTACCGCATAGATAGGGTGAATTCTTTAGACTTGCTAGACGAGTGCAGACAACAAGCGTTCGATCACCTCAAAGTGTATCAAGCACATATTTCAAAAGGTTACAACAAAAAGGTATAGCCACGCAAGTTTGAAGTAGGAGATCTCGTCCTCAGGGAGAATCCTAAAAACCAGCCTAATAGGGAGTAGAAAGGAAAGTTTGAACCTAACTGGTTGGGACCTTATGTTATCACTGCTACTTTTGGGACTGGAGCTTATCAATTAGCTACACCTGAAGGAGATGTTCTTCCAGATCCTATGAACACTCTACATTTGAAGCAGTTTTACGCTTAATGTTCGGCTAGAGAGCCTGTACAGCAAATAGTTATTGCAAAATACCAAAAACATTCAGAAAATTGATCCTAAAGAAATCCAAAAATAGTGGAAAAGGTCCTTCAAAAAGGGTATCCTTGGTGAAAACCTGGTAAAAAGGCGCCTTGATACTACAAAAAAATTCAAAAAAGCAAAAATAGCAAAAAACTTGAAAAAGAGAAAAGTGCCTTGATGAGCACCTGGTAAAACAGGCATCTTGGTAGCAAAAAGAAAAAGAAGGAACAGGTCTTGCCAAGTGGTGAAAACCTGGCAATCAGGCATCACTTGCATTCTGCGCTCCATCTATCAATACACTACTGACACAAGGCCTTCATAATTTTGCCTGTGCTCATACGTTGACTTCTTTCTTCCTAAATGACTATCTTGTCCTCGCTTGGGATTTGTCTATCTTTACGTCTTAGGAATAAGTCATTCTGCACTGGGGGCATCTTTGCTAGTATGGTAGGTTATGGTTGCTAAGTTGCTCTAGGATGGTTTGCCTCACAAATGCAATGTTTCTTGATACATGCCAAACAATGTTTCTTGATACATGCCAAACAATGTCACTTTCCAAAAACAAGGATATCTTTTCCAAACATTGGACATGACATTTACATTAATGAAGTTCCTACAAGGCTATATTGGATTGCAAACATGAACGAATTATCCTACCAATGCACAGACGTGTAACACCATATTGTTTGATTTTCTGATTGATGAATCTTTACGATGTTTGACATATGAATGAACAAGTACTACTTAAACACATAGTTTGATATTCGTTTGATTATAATTCTTTAAATGTCTTGATGATGTTTTCAACTAGGGGCATCTAAGTAATTATAAATTTTATTTAATTGATTCTCAATTGATGATTTATTGTGTCTTCTTAGTTACTCAATGACGTCTGTGCAAAGACAAAGAGTCACAAGGATAGGGGGCATAATGTTTTCTTGATTTTCTACATGTGGTGCTTGTTCCAAATGATCCTATAAATTTCACCTAACTTAGATGTTTATGGTAAGAGCCGCCACTATGGGTGGATAGCCGCATATATCTTGATCTTCGTTATGTGTAAACTACGGTGAGGTTGAAACAAGTTCCTTGTCTGTTTTCTAATCCAGATTCTCATTAAGGTATACAAATCATAATGTACCCAAGGATATGAATTTTCAAGGTCATTGTGGGTCCAATATCTTGCCTTAATCAAAATATGGTATATCAAAAGGAAAGGTGACTATTTTTTTATCCTGGCTTCTATGCCTTGATGCCTAAGTCTATTTCTGACATTTCAATAAAACAAAGTATTCATACTTTCATAATATCAGTGGGTATTAGTGATGGTTGTACTATCAGGTGGTATCCGTTCTGAAAAGTGCCTAATGATGATAAAAATGTTGCAATATTTGCTAATCAGTGACAAGTCCTAAGAGTCTGCATATAGATGCATTTAGAGATTGCATGATGCATTTTGAAAGAAGCAAAACTAACAGCATAAGGACTTTGAGCTCAAAAATGATTTCTATTTTCATCTAAAATGCAAGTTAATTACATCATCTATCTTATTGATACCCATGAGTCTTGAAATCTCTGATCTATCAGGAACAAAATCAAACTCACATTTTCACGTAATAAACTTGGTACTCATGTGTTTATTTTTAAACACACCTTCTTTTCCCACTTCTTCTACTCCATTCTTTCTTGTCCTAACCACTTCCTGCAAGTGATACATTCTTTCAACTAAGGGATTTTATTCTTTTCCTTCAATTTTGTTCCCGAGGGGGCATGATCACACTATCATCAATTAAATTTTTGCTTGAAACAACATCAAAATGACTTCGTTATCAAACAAACCAGGGGCATAACAGTTTCCTTGACTAAAGTCAGAACTGTTGGATAAAAAGCTTTGGTTCTCATAAGCTGGATATCTTATGTTTCCTCATTATAAGAGATTTTTATTAAAGCTCCTAGCAGCTTCATACTAGCTTTTTGGACAACAACCAAGTTCAGAATCAATATTATCAATCTTTGGACGACAACCAAGTTCAAAATCAATCCTATCAGTTTGGTTCGATCAAGTGTAAGACTCATCTCATCAACATTTCGTTCGACAACCAAGAACGGAATTCTCAATCTTTCTGAAGTCAAAATCAAAAACTTTCTTTGAATCAATGCACTGCTCGCACATCAATTCAAAGAGGGGCAAATGTAACCAC
>MU223112.1:779071-792111 GCA_018584345.1 Thuja plicata | reverse complement strand
TAATCCTAATTCTACCCTAACCCACCTCCTAATGTTGTCACATTCCATTAGGGAATGATTAACAACTCAACCCACTTGAGAAAGTCCACTTTCTCAAGCTTGACTTTCTTAAAGTCCACCTTCTCAATCCATCCTCTTACACCCTTCCCTTGCCTCTTTAAGGCTTTCATTAATGCATTATTAATGAAGATGCCTTAAGCCTATGTCTCCTCCATGCCTTATTAATGCCCAAGGCATTAATGGTTCTTACACTTCCATTAATGAGCCCCTTAACTCATAAATGAGCCTTGTCCCCCCCCTCTCTCTCTCTCATTCTTCCATAAATAGAAGCCATTTTTGAGAGCAAATGAGCCTTCACCTTAGATTGTAAATGCATTGTTATGCTGTTAGATTAATCTTAGAATCACATTTCACTTCATATTTCATGTTTTTGCATTTTTCTTATTTCTATTATTAGAGCTAAAATGCATGTTTTCTCTTCATTTAGCTTGTTTTAAACTAAAATCCTTCATGCTAGGTCGTATATGTCACTGATTGTAGCATAAACTGAGGGCTTTTATGTTACTAATCATACTCTTCCTAGTTAGAAGGAAATAGGTCGATATTAGTGGGTTTTGTATGTTTATCTAACCTTTTTACACTAATGCAATGACTTATTGATGTGTTGTGTCTCTTTTACCAGGTACCCAAATACACACACATAGGGTGAATCAGTGAAAATAGAACATATACTAATTCAACCAAAGATTCGATTATGCTCTTAAGTAACTTCCACAAAATCAAACTATAACTATGCAATAGAACTAAAGTAATTCAATCAACCACAAAGCATAAACCAGAACACCACAAATTTTATTATGGAAACCCTTGTCAGAGGGGAAAACCACGATGGGGATGACACCCACAATCTCTTCAATGCAGATAAAAGAGTTTCCCGATTAAGAGCTTATAATTTACCCTGGTAGGAGTGACCAGTATCTTGTTAGAAGTACAATAAGATCTATTATGATCTACCTTGCTAGAGGATTTTGAACTCCTCAAAAGTCACCTTGTTAGAGGATTTACGCAAAAAAAAAAAGATATGTTAGGATCCATCCTGTTAAGGGATTTAACCTTGCTAACCTCTTAAGTTATCCTTGAGCAATGAACTCGAATCACTGATCTTTGATATCACTGATTTCCTGTAAGATCCAATTCAATCTCTGACCATTTGACGCAATACACAATCTTTGTCTTTGATTGCAACCCTAAAAAAATATGATCAACAACCCTAAATCTCTGATTTAGCATCCCTTTTTTTATAGTTGTTCTTAAGTCAGTTAAACATTAAAAACAATCCACAAGTCGTCCCTCAATTGAATTAATTCATAAAAAATTTGCGTCAATAAATCTTCACATGTCAGTCCAAAAATGTAATACCAACATTTAATACAAAACATCATCATTAACTTAACTGCCTTAATCATCTGATCATGAATTATCAATCGGTAACTCAACTGGTTCACATAGAAAATTTACCAAAAAACTAGCTTTCACACACTATTGAGTTAACTATCGTGGTCGTAAATCTGTACTCCTCTTATCATAATAAGACTTTGGGAATGATCGCATCTCCCAATATGTGCACCATCTCAAGTGCTACTCAAAACTCAAAATTGTTCTGTCTTCCTATTGACCAATCAGAACACTTAGCATATTTGCTTCACCTATTCATCCTGACAAATGGTTAGGTTAACCTATGCACCAAAATTAATAGAGTTAATAAGTTGCCAAAAATGACAAACATAAACTCATCAATTTCCTACCAAAATTCATCATAATGCCAACATATGACATTTAGCTCTGGTTAGTGAATATTGCACTATCATGTTTTTAGGTCCCCAATTATTCTTTTGAAGAAGTGTTGCACTAGTTGGCTTTCAGGAATAAATTGTTCATAGGCTTGGAGAATGATTTTCATTACTCTACATTAGTATTTTAGGTTGTGGTTTGGTGGACATGTTCATATGGATTGCGCAATGTTTCAGTTTAGATGTTTTATCTTGGTTTATTCAATGATAAGGTATCTGATTGTTGAAATACCTTGCATTCCTCCACTTTTGAAGATTTTGTGTTACAGTTCTCATATGAGTTTTTTTATGGCAGGATATGCTATGTTGTTCATCCACATGTATTATGGAGGTTTGCTTCATGTTTTTAGTTGGTTTGGTTTGCTTGCATTGTTGGTTCTGTCTCTTGGAGCTGACTTGAGTAGTTTGGGAATGTGTGATAACATGCAATGATGAAGGAAATGATTTGGTGTAATAGGATGGTATGCCAATATGGTGTGATGCCTCATATATTTTTCCTTCTTCCACAATTTATTGAAGATAGTATTTTGGACCAACTATTTATGTTATACATATTACATCTAATTTGGTCGACCTAATTGATGTGATTGTTTTTTGTGGATGAAATATAAAAGGTGAGGTCACTTTGTGAATTGAAGGAGTTGGATAATTGTTTGTGTATGGTGCGTTGTATAATTGCAAAGGTTCAAAAGTATAGATGAGCAATAATGAATAGAGCAATGAACTATTATCAACATTTTAGAGGATATGTTCTACCATAGTTCAACAAACATAATTCCTTGTAATCAAATCATATTGTATCTTTCCTTGAAGAAGTGATCTTTAGTTTGTAATAACAATATATCTTACCCTAAATTTGTGTGCCTTATCCTGCAATTCATATAAAAAACAATGAGCTTCCTTAGCCAAGAGTCTAAAATGTTTTACTTAGTTTTCCATATAGTGAGATAGTTCTCACTGTGCCTTTTCCTACAATATTTTTCAAAGTAAAAATCTTGGTGTCTTTGTGTGTTGCATCTTTTGTTTTAGTTATTTACTTATACAAATGTGTTTAATGGAATGAATGAATATTAAGTGGCGATTCAATAGCCCCCCTCCACCAACATCCAAAAGTGTTCAATACATTATTATTTTATTAACTTCATCATCGTTATTATTATCTTATTATTCACTACCCTCAATTCAGCTTTGATTTATTTAATAGTTTCTACTCCCTTTCATTTAAATAAATAAACTAAATATTAAAACCCACCTAATATCACTATTATCTACCAAATATTTGAATAAAATGAGCCATATTCCACCTCAAATATCCTTATTATCCATTATATTTATCAATTCCACCTCATGAGTTAACTACTCAATTAAAATAGTTAACTTTTCAATAATTTCAATCCACTTAATAATCAGTTCAATCTTCTATTTTATCATATCAATTAACTTAATTCTACCAAACAATCATTATAATTATCTCATCAATCAAATGTAATGATAAGGTAATTAATTTAGTTGACTAAATATTATGAATTAAATATATTATTAACTAAATGTCAATTCACTAATCAAATGAGTTACTTGTTTAGTCATCGTCATTTCATTGACTAATAGATTACCACCCGTTCTCATAGATCCATGTATTAGAGCAGTTTGATGAAGATAAAATATGATCCATCCATTCAATCTTCCAAAATTTTATAAATTGTGCCTTTCATCCATCTTTTCAAACATTAATTCTTAATACAAACTTATGATGCTAATTTTATATTCGAAAGAATGTTATTGTTATGATAACAAAATGAGAGCACTCACGTGCCAATGCACCTTGAGAGCACATCCTTTTTTTGGTCAAATTGATCATTACACAAATATGAAATAATAATTCAAATACTATTTTTAATTGCTTATTATGTCACTTTGATTTTCATCCTTTCACAAACCTATGCCTTTGACTTAACATAGTCAAATACTCGCAACAAGATATAGAAATATTTAAGGAAAGACTCAAAAAATAGTTTCAAACAATTTAAAATAAAAAAATAGAATGTTAGTAGTGTGTCAAACTAAATTTAGATTAATAACAAAATTAATTATTAACATTACACTCTAATAATTTATGAAATAATTAAAATGTATTAATAAATAAATAAAATAAGAAAAAATATTTTATAAAATTAAAAAAATAAATGTATTTAAAAAATAATATTTTACATTTCTATAACCATATATAATTATGAACACAAACATAAATTGAAATGGTTTGATCTATTACGAGAAAAAGTAAAAGAGTGAACTTTATGAAAACTCAATGTAGACTACCACTTGATATTATAATTCTTACTAATTCAGTTAAAGCCTAGCCTATCTTATTCGCGTCAAAGCGGACCGACCAAACTATAAAACGGTAAAACTTATTCGAGAAGGGCCAATAGTTGGTAAAAAGCCTCAACGACTCTTCCCCTTCTTCCCCCAACTACCACTTCTTTTTCTATATTGATATCGTTGTCGTAGTAGCCTTTCATAGCTACATTTTCGAGACGCACATATATTCGTACCACTTTCCGCCCCTCCCCATTCCTCTTCTTTCCCTCCACATAGCGGAAATAATGAGTCCAATCATCGGACGGCTGCCTCACCTGCGTGACCGCAAGATCAGGAAAGTCCAAAGAGTTTACAACTGGCTCCACGAAACGGCTCACGCTACCTTGAATGCTCATCTCCCTTGGGCATTCCTACAAATATTTTATTTTTTTGGGAGTCATTAACATCAACATCTACATAAATACGGAAATCTTTGAAGTCGTAACATAAATTATCTATTTACCTTCATAGATAGAATACAAGGTTTCAGAGCTGATATGGTGTCACATTCCAGCTCCAGTATTTCCAATCCTTCCACTTTCTCCAAACTTTGTATAACGGGCGCCTTCCACCGGGTCCCTATAAGACACAAATGCTTCAATGACTTCGAATATTGCAGACCTTCTACTTTCTCTACTTTGGGGCACTCGTTCATACTAAATTCTTTCAGCGAAACCAGATCAGCAAAGCTTGAGAGCTCTTCTAACTGCGGACAATCACTTATGGACAACTTTTCAAGGCATATGAGACCACTGAGACATCTGACGTTCTTCAGCATTTCGCATTTGCTTACTGTTAGACTTTTCAGAGACACTGGCAGTGTTTCTATCTCCATTAAAAGGCGATTTTTCTGAAACTCGCCTGTGTGAACGTTGGTATTGCTCCTGACCTCGAAATGTTCGAGGTTGGGACAACAGTCATTGGAAATTGATACCCTGAAGACTTCTTTGCACTCTTCTTCCTCGACATCAAATTCCATTTTACTTTCAGAAGTTACAATTTGAATATCCTTCAACGAGGAAAAGGTAACAAAAGAAGTTTGAAAGCTTTTTAACATCGGACACTCACTCTTGAGCGACTGCAAGTTGACCAGTTGACCAGTGTTAGCTGGCAAACCTCTCAACTTGATGCAACCTGTTAGATCTAACTCTGTCAATGATGCCTGGTTCACTATTTGATTAGGCAAATATTCTAATTCCTTGCAATGCCAGAGTCCCAAGAACTTGAGCTTTCTGATGTTTTCAAATGCATCTGATTTCAGTTTAAGCTTGGCACAACTTCTCAAATCTAGGTGCTCCAGGTGTATCAGCTGCTTGAAAGAATCTGGCAACGTTCTCAACATACTGCACCCCATAAGATTTATGTGCTTCAAGCTTACTAAACTGCCAAAACCAGCAGGTAGTGAGGATAGCATTTTACAAAGTGCTAAATCTAGATCTTCCAGCCTTATCAGCTGAGTGAAAGAATTTGGTAACGTGCTCAACTGGTTGCACCAATTCAGAGTTATGTGCTTCAAGCTTGTTAAATTACCAAAACCATAAGGTAGTGAGGACAAAGCAATAGGCATTAGAGAACTTGACATATTTAGATGTTCCAAGTGTATCAGCTGCTCGAAAGAATCTGGCAAAGTGCTCAACTGCATGCAAAACGTTAGATCTATATACTTCAAGCTTATTAAATTGCCAAAAGCAGCTGGCAGTGAACATAACTTTGGGCAGTATAAATTCAAATACTCCAGCGAATGGAGGCTACAGAACTCTTCTGGCAAACTGCTACCTCTAAAATCAAGGGAAAGCATCTTTAGATACTGAAGACGTCCTATTGAGGTCGGAAGCCGTTGCAATTTGCTTCCACCCGATATAACAAGCTTTCTCAATTGCAATGGAGGCTGCAGGCAAACATTATTATTCTTAATTCAATTCAGAAAAACCTGAACTATCAATAAGCTTTTAAGTAATCTTGTTGAACCAGGAATTCAAACTACTTACCCCCACATTATCCTCCCACAATTCTTCAAACTCATTAACAGCAAGAAGCTCTAAAACACTTAAATGCCTTAGTGTAAGCCATGGTGGAAGATTTTTTAGGGGGGTAAAAGTACAAAGCTCAGTCACACTTTTATAAAGGAAAAGGTCAACAACACACAAACTTTTTAACTTTAATGACATAAAAATGGTATTTATGTTTAGAATTTGGAGATGATGTAAACTAATGAAATGTGTAAAAGTGGATGAAGTTTATGGTTATAATTTTTTTGAATTTTTTTGAACAAGAATTCACATAGTTTCTTAATTTTTAAAGTTCATATTTTAGTTGTTGAAAAATGCTGAAAAATGAGGGTCTTGTTCGCAACAAAAAGGTATATGCAAATAATCTTTTTTTCCTTTGATTTCAAAATATGTTATAGATGAAATGTATAACTAGTGCAAAAAAGAAGAAAAAGTCATTTTAAATTTATATTTTCTCAGTTATAACTACTCAAAGTTGAACATATCTGAAATCAACAGTTTTCATCTCACACAAAATTTCCCCTATCAAATCTACACCATTCCAAAAAAAAATTACACATTCTTGAAGAGAACTCTCTCCTTTAGTGTTAAATATAAAATTTCAATTTTTCTAATAAGCTTTACTATTTTTTTCTATTTTTGAAGAAGCTTGTTCTCGAATGTTAAAATACCTACTTGCAGTATTTTGAAATTATAACATATTAGATCTAATTAAAATACTAAAAAAATTATATGATAATAATCTTGACTCTGTGCTCTAAAAAAGGGTATTTTTATATTTGTAAAAAAATATCATTAAAAAGAGTAGGAGTTCTTGAATCATCGTTTTTCTGAAATAATTTTATTTCTTTATTAATTGGTATAAAACATGCATTTAAAAGATATTTCCAATTGGAAAAATGTAAAAACTTATCTAACTTAGCTAGAATGAATCTAGCTAGACCATATGTTCGACAAAAAATAACTTTAGTTAGAAATATTCAAATTCAAATTCAGTTGTGCTGATAAGATGTCCTGAAACGTGACACAACTTTGTGCTTTTACCCGCTGCTGAGAAAATCTTGAGAAAATCTCTCCATTGACGCCATACAAGGTCTGATAATGGTGCATATTCTTCAGTAAACTCATTTCCTTCCACATGAAGAAGTTGTAATCCATTTGAGATTCCCATTAACTGATGCCTGTACTCTTTGAACCCCAGAAAAGTAGCTGAAGGTCGTATCCCTCGAATTGGGATTTCTTTCTGCATGAAAAAAAACTGAGAAATACAAACTATTTCGTTCAATTCAGAGAAAGCGGATCAAAACAGAAGGGCAAACTATTGCTTTTACGAATTCACTATCAATGATCAACCATATCCACCTAAAAACGCATTTAGGAGGATGTCAATATTAAACTTACCTTGAAATGCTTCTTCGTTTTAGTAATCTGCTGTGGCCACCACAGCCGATATGATGAGTGCCTACTTGCAATCTCTCTTCCCATATCCCTGAGATGATCATGCATCCTTATCTTGTACCCGTAGAAGATGTTTTCTCCCCCGTAACCTTCCTCGTAAACCAGCTCTACAAGACACTTATCCAGAAGTGTTTGTAAACCGTGCAGACCACTCAAACCCATCTTATCCCACACTGCTATAACAGCGCTTTTTTGCTCTCCAATAAAAAAGCAAGCCACATCCAAGAACATCTCTCTTTCGTCTCCATCCAGAGCATCATAGCTAACCTGTAGCCTTTTTTGTATGTCGCCGGGCAATATTCTTGAGAGTTTATGTAGTAGGGATTTCCAGTAATCTTTGGACTCTCTGCCATATAGTTGCGCCCCCAATACCTTCAGTGACAAAGGCAAACCGTCGCAAGGCTTTAAAAACTCTTCAACCAGAGTTCCAAATTCAACGGGTGGAGAGGGTTGCAAGAAAGCATGCCAGCAAAATAGCTTCTCGGCATGTGACCTGTTAAGTCCTGGCATTTTATAAATGCAGGAGAGGCCCCATGATTTTAGGACACCCAATTCGCGGGTTGTTACAACAACCATACTTTGGGATCCTATATTGTCTCTATTTGGCAGTAGGGCATTCAAGTGGTCGATGTGATCCACGTCATCCAAAATGATGAGCGCCCGATGAGAGCTCAGACGATTTGCGAGAACGGCCATGCCTTCATCTACACTGTCGAATGGAAGATGATGGACGCCGAGGTCTTTAAGAAGCTTTTTCTGCTTATCAGGCAGAGCACTTCTGGATGCTGCATCTCGCACGTCGGAAACAAAACTGCATATGTCGAAGGAGGAAAAGTTTCTGTTGAAGAGTTCTTTGGCCAAAGTGGTTTTACCACTACCTCCCATGCCCACGATCCCCATGATTTTTACTCTCTCTTCACTTGCGACTGATTGGAAGCCTTTGACTAGCTCATCCAATCCAAGTGGATGCTCGGCGACCCACAAGGGAACATTTTTTATGACTTTCAGTGCCCAATTTACAATATTCTTCAAAACTATGGCCTCGTCCCTAAAAGTTTTAGGCCAAAATAAAACATTAAAACTAAAATTATGACAGAGAAGAAGTAGAACCAATATATTGAAATAAAAATTGATAATTGAAAAATAAGAAAAAAAGAACAACACATAACTTTGGCCTGGCTCCTAAATTTTTTGGATCAAAATAGAAAAACTAAAACTAAAATTACAACAGAAAAGAAAGCAGAACCAAATTATTGGATATGAAACTTGACAATTGAAAATTGAAGGAAAAAATGAACACATAACTTTGGCCTTGTTCCTAAAAAATTTGGACCAAAATTTAAAAAAAAAAAAAAAGTAAAAGTAAAATTAAAACAGAAAAGAGAGTAGAACTTGACAATCGAAGAAAAAGAGGAATAATACTTACTCATTATTGTTGACTTCGTAGCCGGAATGGAATGAAATGTTGTAGAGTGCCCCTTTCCACTCTTTGAGCTTTTCTACGGTGTATCTACCTTTCCTTGCATGTTCTGAAAATGCGCTGGCATATTTTCCTTTGCCTTGCTGTACCCATCTCAGATCAGAGGGATCAACGTGATAGAAAATAGGAATGATTTTCGCACCATTTTTTAGCATGAAAGCTAGCTCAGCTAAACACCATGGGGATTGGGCATAGTTGGGAGAAAATATGGCAATGTGCAGAGATGCAGTAGACATCGCTGCTTGTATTTCTGCTGGTATCACATCGCCGGGCTCAAATGCGTCTACATCGAGGAAAGCTCGGAATCCCATGCCATCAAGTGTTTGGTAAATTCTGCTGGCAA
This sequence comes from Thuja plicata, assembly GCA_018584345.1. Taxonomy (NCBI): domain Eukaryota; kingdom Viridiplantae; phylum Streptophyta; class Pinopsida; order Cupressales; family Cupressaceae; genus Thuja; species Thuja plicata. Next base: position 782,613 of record MU223112.1, on the reverse strand, counting down.
ATGTGTATTTGACATCAATTCCACGATGGTTAATAAAAATCTGCCAGGGCCCTGTAGATGTAGACTCAGAAATTGGTGCAAGCTGGTCAAAAGCGTTTTGGGGATCAGGTGGTAGCGTATGCTGGGTGTCTCCGGGAGCCCACGCAACCCTGCGGAATGGAAGGGAGCAGATTCGTTCCAAATCGTTTCTAACGGACCGACACCATTCCTGCAACACTTTTATGATCTCCGTTAGGCAGTTAAGATTATGCGTGGGCTGTGAAGATGATTCAGGCTGCTCTAAAGGGTTTTCGAGTTCAGTTTGATTAGGGCTGGCTGTAGAAGAGGAAGCCATTTCAAAAGAATCAAATTTAACTGAACCCGGAGAGGAAAAGAAACCAGGATCGTTTGGGTATTGGGGAGAACAGGGTTCCAAGGAAAAGAAACAGAGCATAGAAAAAATAGACAGAAGTAAGGAAAGATAGAGATGAGGAGAGTGAAAGGATAGAAAATAGTGTGTACGAAAGCGCGTTAATGAACAGTGGGCATACAACAAGCGGCAATGTGTTTTTTTGCTTTTAGAAAGATGAAACTGTGTTTCGTCAAAGTGAAACTCGATAATTTCAGAAGTCCGTGTCTTGTGTCACGGTGTCGCTAACTTTTCACACGATTTGAATACCCAATAGAATTACCCAGTGGTTCAGAGTGGTAAATGGTGGTAGAGTAGAGAAGTGCACCCTTACCTGTGAGAAATGGCGCATCGTTTGAATAGTGAACTAAGGCGTAAACGACGAGGGTAGGCCCCGCTCGGAGACACAAGCTGTTGGCCACTGCGTGAGCAGCCCGCAACCGGCGTGGATTCGTTAGTTTCGTGGGGCCAAGCCGATAACAGTAGGAAGGACGACAGCAGGCCCACCGTGAAAAAGCGGGACTTCCATTTTAATACCCCTTCGATCTTTTCAACGACGCAGAGCTGGAACGCACGCAGACAGAGACGCACGAGGAACGCACGCAGGCAGACAGGGACCCAGCAGGCAGGCAGGCAGGCAAGAAACAACGCAGGCAGGCAGGGACCCAGCACGCAGGGGCAGGAAACAAACGCAGGAAGGGACCCAGGACGTAGCACGCAGGTGGGCCCAGGCAGGAGATTTTCTTATTTTCTTATTTTCATCCAGGCAGGGACCTAGCAGGCAGGCAGGCAGGCAGGAAAAGATTCCGATCTACCAGGTCCCTCTCAGCCCTTTAGCCCTTTGTTTTCTGCTGAGTTTTTCAATATTTTATTTTGGGTATTATCTGCAAGAACCTCAAACGCATCATATAGCTCCATTGAGAACTCCCGACAAAACGCAGTCAGAGATGATGAGGGAAAATAGGGAACAAGATTTATCTGTTCCCATTAATAGTGACAGAAGCATGGTGACAACAAACACTAGTTTTCAAGAGGGCATGGGAGGACTAGAAAATGGAATAGCATTTGTTGGAGTGAAAAATGGGACAAAATCAAACATTTTAACATTGGGCAGAGTGCAATCAGATGAAGGGGTTCAGAAAAGTAAATCAAAACACAGACATACGTTCGGGATGCTAACCCAGGGTGGTTTCCTGATCCCTTTCAACTTCTCCGGAATGCCCTCAGCAGTTGCACAGACGATAGCTTGGAACTCCAGCCAGCTCCAAGATAATAAACAGATACTGAGCGAGAAATGTGTGTATGTCAACGCAAAACAATACAAGGGAATCCTAAGACGTAGGAAGATCCGACAAGCTAAATACATAAGAAGAAGGAAACTGGCAAACATACTGCCAAGAACTATGCTGAAAACATTGGATATGGTTGATCAACATGAGCAGAAGTAGATCGAAGAGGGGGAAAGTAATAACATTGAGTCCCACTCCGTAAAGCCCGGGGGCGGACCTCACGTTACAGACACGATAGAAGCAAGGGAAAATGGAAACACAAACACCTACAACCCCTCTTCAACACCTTTAACATGGTGTCCGGATTTGTTTGTTAACGAACTAATGTTCATGAAGGAGAGGATTCAAGCCTTAGAAACAAGGTGTCAGACAGAGGACAATAGGATCAAGGCAGCCATTGAGTATAATCTGAAGTTTTTAGGAGAAAACAAATCACTCAGAGAATAGATTCACAAACTACAGTTCAATTTGGAAAAAGGGGAATGCGAGTTGATTCTATTAAGACAAGCAATGGATGAATTAAAAACAGCAGAAGGATGTAAAGTTCCCAAAGGGGGAAGAGAGGACCCGCAAATTAAAGAAATACAATCAGCAGTGGCAAACATGGAGTTAAAAGGAAACGAACTTAGAGAACAAATAGAAGCAGTTAAATCATGGACCCAAGTTACGTTAGACACACCAAGTGACCTCATAAAAAAGCAAGTGAGGAGGCAGATTCGAGAAGAGAAAGACAGAAACGACAAGGCAGCGAATATCATCATTAAAGGGTTAAAAGATTATGAAGAAAAAGAGAACACGAAAGAGCTAGTAAGAGATTTCCTTAGGGACCACTTAGTTTGGCATGGAACAATCCAACAAGCACAACGGATTGGTAAGTGGGCAAAGGACAACGTGAGCAGACATGTGAGAGTCTCCTTGAAAAATTTAGAAGACAAGAACGTTATACTGAGGAATAAGAGGCTCCTCAAAGGCACACGCATCTATGTGGACGAAGATCTTACCATCTCTCAACAAGAGGAAAGAAGGAAAGAATGGGAAATAGTAAAGGCAGCAAGGGAGGCTGGAAAATGGGCATGGCTAAAGAACGGCAAGGCCCAAATTAGGGAAAAAACAAAATTTAATAAATAGGAACTCGGGGCCCCCCAGGATTACCTAGATATAGTTAGCTGGAATTGTAGAGGTTACCCTTGGAGAAGAGGACCTGGCTTAGGGCCCATAGCTGAAGGTATGGACATTATCTTGCTCATGGAAACACACGAACATGATGGGTGTTGCGTGCCGGAGTTCGAAGGTTACAAAAAAACCTCAGTTTGGAACGAAAGAACTGATAGCGGCAAGGGGCATGGTGGAATCACTATTTTGATTAAAGAGGCATGGAATAGATGTATAAGTATAGAGAAAGAAGACCCAAACAAGCAATACATATGGCTGAAAATCATGGAGAAACAAACTGAGATAAGAGTGGCAGCGTGCTACTTTGCACCGAAGGGGTCAAAAACATACAAGAAGAAGGACCTTGATCGCGATGATCCATACGCGTCACTGAAAAGGGATATCTCTATTTTTAATAATCTAGGTGAAGTCTTGCTAATCGGAGATTTCAATGCTAGGACAGCAAACAATCAATCTCTAAAGTTGAAAAGAAGCTACAAGGAAAGTAGTGACCCTTTATGGTTAGAGGAGGAGAACGATCAGTTCTGGAAAAGAGCATCAAGGGACAGCAAAAGCAATGTAAATAATTATGGGGCAGAATTACTGGGATTATGCAGTTTATATAATATGGTAATATGTAATGGTATGAAAACATGGCCAAGCTCAGGAGGCATCACATGTAAAACATATAATGGACAAAGCGTTGTTGACTA
>MU223112.1:736691-759792 GCA_018584345.1 Thuja plicata | reverse complement strand
TATATATATGACAAGCCTTGTCAAGTCGACCTTAATATCCTTCCAAATAAATAATAAAAATCATGTCTGTTGGGTGCATATGACCAATTATCCATAAAATATACACTACTATTAGTCGGCTGACACTAATTGTTTAACTCGGTCAACACTGAAATCCTTCAATGCCTGACCAACACTGTAATGCCCGAGTGAACTTGGTTAGAAGTAAAAGTCACTTTGGTCCTTTTCAATGCTTGAGAGTGCTTGGCATGAACTAACTGTGCTTGGATAGGATTAGACATTTGTGTAAACATTACTATACTTTTGTAAACATCAATGACAATACACAATTGAATAATTGTCATCAACAATCTCCCTCTTTGGCATTGATGGCAACACAACATGTCATAATACAAAGAATTATAGAGCAGCAGACATAAGAATGAAATTTTTATTAATGTTCTTAGCTTCATTCTGATTCTCATCAAATTTTATTAATGTCTTTAGCTTCATTCTGATTCTCATCCAAAAAGCTCCCTTAATCATTGAAATATAGATTTTTCCCTCTTACATTAATCTTTGTTTCTGATAAAGTTCTCCCTCTGTCATCAATCTCTCCATCAGTAATGACATACAGTAGTCTCTCCCTCACTAATCATTATGACATACATTGATCTCTCCCTCTTTGACAACCAATGCCAAAGATACCAATTGATATCAAATGAAGTTGTAATGTACCTGTTTGTACTGATTCATATGTAATAAGCTCTAAATACCTGCATCAACATGTTAAGTTTGTTCTGTAGCTCAGTTGATGCATCACTAAACTATGTTTTAGTGTGCCTCAGTTAGGGGAATTACCCCTAGCTTTCCTCTAAGATACAAAAATGCATCCTTAGGTAATGGTTTTGTGAGTATGTCTGCAATTTGTTCTTTAGTATTCACATATTCCAATCTCACTTCCTTTTCCTGAACCAATTCTCTCAAGAAATGATACTTTATTGCAATATGTTTAGTCTTAGTATGCATCACATGATTCTTTGAAATTTTAATAGCATTGGTGTTGTCACAGTAGATATTAATTGGTTCTATGATTTCCACCTTCATACCTGACAACAACTATTTGTACCATATGATATTTGAACAATTTACTGATGCCACAACATACTCTGCTTCTATTGTAGATTGAGAAATGCAGTTTTGTTTCTTGCTTGTCCAGGAGACTAACCTCTTGCCAAGAAATAATGCTCCACCTCTTGTGCTCTTTCTGTCATCAACACTTCCATCCCAATCAACATCAGTAAAAGTCTTCAAATAAAAGTTTCCTCTTTTCTTATACCATAATCCATACTCTTCATTACCTTTAAGGTATCTCAGAATCCTTTTGATATCCATCAAATGATTCTCTCTTGGATTAGCTGAAAACCTTGCAACAATACCAACTGCTAATACAATATCAGGTCTGGTGTGAACAACATATTGAAGTTTACCAATCATGGATCTATAGGTGGTCTGGTTTACTTCCTTTGAGTCATCATCCTTAGACAACTTATGTCCAGTAGGCATAGGTGTTCCAATTGGTCTGGATTCTTCCATCCCAAATTTCTTTAGTATCTCTTTGATGTATTTAATTAGCTTGGGTAAAGTAGATACCATCGTTCATATGATAAACTTGTAATCCAACAAAGAATTTGATTTCACCAAACATAGACATTTCAAATTCCTTACTTGTAGCTTCTAAGAATGCTCTACATAAGTCATCATATCTAGTAAATAATATATCATCAACAAATATTTTTGCTAACAGTATCTTGTTCTGAGGTCCTTCTTTGATATACAAGTTACTATTTTCATTAGTTCTTTGAAATCCAATGCTTATCAAGTAACCATGCAGTATTTCATACCAGGCTCTAGGAGCTTGCTTCAGTCCATACAATGCTTTGTGCAGTTTGAAAACCATATTCCTTTTTTTAGGATCTACAAAACATTCAGGTTTCTCAATGTAGACTTCCTCTTCAAGAATTCCATTCAGGAATGTAGATTTTACATCCATTTGATATACCTTGTATCCTTTGTGTGCAGCATATGCTAGAAGAGTTTTGACTCCTTCAATTCTTACAATAGGAGCAAAAGTTTCTCCATAATCAATACCCTCTTCTTGAGCATATCCTTTACATACTAATCTTTCCTTGTTTCTGGAAACTTCTCCTTTTTCATTCTTGTTTCTGAAAACCCACTTAGTACCAATCACATTCTTATCTTTTGGTCTAGGTACAAGAGTCTAGGTTTTATTCTTTTCTATTTGCTCAATCTCTTCATTCATTTATTCGATCTATCTTTCATCATTCAATGCATCTTTAATATTTCTAGGTTCAATTTCACTAAGAAAACATGTACCTTTAATTTTGTTCCTTCTCATTACTCCTTTTGTCTGATCTCCAATTATTTATTCAGGTGCATGATGCCTTCTGACATATTTTGCAAGTATAGGATCCTTCCTTCTTGATTCTGGGCTTGTTCCACTGGGTTCACCATGCTCTAAAGTTTTTTTATGTTCTTCTATCTAATACTCAGGTTCCACTGTCTGAGACTTGGGTGCTTCTGTCTATGACTCAGTTCCCTCTATCTATGACTCGGTCTCTTCAGTCTGTGACTCAGTTTCCTCTACCAATAGCTCAGGTTGCACGGGTTGCAACTCAGGTTGAACTATTTGAGTTTGTGCAGATGAATTCAATGGTTGACAGGGATGTTATCCAATCACCATTGCTTGTGTCTTAGGTATAGTATCAGGTTCATAATATACAAATTTTATGTAATCCTGAGGCTCTTTACTCACTGTTCTTCACCTCTTTCTGCAAACTCATCAATCCTTACATGCACACTTTCTATGACTTTATGAGTAGAAATATTCAAACATTTATATTCTTTTCTTTTACAATAGTAGCATAGGAATATACCTTCATTACCTTTTACATCAAATTTTCCATTTATTTCTTCCTTCAAGATGTAACATTTACTTCCAAATACTTTGAAATAACTAACATTAGGTATATAGCCATACCATAATTGAAAAAGTGTCTTCTTAGTACCTTTCTTCAGTTGAACTCAGTTCAAGGTGTGAATTGGAGTGCTGATGTATTCCTTCCAGTATTTGGTAGCAACATTCTTTTCAATCATCAAGGTTCTTGCACAATCCATAATGGATATGTTCCTTATTTATGCTATACCATTTTTTTGTGGAGTAACTGGGGCAGATACTTGTCTTTTGATTCCTCTTTCATTGCATAATTCATTGAATTAATTAGAAATCAATTCTCCTCCTCTATCAGATCTTAAGCATTTCAGTTTCTTTCCTGTTTCTTTTTCAACTCTGGCTAGGTACCATTTGAATATCTGAAAGGCTTCTAATTTTTCTTTAAGAAACATAGTAGTCATCATTCTGGAATGATCATCAACAAATAGAATGAAATACTTCTCACCTGTGTAACTTGTTGTTCCAATTGGTCCACATAAATTAGTATGTACCAATTCCAAAACTTCTTCTGTATTGTAGTTCTTACTTTTGAATCTAGTTTTTCCCATCTTCCCAATTTGACATTGTTTGCATATTGCTAGTTCAGGTTTCTTCAAAATAGGGATTCCTCTTACTCTTTTGTTCTTTCTTATGTTAATCAGGTTATCAAAGTTCACATGACATAAATTTTTATGCCATATCCATCTTTCTTCTACTTGTGCAATAAAAAATGAACTTTCATTTAGATCAAGATAAAATAGATTACCTTTTGTTTGTCTGTCAGTTCCAACTAGGTTTCCCTTACCATCCAGGAGCTTGGCCTTACCATTCATGAATTCTACCTTGAAACTAATGTTATTTAGTTGTGCCACACTTAGTATATTATACCTTAGTCCTTCAACCCAATAAGAATTATCACATTTGATTCCTTCTGTTAAATCAATACAACCTTTACCTTTCACATAGCAGGGTTCATCATTCCCAAAATGGACACTCCCACCATCATAGTGCTTAAGATGTTCAAATTTGGTTTTATCACCAATCATGTGGTGAGAACAACCACTATCAATTATCCAAGTGTCATTATTTCTAATATGAGAATATAGTGTTGTCTTTTCATTATCTTGATTATCTGACTCATCTTTAATAGCAATATAAACCATTTCATCTTCATCTTCATCACTATCAGAATCTTTAGCAATGTAACAAGATTTCTTACCTGTCTTTGTATCTTTTTTAGCTTTTGTAATCTTTCTTGCCTTTATACTTGTTGAACTTTTTCTCACCTCTGTCTTCCTTATTTGGACACTTAGCAGCAATGTGACCAACTTCAACAGATGAAAAGAAAATTAATGGTATTCTTCCTTTGTGCTGTCCTTTTTCTTTTGCAGCTCTCCTTGAAAGTAATGCTTCAATGATTTTCAGATCTTCATCATCATTGTCACTGTCAATCTATTTTCCTTTCATCTTTCCAAGTTTTAATTTAGCTTTGAATGCAGACTCAAGATTGCCAAGCTTAGGAGAGTAATTGTCAAATTTATCCAACTCAAAGGTTGTGAGGCTTCCAGCCAATCCATTTAGAGTTATACCATTACTGCATATAATTTCTTGAATAGTTGAAACTCTAATTGCATAGATAGGAAGTAAAGTTCTCAATACCTTACTAACCACTATTGTGTCTTCAATTACTCTACTGGAAGCTCTGATGGCACTGACACTTTTCTTGATTCTTTCACTATATTTTGTAATGTCCTCTCCTTCTTTCATTTTCATCTGATCAAATTGACCTTGGAGACTTTCTGCTTTGGCTCTCTTTACATTGACATCTCCTCCATGAATATCATGCAGTTTGTTCCACATATCAAAGGTAGTAGGGCAGTCCTTGACTTCATAAAATTTGGAATAGCTGAGTGCAGAGGCTATATCAATCATCATTATGTTATGATGCTTCATGTCTATCATCTAATCCACAGTCAAAGGTATCGGTGGTTCCACATACCTATGGTCCAAGAATTGCAAACTAGTGTCTCCAATGGTAGATAGATGTAGTCTCATCAAATCTTTCCATGCAGCAAAATTGTCTTTGTTAAGCTTCGGGATCTCCCTTCTGTAAGACATCTCTAATCTTTAGCTTAGGCCTTAAAACCTTCCCTATAAGTACTTGTAGCTCTGATACCAATTGTTGGAAATGATTTGAGTAACTAAGAGGGGAGGGTTGAATCGGTTACCATAAAAACAAATCCAAGTCTCTTAGATGTCTGAAACAAATTAGTCATTATTGCTCGGTTAACACAAATATTCTATTGTCTCTCGGTTAACATAGCAAATCTTAAGATATTAACTGTGATTATCTTTAGTAATTAATTGCATAAACATAAACCATAAATAAAATGAAATGTACATAGATAACACCAAGATTTAACATGGAAACCCAATATGGGAAAAACCACCAATTGCAACTAGTCATTGTTTTTCACTCTTCTGAAGTGAGCCCTGTTAGGAGACAACCTTGTTAAAGGTTACAATAACACACTGTTAGGTGTGACCCTGTTAGAGGATTTAATCACCCTATAAGGAGTGGCCTTATGAGAGGTCTTTAAACACTTCAATGTAGAAATGTCACCTTGTGAGAGGATTTACAAAATACTGTTAAGTCTACTCTTTTAAGAGATTTTGATCACTGCTAGAGTTGTTAGAAAGTATCAATGGATTGACCTGTTTTGATAAGCAACTGCCTTTGTTGATTCAAATCTTTTTTTTTGGTTTATAAGACTTGATCCTTACTGATCGGATATTTTGTTACAGTCCTCTGTGTTCTATCCTCAATCAGAATCTCATCTCATTTCACCTTCACTCTTAATATCACTTACACACTTCCACACACTATCTCACAATATTCAATCCAAACTTGACCTTATATATATATGATAAGCCTTGTCAAGTCGATCTTAATATCCTTCCAAATAAATAATAAAACTCATGTGTGTCGGCTGCATATAACCAATTATACATAAAATATAAACTATTGTTAGTCGGCTGACACTAACTGTTTAACTCGGTCAACACTGAAATCCTTCAATGCCCGACCAACACTGTAATGCCCGAGTGAACTCGGTTAGAACTGAAAATCAATTTGGTCCTTTTCAATGCCCGAGAGTGCCTGGCATGAGCTGGCTGTGCTTGGATAGGATTAGACATTTGTGTAAACATCACTATACTTGTGTAAGCATCAATGACAATACACAATTGAATAATTGTCATCAACATATATATATATACACACACACACACACACACACACACACACACACATACACATACATACATACATACATATATATATATAAAAGAAAGCCATGTGTGCACAGTTGCATTAAAGCTGATCATTTTGCATTCAAATACACCTGCCCCACATATGATTAAAAGGTTACATTCAAATGTTGTGGCCATGTGTGCACGGTTACATTAAATCTGATCATTTTACATTCAAATACACATGCCCCACATATGAGAGGATATTTCCAAAAAGTGAAGGATGGAATAATTATGTTTGAGGAATTGATCTAAAGATGACCTAGTTTATTGACAAAAATGCCAACTCCAAAGAAGTAGTCCATCATAACATTCCTATCGTCATAAGTGAAAAAATCTTCATTGTGACCATGGAAGATACTCATAGAAGCGTAGTTATCATTAGCGCAAGCTAGCTTGAAGACCTCCCATGCCTCCAGCTTTTTATTTTGAAATCCATCTCTATTAGCAAACATTGAGCCAAGCCTGCCAGAGATAATGTTTAGATTGCAACTTTTTTTGAATTGTAGGAAACAACCACATGCTTAACCACCTTCAAGACCCATTCAAACCGACCGGTAACTTCAAAGAGAGTAGAAAATACTAGTTTATAGATCACCCCATCATGTACATGCGAGCCAACAATATTATGTTTCAGAAGGTAGAGAATAGCATTTTTGATGTCATAATCACGCACGTTAAATAATCTGGAGCACTGTTCTTCCAAGGACTCCAAATGACAACATTCAATACGAAATGTGCTATCCATTGAGAAGACCTAAAACAAAGTAACAATAATGAAAATAATGAATAAGTATGCCAACATAATGATGCATACACATACATACATACATACATACATATATATATATATAGACACACACACACACACACACACGCACGCGCACACACACACACACACACACACATACGTGTATGTTGTATATGCTAAATGTGGGCCTCTTTATCTAGCCATACACTTCAACATAGTTATTATTCATCAATCACATACAGGGATGAATATGAAGTCATTCATCTTGCATGCCTAGATGAGCCGACCTGTTGCCTCCTATCGAGATGGGGTTTTGAGCAGCTCTCAGAATTTTAGAGTCCAACAACCGAGACCAATTTGAGAACTGAGGGTTTAATCTAGAAATGCAAATGCAATATTTAATCTAGAAACGAGTATGCAAGATTAGTCTAGGAATGGAAGATGAGATTAAGCTAAGAATACTTGAAAGAAACTAAGTTATGCATGATTAATATATTGAATGATATTAATCTATTGCAATAATAATGAGAATAATGAAAGCTTGAATGCACACAAATTTGAGCTAACAATCCAGCAGCGATTCGATACTCCAAAAATATGCATTCTTCTCTTCAATGAGAGACAAGAGGGTTTTTTATAGAATCCCAGAATCAATCAACGATTGAGATTGAATGGGATGAACAGTGGAGATTGAATGAGAGTCTAGTTCAGAATGGTAAGTTTCCTTAAGAGAGACAGTCAACTGTTGGATTTTGGAGTGAATGAAACAGTTAACTGGTTTTTTGCACTTTCAAATTACAGTTAACTCAGATTTTCTATTTTTGAACTGAAGTGAGGATTTTGGAGGGATTATTTGATTAAATAAATGGAATATGACCTCATAAATGCACATTCTCAATTATTAGAATAATTAAATTCAATTATTGAAATGAGGATATTTATTTAATAATCAAATGTTATTAATTCCTTTTTATGTATTTTAGCTAAAAGGGGAAATTTAATTTAATTAAAGTGCTAGGACTTTGTAATTAAATTAATTCAATCATAGGGTTTATTTAGCCAATTATAATTGATATTTAGGAATCAAATATAGTATGTGATAAATGTAGATTTAGGGTTTTTTGCATTTGCGACTTAGGTCGAGTAAAGTCAGTCAAAAATTGGGATTGCCTAGTACCATTGGACTTTGATGATTCAGAAAGTCGATAAATGCAAAAAAATTGGTTAAGGTTGCAAGATGCCAATTTTGGGGCATTACATTTTGCCCCTCTTTGAATTGATGTGTGAGTAGTGCATTGATTCAAAGAATAGTTTGATGTTTGAAGCATAGAAGAATAAATGAGATTGGTTTCGAGAATTGACAATGTAAAGATCGATTGATGAAGTTTCAGAGCCATCTCTAGAATGGAGCTTAACTCTCCAAAGTCTAGGTTAGATTGCTGAAACATTAGTTAATTTGAGTTTTAGAATCATCTCCAAAGTGAAGCTTGATTCTTTGAAATCTAGGTTGATCACCCAGACACTAGTTAGATCGAGTTTCAAAATAATCTCCAGAACGAATCTTGACTCTCATAAATCTGGGTTAGATTGCCCAAATACCTAATAGATTATTACCTTTAAAAAGATTATCCCCAGAATGAGGCTCAATCTTTAGGAGTCAAGGTTAGATTTCCCCGATACCTTTTCATTGAAAGATAGTCAATGGAGATTTTTAGGACTATCTCCAGAATGAAGCTTAGTCCCCCGAGATCTAGGTTAGATTGCCCAGATATCAGTTAGATCGAGTTTCAAAATCATCTCCAGAATGAAGCTTAACTCTCAGAAATCCAAGTTAGATTGCTCAAATACCTAATAGATTATTACCTTTCAAAAGACTTTCCCCAAAATGAGGCTCAATCTTCAGGAGTCAGGGTTAGATTGCCCCGATACCTGTTCATTGAAAGATAGTCAATAGAGATTTTTAGGACTATCTCCAAAATGAAGCTTAGTCCCCTGAGATCTAGGTTAGATTGCCCAGATGCTGGTTAAGAGAGCTTTTGAGGGTCATCTCCAAAATGAAGCTTGACTCTCAGGAATCTGGGTTAGATTGCACCGATACTTGGTAGTAAGATTTGCAGAATTGTCTCCAGAACGAAGCTTGACTCTCAGGAATCCGAGTTAGATTTCCCTGATACCTAACAATGAGATTTCGAGACCCATCTCTAGAATGAAGCTTGATCCTCAGGGATTTGAGTTATATTTCTCAAATACCTAATAGATGAGATTTTGAGAACCATCTCTAGAACGAATCTTGATCCTTAGGGATCTGAGTTAGATTTCTCAAATGCCTAATAGATGAGATGACAAGATGTAAGGAACAAAGATGCCCCTAGTGATTCGAAATTGTGGAATACCCAGTTTTGACTATAAAGTATGAAAACTAAACATGTCCCAAGTGATGAGATACCCCTAGAAATGAGTATTTTTTGAAATCTGATTAGATTGATTTAAAATAGATTCGAAGTGATTCAATGATGTAATCATCCTGCCCCCTCGGGAGCGAAATAGAAAGATGACACGTCATAATGGTGATATAAAGCAATAAGTTGCATATAGATATTGAAGCGAAGGTTAAGAAGAAGGCAAAATAGATTACAGAAGATTCCTGAAGATTCAAAAGTGATTTTGAGTGATTTCAAGGTCTAGTTGACCAAGTTTGACTAGGGTTGACTAGAGTTGACTTTTAATGAAAATTTTGAAGATTTTGAGAAAATGTTGATTAGATATGATTCTAACAAGAAAGCGGCATCAAAAAGTTGACTGCACAAGCGTCAAATTATGTCGGTCCCAAAAATTTAAAATACGATTTTGAGTTATATAGAAGTGTCAGATTTTGGTTTCGATCCCAAAAATGGATTCAGAGCGGTCGATTTAGCCAAGGGAAAAATTTCACACAAAACAAAGCACTTTTGAAAATTAGGTCAAACCCTATATATAGGCCAAAAGGGTCTTTTTCAATTCATTTGCACTATTGACTTTTGCGAGAGGAGCTCTGAGCAAAAAATGTGGTCCCCGTTAGTTCTCACTATTTCGAGCGATCCAGGCATCATAGTCGATTGACGATGTATGGGGAACCAACAAGTGATCAAGTGCCTCTTTGTTGATTCAATTTTTGTCATGTTTCTTTGATTTTTTGATCATTTTTAGCACATTTTTTAGTTTGAACAGTAGGTTCTTACACGAAGAACAAAGTTCTTCGCGCCCGACTATGCAAAAGATCGCACGAGAAAATGCTGAAAAGCATTTCTTTGTGGGAAAATTTGCATAACATTGCACAAGAGACCACCCACGTGTTGCATGAGAAACCCTCAAAAAGAGGGTTTTCTCACGCAAGCTTTCGCAAAACTTTGCGCGGCAATGAATCTTCGCGCCCAATGGTGTACTTCTTTGTGTGAAGTTGTGCACGAATGTTGCTTCTTTGCATGGGGAAAGAAGAGCGATTTTTGAGTTTTAGTGAATCATCTTATAGTCTATTATCATTTTATTCAGCACTGTAGCCCTATTGAGGATGTCTGTGTAGCTTCATTTTTATATTTTTCATTAATTGACGTTATTAGTCGAGTACTGATCGTGCATTGTTGTTCGATTGTTTTGTAGGTTGAGTTTCTAGATATTACCTTTAGATCACATCATCCAACCATCGGCAGGCTGGTTAGATAGTTAGATGATGCAGAGATTGCCCATATTGATGCACTTGGTTTGTCACACCTCTATGAAGTACCTGACATTCGGGTGAATCACAGGTTATTAGGATCCTTGGTGGAGCGTTTCCATTCGGAGATTAACACCTTCCACCTTTCGCAGGGTGAGTTGATAGTCACCCTGGAGGACATATATAGGATACTCAGGATCTCGTTCCATAGTCCACGAATCAAGTATGACGTACAACCACAGGCAGGGAAGGTGGCACTCAAGGATATATTATAGGATGATCTTGTCATGGGCAGAGCTATCCCATGGGAGGAGCTCATCAGAGAGTACGGGCTGAGGAACCGATTGGTCATAGTATTAGCAGCATTCCTGGGATGTTACTTGATATCAGACTGTGGTCAACACAGTTTGGAGTGTGGGTGGGGTAGGATGTTACAGTGGATGTTGGGGGAGCCAGTACAGTATGGATGTGGTCAGTGTATGTTGTCCCATATGTACCACGAGATGCATGAGATCATCTATAGAGAGGCAAAGAGTATGGTCACGGGCATATTCGTACTACAGGTGTGGGCATGGGAGCACCTGCCTGTCTCTAGGCCAGTTTGTGTAGATATGAGGCAGCCTCATGAGCCTTACATCTACAGATATAGAGGTTAGATGACCCAGCCCACGCTGGGTAAGATCGAGCAGCGGTGGTCCCAAATAGATGACATGGTAGCAGTAGTGTGGCAACCTTGGAGAGAGACTGAGGACTGGGATGATGCTAGGGGCCAGCTCGGATACATGTTTTTCTCATGGCCACTAATTGGTCACTCTATTTTAGTTATCGAGAGATTTCCTTTGACACGGGTGTGGAGGCAGTTTGGCTGACCTCAAGATATATCACAGGAGTACTGTTCATACACATGCTTCGCCGATGAGGTGAAGAAGGGGTGGTCAGCACACCTAGATTTAGGTCATAGTATGATAGATGCACAGGGAGTAGCATTGACTCATTGGGATTACATGGCTAGGTGGTGGATGACGACATGACACCAGCATACAGAGAGTATTTTTCTAGCCATCCATTCCCCCGATTCACAAATCCAATAGGGATAGGAGCACCAGCGCAGGCGGTGCATCAGCAGGTGCCACAACCACCACCATAGCGGGGACCGCATTTGCCTCCACATTAGGGGCCTTGGCCATGTACCACATAGGTTGACATCTCTCCTTGTTAGATGAGGATCGATCCCAGTGTTGGTAGAAGTGGGGCATAGGAGAGGTGCTCTAGATGGAGGACGGTGGAGCATACAACCGAGCAGGAGCAGCTAGAGCAATAGGAGCAACAGGAGTGGCCTGCACAGGATCCAGTGCTAGGTGACTTAGTGGCACAGATGTAGGATGCCCTACAGAGATCCAGAGAGAGTCTAGACCATGCAGCATCAACTTGGGAGCCTGGAGATATAGCTAGCGGTTTGAAACCATATCTTTCGTTCTCAAGAATGCTAGTGCTACATATCAGAGGGCTGTCACCACTATCTTCCAAGACATGATGCATAAGAAAATGGAAGATTATGTTGATGACACTCTAGCTAAGAGCATGCAAGGAAAGACACACCTTCCAAATCTAGGTCCTATACTAGATCATATGGAACAGTTTAGTTTACAGCTTAATCTGAATAAATGCGCATTCGGGGTGACATCTGGAAAACTACTTGGTAACATCATCTCTACAAAAAGCATAGAAGTGGATCCTGAGAAGGTCCAGGCCATCATGGAAATGTTTCCACCATGCAACATCAATCAGATGAGAGGACTCCAAGGCTGATTACAGTCTATCTAGCACTTCATTTCACAACTGGCTGACAACTCACAACCCTTCACTAAGACTTTACACAAGGGCATGACCTACAAATCAAACGGAGACTATGATAAAGGGCTAACACAAATCAAGAAGTATCTTGAAAATCCTCCAATATTGATGCCTCCTATTACTTGGAAGTTGCTCATCCCTTACATCTCTGCTACAGATACATCACTGGGTGTCCTATTAGCTCAAGACGACCAGAACAATAAGAGCTATCTACTACATCAGTAGGACATTGGTCTCATACAAAGAAAACTATTATGTCATACAAAAGGCTTCCCTAGTGGTGGTATTTGCTTCAGAGAAACTGCGACACTACATGCTTGCTCATACTACACGCCTCATTGCTAAGATTGATCCATTGAAATATTTGCTCAGTAAGGCTACCCTCAAAGGTAGACTAGCAAAGTGGGTCATGATACTCAGTGATTTTGATATCAAGTATGTAGAAAGAAAGGCCATCAAAGGGTAGGAAATTGTGGATCAATTGGTGGAGGCACCTCTCATAGATCATCAATCATTGAGCATTGAGTTCCTAGACAAGTCCATACTGCTTCTCACACATCAATCCTGGACTATGTTCTCTGATGGATCATTCACCCAACAGGGGTCAGGTGCTAGGATACTATTCATCATGCCACAAAAGTACTCTTTACCCAAAGCATACAAGATGTTGTTTCCTTGCACAAACAACATCACCGAGTAGGGAGCTTTGATCAATGGCATGAAGATCACCATCGATTGGCGAGTAGATGAAATCAAAGTCTTTGGTGATTCACAACTGGTCATCAATCAAGTAAATGACACTTATTAGACAAAGGATGAAAAATTGGTGCCCTATAAATGGATGGTCAACGACCTCCAAAAGTACTTTGCACACATCATGTTCTAATAGATTCCAAGGGCAGACAACAAAGCAGCTGATGCAATGGCTACTCTCGCTTCTATGCTACAGATGCCAGAGAATGACTTTCAACATCAATTCCTAGTGGAAACCTTACTCTACCTAGCCTATGACTCCCCTAAATCTTGAATGATCTGTTATGTCATTGGACATGATTCATCCCACTACCATAACATATACTCCTACCTTCATGACTAGATTATTTCAGGTACCTACACCCAGAATGAGAGACGTCACCTAATCTACAGTGCTTCATGGTACGTTATCATAGCTAACGACTTGTATAGGTGAGGTCTATATGATACCCTTCTTAGGTGTTTAGAACTTGATGAGTCTAAGCGCGCATTAGTTAAGGTGCACAAAGGCATCTATGGATCTCACTCGAGCGGCCTAACACTGGCCCATAAGCTTATTAAAGGTGGTTACTATTGGCCAGACATGGAAAATGAAGCTACCCAGTATCCTAAGTCTTGCAAAAAGTGTCAATTACATGGCAATCTGATTCACGCTCCAACCAAGGAGCTCATTCCATTCATCACTTTCTGGCCATTCCAGCAATGGGCCTTCAATTTGGTGGGTCATATTCATCCTTCGTCATCGAATGGACACTAATTCATCATAATGGCTACAGATTATTTCACCAAGTGGGTAGAGGTAGTACCTCTCACTGTAGCAAATGGAAAATCTATGGCAATGTTCATACTCAATTACATCATCTGCAGGTATGGTGTACCCTCTTCTATAATCACTAATAATGGGGGAAGTTCAAGAACAAGGATCTGAAGGAGCTATGTTCTAAGTTCAAAATCACTCAGCACTGGTCTTCCATCTATTATCCTTAGGGTAATATATAGGTAGAAGCATGAAACAAAGTGATCCTTAAAATCCTGCATCGCACAGCCCACAAATCTGGACGAGATTGGCATCTCTAGATCAATCCAGCTCTTTGGGCATATAGAACAAGTATACGAACACTGACAGGGGCCACACCCTTTTCTTTGGTTTGCATAGAGGATGTTGTGTTGCCTATTGAGGTTGAGATTCCTACTCTGTGAGTCTCTCTGAAAGGCCTCATCACTGATGATGACAACATAATATCTCACCTGCAAGAGATGGAACTACTAGATGAATGTTGTCAAGTAGCGTTCGATCACCTCAAAGCATATCAGAAATGGATGTCTAAGAGCTATAAAAAGAAGGTTCAACCAAGGGACTTCCAAGTGGTTGATCTTGTTTTGAGAGAGAACCCTAAGAATCAACAACAATGGATCTGAAAGGGAAAATTTGAACTGAATTGGCTTGGTCCGTATGTTGTCACTACAGTATTTGGTTCCAGTGCCTATCAAATCTCCACCACTAAAGGAGAGAAACTCAAGGAGCTAATCAATGCTCTTCATATGAAACAATTCTACAGCTAAGACATTGCCAGAATGCTCATGTACATAGTAAAGTCCTGAAAAAAATCCTAAAAATTGCAATATGTCCTGCAAAAATTCCAAAAAAAATGGAATTGTACTACCTGGTGGATGAAGTTTCTCATTCACAAATTCTTCTAGCCTTACAAGAACGGATAGTCATGGGAATAGTTGTCTTCTTCTTTTCCCCCAAAATCCATCTGGATAAGTTTTTGTATACCTTGTCATGAGAGCACATGGCTTGTGTTGGCTCTAGTTTGATGAGATTTCCCATGGTTCTAAAACTACATCTACCTGTTCAAAAGATCTATGCTATATCAAAAAATACCAAAAAAATAAAAAAAAATAAAAAATAGAAAAAAAGTTTAAAAAACAAATGAAAAAAGTTCCATTGATGAAACCTGGCAAATAGGCGTCATGGTAGCAAAAAAATAATTTCTACCAAGAAGGTGAAAACCTGGTAAACAAGCACCTCTTGTTCCGCAATGCTATATATATCACAACATCACTTGGTTCTGTACAGTTGCTTTCCTACTTTCCTACTTTCATTTTCTCATGCACATGCTCTCAGTTACCTTCAAGACACTAACTTCCATGGATTGAAACTGGTCGTACTCTAGGGTCAACCTTCCTGGTCTAGGGGGAACTGTCCTATTACCTTTTTGGGATCTCTCTCACATCAGTCACCAATGGTTCTCACTACGTCTACCTTCTGATGCCTCGCTATTTACTAATATCTCTCTACTTGAGAATCTCTCTCACGTCAGTCACCAGTGGTTCTCACTGCGTCTGTCTATTATCATCGTACTGATGAGATTTTCTTGCAAAACAACATATATCTACATTTTGACATCAATACGTTGAAGTTGGAGTTGTACTCAACACCTCATCTATCAATACTCCATATTGAAAATCCTTTGCCTTAGTTTGTATATAGATTTCAGTCACTTTCATGACACTTTGGTTCTTCTGAGAACCCTCTTGACTTGAAACCGATCCAAAATCATGACCTGGGGGCAATCGAATCAACTTTGTCCTCATAGTAGGAGTCAATTCGGTCATCGTTGTCTATTATTAGGGGCATGGGTCCCAAAATTTGATCATATCTTTGGATTACACCAGAGTCAGTAATCTTGTCATATCTGAAGGACATCTCTCTACTGACACAAACATGTATTTCTCAACAACCTAATCAACAATGTTTCTTAACACTATCTTTGGATGCATCTATGTTTCTTAACACACATTGGATATGGCAAACGTAAAAAATAGATCAATAGCAATCAAACACATCACACTCACTAGCACAATGGTTTTTCTCAACACTCTATACATGTACACATCCAAAAAATTTGAAATTGGCTGAGGTATGCTAAACTTCTCTTTGTATGTTGCATGTTCTCATTGATTTTTATTAATATTTTCTTTGTCTACTGCTTGTTGGTGTGGTCCTGATGATCCAGCAACATCCAATAAATAGGGTGTATGTGATAAGAGATCCTACATTAAGGAAGAAAAGCATCACATCCCTTGATCCTATTTATTTGTACGCCAAGGTGAGGTTGGAACTATCTCCTTGACTATTATTGCTCTGCTTGTTTACGCAAAATTGTACTCATGGTTATCTTGGCTTTGAATGCCTTGATACTGGTGTACTCTTGCAACATCAACTAGAAACAACATTCAGGTCATCTCGACTATTGTGCCTCAATGATTAAATTGGTTTCCCATATCTTATCCGATGAAATTCATATTCATATTCTTATGGTTGCAGTGGCACCAATAAGGATTGTATCAACTCTGGTATTCCAAAAAAATGTTTTTTGATGAAAACTACTCAATGGGTCCAAAAACCACATCCTAGGGATTGCATCTAGCATAGGATTTCACTTTTATTCTGGAAAGAAATTTGATGGTCACTTCATTGTGTTCTCCTAGATTTGTACGATGAGGGATTCTTATTCAACATTCTAGCTTCATCACGACTGTACAAGTGTTCGATCCTCACTCTCGATCTTCAAAAGTTCTTTTGGTTAGCATCTTTCATACATCATGACATCCTGCATGAGATGTTAGTACCATATACATTGCATTACATATCTCCATTTACAAGTGCATTAACATAAATCATCTGCATACATACACATCTATGTCTACATATCCATGTCATAAAATCAAAACATGTGCATCTCATACATATTCATAAAATTAAAACATGTGCATTTCATACATATTCTTGCATACATTTTCATACATCTAATCATCTAGCATACATCTCATAATGTACAACATGACAAAGTGCAATGATACCGAAAGCAGTGGTGCCTATGTGCCATTTGAGGCTCTGGCATACACTGAGAATCTCGGTACCTGCTCTACTCCATCAGGAACTACACCAACATACGCTGCATAATAGTAGGCTGCTCAGGAGGACTGATGTCATGTCTCCTTCCGAGATCTCTCCAGCTTCTCTCAAACCTCTCGCAGCTCTCGATCTCTGTCAGCGAGTCATGAGGAAGAAGTTTTCTCTTGATCTTTTGGTGTGATTTTTATCTGGTTGTAGCCAGAGAAAATGCCTATCAGTGAGTACATTTCATAACCTGTTGTCATGTCTACAATCATGTCGATGTTGGGCAATGTAAAATCATCTATAGGACATGCCTTGTTCAAGTCTCATAAATCTGTGCAGACTCGGATGGATTTATTATATTTAGATACTGGAACAATGTTGGAAATCCACTCCGCGTAGTCAATTTCTCTGATAAATACAACTTTAAGAAGTTTTTCTAGTTCATCTTTGACTAGTAATGCCACATGTGGATGCATCTTTTGAAGCTTTTGTTTGACAGGATCGATGCCTGGTGCGATGGACAAGTGATGCATGATCATATTAGGATCTAATCCTGGCATGTCTGAATATGTACATGCAAAGTTGATCTTCTTTCTTTGGAAGAAGGCAATGAATTCCTCTTTTTATTCCTTAGATAATGATTGTGCCAAATGAATGATTTGAGGTTTTGCTTCTATACCCAAGTTCACAGGTTGAGTCAGTTTAATCAACACTGATGACTGTTCCTGAAAGTGAATTGGAAGCGTATCAAGTATCCCATCCTTGGGTGCCTCAGAGAGGTTTTCACCCTCGGATATGTCCTTTATTTTTACTTTTTTAGGCTCTGATACTGCCACAATGTGGTTTTCACCATCAGAGTGCCTATTATTTCTTCTTTTAATTTTGCAAATGAGATACTTGATATCGGCTTCAGTCATGTTGACACTATCTTTGCTAGTGGAAGACGTTACTGGTTTGATAATGTTAAGGTAGCAAGTAAGAGCATAGTCATTCTGGAATGTAAGGACTTCATCTCATGGAGAGGAAGAGTTCCAGTCTATGAGCTCAAGATGGCGGAGTAGAAGAGAGGTGACAAGTTCTAGTGCATTCACGGTGTAGTCATCAAAAGCGTGGACTAGCAAGTCAAGAACTAAAGTGATCTCAGCCAGAGGAGCAGTCAAATTCCTTTGACCCCTCACGACCGTAGTAGAAGAGAAGTTAACATTGATTGAATCAAAATTATTTTTCCTAACACTAGACCCTTCACCTATTTTGAGAGGGTTTTTGTATGCATGTACAGTAGCTACATCCCTATCAAAGGTTGCATCAGATAGGGAAACAAATTCATACTCGTGCGAGTCGGTACTGCTTGAGATAGGTACCTCATCACCACTTATGGCACCATATGATTATTGTTCATCTCATGTAGCAGTGACGAGTTGTTGGATTTTTTCTTGTTCAAACCACTCTTGGAAATGTGGTGGCATGTATAGTTCACCCTGATGATTAGGATCTTGTGTCTCTCTCAATCGCTCATATGTTAGTTGAGTGAGTGAAGCAGTTTCATCAAAATCGCTGTCAGTCTTGGTTGTACTAACACATGGTATAAAATCATCTGGATCGGTGAAGAGTGTGGAAAGATCTAGAGGAATAGGACAAGGAAAGGAATCCTCATCAGAGCTATCCTCTGAGTTCTCAGTTGTAGATGTGCCTTCAGGTCCTGTTTGGTGATCTAAATTCTGGCACAAATTTGTTAATCCCTAAGTGAAACAGGATCTTCTTGAAGCCTAGACCTATAGTGTTACGTGTTTGTCTACCAATAGCTTCAAGTGGTTCGAGCAATCCTTTATTATTCACTCCTATAGGGACATTCCCTTTATAGCCAAAGTGAATCATAATATATAGACCCTTGCCATATTGTTCAAGTTCTATTTTGTGAGGTGGAGTGATTTGTTCATGCATGTTCTCCCCTCTATAGATCCAGGCTGTAATAGCCCTGTTTTGTCTTCTTCCTCTAGTGGTGTCGTAGCCTGTACAAAGGTGTCATCATATAGTGTTTGAGGAGGAGTAGTAGAAGGTTTGTTATCCTCAAAAGGCCTCCCATAAGAATGTAGAGACAGAGGTAGAGATGTTATTGATAACACAGGTTCAATCTGATACCCCCCATGCGAGTGTCCTTGAGTTTTAGAGTTTTTTCCATTTCCTTTAGCTTAGCATCGAAGAACTTAGTAGACTCTCTGTTAGTGGGAACAAAGCTATCGGCAGATTTGGTAAGCATGTTGCAATCATATCTCGTATTAGCAGGTACAGTCACTTTAGATGCTTGGAACGAGAATTTTATGCACTGGTGATAGGTTGAAGGAACTGCCTACATTTCATGGATCCATGTTCTTCCCAAAAGTATGTTGTATGATAGGGGAATGTTGAGCACCTAAAAAATAACATCCCTTTCTATAGGTCCAACTTGAATTGGTAACACAACTAGCCCTTTGGATTTTTGATCTTCTTTATCATATGCCTTAATGGTGATTTTTTTATGGGCATCTATGCAGTCTTCACCATAGCCTAACTAAGAAAGAAAGCTAGCAGAGAAGATGTTAAGGCCAGCGCCGTTATCTATAAGGACATGGCGAACGTACTTTGGGCCAATCATGACCTTGATATGTAGGGGGTTATTGTGTGATGACTCAAGGAATCATCGTCTTCCTCAGAGAAAGACAAGTAATGAGATGAGGTGAGGTGACCTACCATGAATTGAAACCAGTCTAAATCTAAATCTTTCTGAACATTTTCCTCGGTGAGGGCTTTTTCAAGAATCGCCCTGTGAGTAGACAAGATTTTTCGTAGCTCAAAGATAGTAATCTGAGCATTGGTTCTTTGCAATTGGTCTAGTATGTTGTAATTAGAAGCATTAGGCGAGGGGACCAATTTTGAATTCTTGTTGGTAGTGCCAACAACACCTTTATCAATAGGTTATTTTGGTGCAGATGTAGAAGGCTCAAGGCCTTCGAGAATGATCTTCGCATGAGACTGAGTAATGGCATTTGCACAAACCTAAGATTATTCTTGTTCAGAGGAATGGGA
Source organism: Thuja plicata (assembly GCA_018584345.1). Lineage (NCBI taxonomy): Eukaryota > Viridiplantae > Streptophyta > Pinopsida > Cupressales > Cupressaceae > Thuja > Thuja plicata. The sequence continues at coordinate 739,466 of MU223112.1, read as the reverse complement.
CATAGACCCTCGTAGGACAAAGGGAGTTTTGTGTTTGGGATAATCTTCTCTTCCCTTGATAGTAATAATGTCACAGTATTCGACATCGACAGGTTCAACCATATTAATGATATTATCATCAGTATTTTACGTATAGTTGACCTTGGCATGAGCATTTTTATCTTTAGAGGATTAACCTTTCTCATGAGGAGGAAAGGGGTCTTTGAATGCTTGATGATCCAAGTTCTTGTTGTGACTCCCCACAGAAACATCCTTACTATCGACAAGGTCCTCGATTTTATGTTGTAGTTGAATGCAGCTAGCTATTTTGTGACCCTTGTTCTGGTGCTGATCACAGTACGTAGATTCATTCCACCAAGAAGGTCATGGTTTTGGATCATAAGGATGTGAATGATCTAGAGGAGTGAGTATTTGGTTTTGCAAGAGTCTTGTAAACCACTTCGAGGGGTTCTCCTAGAGGAGTAAACTCACGCGTCGGTCGAGGAGCCCAAGGTTTAGATCTAGCATAGTTCGAAGGAATTTTAGTTTCTGTCATAGCCTGTTTAGTGGCTTTGGCTGCCTGCATAGTGGTATTAAGATTAAACACAGCCTTTAGAGGCTTGGGAGTTACATTGTCAACAACTCCATCATTCACAACATCCTAATTATTGTTGAAAAATTTAGGTTTGTCTTTGCTCGAGGAGGAGGACCCCTATTTTTTATCCTTATGTAGGGTCAACTCTCCTTTCTTGACCATGGATGTTTTAATTTGCACAGCTTGTTTGATTATTTCATCGAAGGTCAAAGGACCTTGTAGTTGTACTTGGTACCTGAACTCAGGAAGAAGATTGTCTAAAAAGATGTCAAGATTTTCAGACTCAGGTATTTTACGAGAATATTTTGTATAAAGTTGGCTCCACCTCTGGAGAAATGTCAAGAATGGTTCCCCATGTCATTGTTTTAAGCTAAAAAGATCACGGATGTTAACCGGATGTTGGATGTTATGCGAGTAGTGTTGCAGAAATAGGTTGGGAATCTCATCAAAATTATTGATGCCAGTAGCTAACCTAGAGACCCACTCCATGGAAGACTCTCCCAAAGTATGTGGGAAGAGATGCATGAGGTAAGTTTGGTCATGTAAAAACTCCATAGATAAAGCACCAAACTCTCTCAGATGATCTTGAGGATCAGAGGTACCCAAGTATTTTTCATACTTGGGAAGTTAAACTCCTTTAGGAAAAGGAGGCATGCAAAGACTTTTGTCAAATGGAAATGGACAAATGCTATTCAGCATGAACTGTGTGGCTAGTTTTTCCTTATCCTTCATGCGTTGAAGGATTTGTTCTTGCATGCTTTGAAATTTATTCTATAATTGGGAAGTTTTAGTTTCTTCCTCCTTTGTAACAAGAGTCTCTATGTTGTAGTTTGAGGGTAGCTTGGCCCCGTGATTAGCTAGCTTGAGGAGATATTTCTCCTTCTCTTCCTTCATGAGGATCTCCATCATTTTATAGAACTGTATTATTGTGAGAATCTGTTATATCTTCCTAAGTCATTTCCTCCTCCTCATCACTAGGGATGTTCTGATAATAATATTTACCCTTGGTGGTTTTAGATTGATCATTATCTTTGTTGTGTTCACCCTTTTGATTTTGGTCTTCTATCTTTCTGGTATACAAGTGTGCAATGCGCAAAAACTCACTATGAGGAGGTTGAGTATGTTGAGGTGTTGTACCTATGGGAACCCTTGTATCGATAGAGTCAGATTCAAGTAAAAACTCTTCAAATTTTTGATGCTCTTGAAACAATGGATTTTAGACCTGACTAAATTTCACAGGGAATGAACATCTAACATAAGGTCGAATGATAGGAGAGAGAGACCAAGATGATCCATTTTTAGATGTAGTTGATGAAGAGGAATGTGAGGATCACCCACTATACTCAAACTGCATGACACATTTGAATGACCTCTTCCTCAATTTCAAGGTCTACCTCTACCTCGTCTAGTGATACGTAAGGGGAATGTGTTTCTACTTCAATTTGCAGCAGTCATAAACAAAGATTAGGTAAGGAGAGTGAACTAGGTCTATGCTTGGAACTATGTCTCAAGATAAGTGCATAAGAGTTACAATAGGTGAAGTATACCTAACACGAGTTGTCAGAGATAAGTATAGAATAGTAGAGAGATGACTATCGAATCGCAAGGTATGACAACACAACAGAACGAGTAGTTAGATAAGAGACAAGACAAGCTCAAGTGAGAATCTTGTAGTTCTCAACTCGAGACATCTAGTTGCAAACTGCATATAGATAGGAAGACATGCTGGAAGGTCACAAACAAAGACCAGACTGAGCAGAGTGACAAAGGATAGATAACATATAGCTCACTGATAAGGCAAAATTCTAATAGTTTTGCATGAAGAAGTACTTATTTGTGTGAAGATTTAGACTAGCTCGCATGAGACTTTGCAGCCTGGTGTGAAGAAATGCAGAACTGGTATGACAGACTGGTAAACCAAATGACAACAAACTATCAAAAAATCACGTGGAGATTCGTAGAGCCTCACACGAAGATATGCACTGAGTGGAGCGAAGATTGCAAAAGTTTGTGTGAAGTTTTTTAGAAAACCAGGCAAAAATTTTGTAGAAACTGACAATTTGGGCCGTTTTTCTGTAAGGAAACTCAGGTGCGGAAACAGCTTCCTACGCTAATCTCTATAGGAAAGTATTATGCAAATTATTTTAAATCCTTACAACTGAACAGATTCGTTAACTACTTTAACAAAGATATTGCAACCA
>MU223112.1:725620-736641 GCA_018584345.1 Thuja plicata | reverse complement strand
TTGATCAAAAACTATTACAGTTACAATACACTTGCAATGCAAGTTCTTTCAGAAGATTTCAAAACCCTTGAAGACAAATCACGGCAGCATAAACTGTTCCAACAATACACTCGCATCGCTTCTCTTCACAACCCTAAAAAATGCTTATATCATGCGCTTTACTTTTTAGGGCTACTCCTAACGATAACCGTATTAGGGTTTTTACCATTCTCCGAGAAAATAGGAAACCCACGATTGGGGAAGAGTGTACAGTACTCACATTTATCAGTTGCCACATGTCTTCACCTGTCATTGAATCTTCCTGACATAGCTCTTACGTGTCATAGGAATCCGTCATAACCGTTTTAGCCATGATCTCCTTACACACTATTCAAGATGCCGACACATCAACATTATTTGCGAGAAATAAATTTTACAAAACAAATAATAAGAATAGGAATTATCCAAGGTTGAGACACCTTATTCCTAACATTTTCAAGACAAAACTTGATTACAAGACACAGATTGGACTGTTCTCTGACAGAGTGCTTAGTTTGCATACTGGTTTGGATATATGTATGTATGTATATATATATACATACATGTGTATATATATACATATATATATAAATATACATATGAAAAAGAAATAGAACATCTTATCATGATTAAATCAACAGTGTTCCCTTTTTCTGTCACATATATTGCAATAATTAGGCTATAAGAGAACAAACAGAAACCTTTAACACCCAGAAATGATTATACTCAAAATATTTAATAGAGAAATGATTAAGCCCTAGAAATAAGTCATCCAAATGATTCAAACTATAAATACACTATATTAAAAAGAAATACATCTTCTCATGATTAAATAGACAATGTTCCCTATTTTTGTGACATATATTACAATAATACAACATCTCATGATTAAAATTATAATGTTCCCTAATTCTATCACATATATTGCAATAATACAATAACATCTCATGATTAAAATGACAATGTTCCCTATTTATGTCACATATATTACAATAATTACAATGGATAATGTAGCATTCATAAGCCTCTAATGAAATATGGATATCACCACAAGGAAATCACAAAAACAAGTTATGCATCGCAATGAAATCATAAAAACAAGTTATGCACACGCATTAGAAGAGAACACACAGAAACCCTCAACACCCAGAAATGATTATACTCAAAATATTTAACAAGGAAATGACTAAGCCCTATAGATAATCAGCCAAATGATTCAAACTAAAAATACAGTGTTATAAAGAAATAGAACATCTTATCATGATTAAATCAATAATGTTCCCTATTTCTGTCACATATATTGCAATAATTAGGCTAGAAGAGAACAAACAGAAACCCTCGACACCCAGAAATGATTATACTTGAAATATTTAACAGAGAAATGATTAAGCCCTAGAAATAAGTTAGCCAAATGATCCAAACTACAAATACATTGTATTAAAAATAAATACAACATCTTCTCATGATTAAATCGACATTGTTCCCTATTTTTGTGACATATATTGCAATAATTCAACAACATCTCATGATTAAAATGACAATGTACCCTATTTCTGTCACATATATTACAATAATACAACAACATCTCATGATTAAAATGACAATGTTCCCTATTTCTATCACATATATTGCAATAATTACAGTGGATAATGTAGCATGCATAAGCCTCTAATGAACTACAAAAATCACTGCAAGGAAATCATGAAAACAAGTTATGCATCGCAATGAAATCATGAAAATAAGTTATGCACGCGCATCAGAAGAGAACAGACATAAACCCTCGACACCCGGAAATGATTATACTCAAAATATTTAACAGAGAAATGACTAAGCTCTATAAATAAGTCAGCCAAATGATTCAAACTACAAATATAGTGTTATAAAGAAATAGAATGTCTTATCATGATTAAATCAACAATATTCCCTATTTTTGTCACATATATTGCAATAATTAGGCTAGAAGAGAACAAACAGAAACCCTCTACGCCTAGAAATGATTATACTCAAAATATTTAATAGAGAAATGATTAAGCCCTATAAATAATTCATCCAAATTATTCAAGCTACAAATACATTTTATTAAAAATAAATACAACATCTTCTCATGATTAAATCAACATTGTTCCCTATTTTTGTGACATATATTGCAATAATACAACATCTTCTCATGATTAAAATGAAAATGTTCCCTATTTCGGTCACATATATTATAATAATTACAATGGATAATATAGCATTCATAAGCCTCTAATGAACTACTAAAATCACCACAAGGAAATCAGGAAAACAAGTTATGCATCGCATAGAAATCATGAAAACAAGTTATGCACACGCATTATAAGAGAATAGACAGAAACCCTCGACACCCAGAAATGATTAAAATCAAAATATTTAACAGATAAATGATTAAGCCCTAAAAATAAGTCATCTAAATGATTCAAACTACAAATACACTGTATTAAAAAGAAATATAACATCTTTTCATGATTAAATAAAAAATGTTCCCTAATTCTGTCACATATATTGCAATAATTACATGAAAACCAGTTATGCACACACATTGAACAATCAACAACTAGATAAATAATTATTACTTGAGATTGGAGCACCACCTGAAGCAAAGAAGACGCGCAGAGATGGACCACCGTGAGCCGAGAGGAGGTGCAGAGAGAAAAGAAGACAGGAAAATGGCAAAAAAAAACTTCAACTACGCACGATTTTAGGGTTATCGATGGGCAGTTAATGGGTAACCCAACACTGGTTATGTGGCACCGTTTGGATAGCAGTGATGTTAATGTGATTTGTTATGGGGTCATCGGCAGGTTATAATATGTTGACACAAACAATTAAAGTGTTCAAGTGATTAAATGGGGTCATTGGCAGGTTATAATAACATGTTGACACAAACAATTAAAGTGTTAGAGTGATTATTTTATAATCACCCCTCTGTGTGTGATTTTATGTACTTGTTAAGAAGGACACAACACTTCAATAGATCATTATATTAGTGAAAAAGCATAAAAAGCAAGGGTTTCAAGCTAAACACTAAAACTGATCTATTGCTTCCTATCTAGGAGGATTTTGAAGAATGCAATAATCATGCCCTCAAATTATGCACAAATCAGTGACATATAAAACCTAAGAATGGAAGATTTGAATAAAACGTAATCTAAATGTTCAAGAAACATGCATATTAGCTCTAAAAATGAAGATAATAACAATGCATAATGATAAAGCTAAGATGCAACATGATTTCAAAATAATCTTAACAGCATAAAAATGTCTTCAACTCTGAAAATTAAGGGCCATTTGTGCTCAAAATTCATCCTATTTATAGAAGAAATTTGGAGAGAGAGAGAGAGAGAGAGAGAGAGCGGGGGGGGGGACAAGGCCATTAATGGAGGCATAAAAACCTTAATGGTGGTGTAAGAGGCATTAATGGTGGAAGAAATATGCATTAAATGCAAGAATTTAAGAGGCATGGTGAGGGTTTAAGAAGCATGGGTGAGGGTTTAAGTCCAAGCTTGAGAAGTTGGACTTTTGAGGGAGGGAAGCTTGAGAAAGTTGACTTTCTCAAGTGAGTTGAATTCCTAATCATAAAATTAGGAATGTGACAACATTAGGAAGTGGGTTAGGATGAATTTAAGATTAAAATTAGGCTTAGCATGGGGGGAATAGGTTGGGATGGGTTTGAACCCAGGGTTAAAGTGGAATATTAATGAAATGAATTATATTTAAAATATTCACTCAAAAATAGGGAAATTGATTATTTAAGATTTTGATTACTTTGTAATTAATTAGGACTATAACCAATTAATTAGATTAATTTAGGCTAGGGGATAGGCTTTTGCAAGTGATGAGGTATAATAGGGATTTTATTTAATTCCTTTTAAATTAATTACCTTAGCTATGTTTCGATTTGAATTGATTTGATTGGTTTTGATTGGCTAAGGTGATTAATGAAATTTAGTAATTAGATCACTTAGGAGATTAAATCTGATTTGAATGAATTATGCCAACCAATTGAAGAGTTGTCTTGACATAATTGGGGGTATGATCACACTTAGGGAAAATAGGGTCTATAGTTAGGCAGACCAAATTAGGGTGGTTACATTTGCCCCTCTTTGAATTGATGTGCGAGTAGCGCATTGATTCAAAGAAAATTTTTGATGTTGACTTCAGAAAGTTTGAGAATTTTTCTCATGATCAAACAGAATGTCTGATGAGATCAGTCTCACACTTGATTGAAATAAACTGATAGAATTGACTTTGAACTTGATCAAACAAAGGTCAATACGCAAAGATCTTAAAGATACCAATTCTAAACTTGGTTATTGTCCAAAGATTGATAATACTGATTTCGAACTTGGTTGTCATCCAAAAGTCAGTATGAAGCTGCCAGGAGCTTTAATAAAAATCTAAGAAAAAAATAGACATAGGATATCCAACTTGTGAGAACCGAAGCCTTCAATCCAACAATTCTGACTTAGTTAAGGGACCGTCATGCCTTTAGTTTTTTTATAATGAAGTCATTTTTAATGTTGTTTTGAGCAAGAATTTGATTGATGATAGTGTTATCATGCCCCCTCGGGAACAAAATCGAAGGAAAAAGAATAGAATCCCTCTATCGAAATGATGTATCACTTGTAGTGAGTGGTTAGGTTAAGAAAGAATGGATTAGAAGAAGTGAAGGAAAGAAGGTATGTTTAGAGAAAACACAATTTTACCAAGTTAATCACGTTAAAATGTGAGTGGTGAGACCGATAAAAATAATTTCTAACCAATATTTTTGATGAAATGTGCAGTTTTGCTAATATAAAACTGAGAAAACTGAATTTTAGAACATATGGAGCAATTCTGCATGTTCAGGAGCTATCACAAAAATTTGACTGCACTGTGTAAAATGACATAGGCACCTTCAATTTGGTTCCCGATTGATCAAAAAGATAACAGAAATGGAGTTTTAGTTGCCTGGGAGGAGTTTTGGAACTCCTAAAGAGCTCAAAAGGTCCAATATATATCTCAAAAATTACTTTTTAACTATGCATTTTCACTTTTATCCTTCGTAATTCAGAGAGCTCTGCAGAGAAGATAGTGATCCTCGTGCACCGGCATCGTTTCAAGCTTGGTCATCAAAATTAGTGTCTAGCTGACTACCCACCTCTAGTAAGTACCCAAAAACCTACCTTTTGAAATTTCCAGTTTTCAATTTTATGCATTTTATGTCAGTTATAGCCAATTTAGTCTTGCATCACATCCTGTGTTTTGTGTCACGTTTGGTGAATCCCGTGTCGCTTCTGGTAGTTACCAAAAATCCTGCATCGCATCCTGCAAATTTAGGATTGCACCCTAATATGTCATTTTTGGTCAATTTTGGTTGAATTTGTAAGTTTTTGCACCCTAATAGAACAGGGTCACACACGGCATCCCTTGTCGCATCCTGTAAAAATAGGGTCACATCTCGGATGCCCCATTGCATCCTGGAAATTGGGGATCGCATCCAGTAAAGAGGATCGCACCCCATAAAAATGGGGTCATTTCTGGTTTTTGACATAGTTACCTTCTCATTTTGACTGGTTTTTTCCTGCTAACCATGAAAACACTTAGTTGATAGTTTGTCTGTTTAATTTGTTTAGATAGATCACTGATTCTGAAACTTTTTTATAACAGCTATCTTTTTGATCAGTTTCGATTTGAGGTGGTTTCATTTCAGAGCCCATATCCTGGCTGAGTTCTTGCTTTATTACATTTTTTTACTGTAGGCGAGAGAGAGTTTGTAGCTTGTGTTAGTTTAGCTGTATTGGGGGATTTACCTAACATAAGGGTAAATCGAGGGTTGTTTACTGCTCTAGCCGAGAGATGTCATCTAGAGCACAACACCTTCCATTTCCCCACTAGAGAGATGACTGTTACTCCAGAGGACGTGTGGAAAATTCTGAGAGTTCCTGTGATGGGCTGAGAGGTCCATTTTGATTCTACTTCTGCGATATCCATTGCTATTGCCCGATGATTCTTTCAGGATGATAGTATTGCTCATCGGTATCTCATGTGGGATTACATGTGTGATCACTATGAGAGTCTTCCTGTATACTTGGCTAGTTTTATTAGAGGTGTCAATATGCCTGACCGAGGATAGAACAAATTCATGGTGTGCTGGGTCGACATGCTTCAGCAGATGGTCATTGTTGGACGAAGATTTGCATGGGGTAGCTGCATATTGGAACATATGTATAGAGAGCTCCATGAGATAGTGTACCATTATACCTAAAGTATGACAGTGGGTATCTTAGTTCTTCAGATCTAGGCCTGGGAGCACATCCCAGTGACATGGCTGATAGTTGATAGGCAGCGGGTAGTAGAGTGACCCTATGTATATATGTATGCCGATTGGATACAACAACCCTATCTAGGAAAGGTGGAGTACTGGCGCCATGTATTGGATGATGTTACTATAGTGGTATGGCAGTTGTACCTTGATTGTGAAGAGTGGGTATTAGATAGGTGGTAGAGGTTGTACTTCTTCCAGAGTAGGTACCTCATTGGCATGACTAGATATATCATCAAGATGTTCTTAGTTACATGGGTGCTGAGGCAGTATGGTCGATTATAGGGCCAATGTCAGGACCTTATTGTATATGCATGGATACGAGATGAGATACAACTATGGGGATGACAGTTAGGATATTAGACCGCTTAGAGGGCCATTGTAGATATGGTAGCCATGCCATGGGAACTTCAGCCATATGTAGTAGATGCAGGTTGTTTAGCAGGATACCTCAGTACCCGGTACCTCGATTTATAAATCTAGTAGAGGTGGTTCCTTAGATTGAGGACCCATTAGATTATTATCCTATGGAGGATCATCCAGTTAGAGGCCGAGGAGGAGCCTAGAGAGATGGAGGAGGAAAAGGTAGATATGGAGGGAGACATGGAGGGAGACAGGCACCCCCAGACAAAGGATAGGGTCCTCATGATGATGATGATGCAGATGACAAGGGTGGGGGAGTTGTGCGTGGTATTGGAGAGGTGGCTAGTGGCAGTGGAGAGGGTCAGCGCACTTAGTTCATATTTTTTGCTCCTAGGATGGATCCAGGGCCTTTACTCATGGGGGAGCAGCAGAGATAGTAGAGGCAGCAGCAGCAGCAGAGGCCATAGGACAGGCCACAGGATAGGCCCTCAAGGAAGGATTCTGGCAGGGACGGAGATCCTCTATCACACTGTGAGCAGGATCAAGATAAGTGTAGAGCATGTATTACCACATTAGAGGCTCTTCTTGCAAATAGAGAGAGACAATTGGAGTAGGTGAGAGTAGAGAGTGACACATAGGTGGAGCGCCTAAGATCTAAGAGAGATACACAGGCTCGTACTACAATTCACCAGGTTAGAGAGCCACATATTATTATGCTCCTTATCATGCGGTAGTTCTAGAGGGTCAAAGGGCACCTTCATATTCATGAATTTCTCAGCAGTCTGAGGGGGCCATGCCACCGCTAGTTCCATTCATTCTAGCTCCTCCTCCTCCAGATCAGGAAGAGGGGGATTCAGACATGAGATATGTTTTTGTACCATTTGTGTGTGATCATATTGTATATATGGGTCCTTATGGGACCATTATTTTGTACCATTAATATTTGAATACATTTATATCTGATTCGTACTGATTCTCTGATACTCTCTTTGTAGACTGTCCCATATTTTTGATCTGGTCCATGATTAGATGTATATATTTGATGTAGCTCTTCCTAATTCTGAAATGTTCATTAGTTCTTTGTGCTTTGATAGATGTTTATATGTTGAAGCACATGTGATGTAGGTTTTATCTTGGTCTTATGGTGAGTTAGAGTCAGATGATGACATCATTTATGCTCATGTGATTTATTACTGATATAAATGTGTTTTAAATGATGCTATGGGAATATGCAAATGAATGTATGTTTTTAAGATTTTCTTTATGCAAGTAAATGAATGGATGCACTTAGGATGTTGAATAAAATGCAATGCTTTGAATGCTTTGTTTTTGTATTTTCTCTTTCTTGTATATGAATCCAGAATGTATGTTATGGATAATGTAATGACATTGATATCAGTAATAGTTGATGATGTAATCAACTTGGATTTTAGGAAGGAATTTAGAAATATTTTTTAGCGCAAATCCATTATACTATTTCTTTCATTGAAAAAATGAATTATGCAATCTATAAATGCATCTACATGCAGACTCTTAGGACTTGTCACTAATTTGTAGATATTGTAACATTTTTATCATCATTGGGCGCTTTTTGGAACGAATGTCACCTGATAATACAACAATCACTAATACCCACTGATATTATGAAAGTATGAATACTATGTTTATTAGATGAAATGTCAAAAATAGACTTAGGTATCAAGGCATAGAAGCCAGGATAAAAATTAGCCACCTTCTTTTTTCTATATCAGAATCTGTGTAAGGTAAGATATTGGACCCGCAATGACCTTGAAAATTCATATCCTTCCGTACATTATGTTTCATACACCTTCATGAGAATCTGAGTTAGAAAACAGACAAGAAAATTGTTCCAACCTCACCGTAGTTTACACATAACAAAGATCGAGATATATGCGGCTATCCACTCATGTTGGCATCTCTTACCATAAACATCCAAGTTAGGTGAAATTTATAGGATCATTTGGAATAATCACCATACGCAGAAAACTAAGAAAATGTTATGCCCCCTATCCTTGTGACTCTTTATCTTTGCGAAGAACTCATGGAGTAACTCGGAAGATATAACAACCATAAATTGAGAATCAATCAAAGAAAACTTATAACTGCTTAGATGCCCCTAGTTAAAACATCATCGGTACACAAAAGAGTCATAATAAAACCAAGATCAAACTATGTTTAGGTAGTATTGAGAAATATTATTGATTCATTTTTCAAGCGCAGTAGAGATTCATCAATCAAATTGTGGAATTTAAGAAATATGTATTCCATGTCTGTGTATAACCTTGTCTCTATTTGCAATCCAATGTAGGTCCTAGGGACACCATTTTATGTTAGTGCAATGGTTGTGCCATCCTTGTTTCATGAAAGTTACAGTTTGGTGTAAGTATCGAGAAGCAATGGGTTGCAAGACAAACCATCCTAGGATGACCTAGAAGATGCAACCTATCATGCTAGCAAAGATGCCCCCAGTGCAAAATGATTTTTTCCCTAAGATAGAAATGCAGACAAATCCCAAGCAAGGATATGATATTTGTGAGGAAAGAAAGTCAACTCTTAGCACAGGTGTAATCATGAAGGCCTAGTATCAGCAATCTATTGATAGATAGAGTGCAAAGTACAAGTGACGCCTAATTTTTAGGTTTTCACCACTTGGCCAAACTTTTTCATTCCTTTTGCTACCAAGATGCCCATTTTACCAAGTTTTCATTAAGGCACGTTTCTCTTTTTCAATTTTTTTGTTCTTTTTCTCTTTTTCTCTTTTTTGGTAGTATCAAGGTGCTTGTTTGCCAGGTTTTCACCAAGGATACCTTTTTTCAGGATTTTTTCCATTGTTTTTGGATTTCTTCAAGATTAATTTTCTAATTTTTTTAGTATTTTCTAAGATTTTCACTATACAGGCTCTACTAGCCAAACATCAAGCGTAGAACCACTTCAAATGTAGAGTATTGATAGGATCTGGAAGAACATCTCCCTCAGGGGTAGCTAGTTGATAGGCTCTAGTCCCAAATGTTGTAGTAATGACATAGGGTCCCAGCCTTTTGGTTCAAACTTTCCCTTATGCTCTGTTAGGCTGGTTCTTAGGATTCTCTTTCAGAATGAGATCCCCCACTTGAAAGTGTCATGGTTTGACCTTTTTGTTGTACCTTTTTGACATGTGTGTTTGGTACACTTTTAGATGATCGATGATGACATGTAACTAATTGAATGTTTGAAGATATTAAGTTGATGATCATGCAAGGCATTAAATTAGTTAATGTATTTTATTGTCATTGACATCAACTTGATGTAATCTATATATTCATTGTAATACTGCCAAAGAATTCAAAGAATCGATGAATCAAAGGCTATGCTATCAATAATGCATAGAATTCAAGTATTTACTAAAATGACTACATACACCGAAGGAGTGCACCCAATGGTCAGAGTAAAAGAACAAAGTCATAGTGTTGCCTGATGAGGAAATGCATAGCATTACCGACGAGCAGAGTTACAGTGTTGTCCGATGAGAAAAACACAGAGTAACCCGACGGACAGAATTTCAGTATTGCCTAATGAAGAAGACAAGGACAGAGATCCCGATGACAACTGAACTCACACCGATGGAACAGTCAGTTATCACCGATGACTAACTGAAGTATTGACCGACATAATAGAGAGTTTAGAAAATGAAAAAATGCTTAGCTGTCAAGAAGCTAAATATAGAGTTAACAGATACTTATCATTGTTTTAATCATCCAGATAAAATTAGAGATAAGTAATTGATTTAAATTTTCTTTGTCCAGATGGCAAGAAGATCTCTACGAGATCAAACTAGAGATTTTCTTTAAATCTGCTAGCAAAGATTGTTGAACATGCCAAGATCAAGAAAGCCAAGAAAAGAGAAAATCATGTCTATAAGAGACAAACTCAATTCATTAAGAATTGTGTGTTTGGGGTGAACAAGAGAATAGAGGAAAGATGCTAAAGAAAATTAGAAGGAAAAGAAAGTCTTCATTTAGTCCTGATCAACAAGCTAAAGGAAGAGCTAGATTCTGCAGACACTGACGAACAGTGAGACAAGAATCACAGAGCATAACAAGTGTGGAGCAAAGGTATATATTTGATTATATTGATCAGTGAATTAATGGACCTACAATAGATCTAAAAATATGCAATTGATTTGTATGCATGAACAGATCATTAGTGTTTTAGTTTAACCATTGAAGCATATAAGCCTCTTAACCGAGCAGGACTTAAAAGTCTTTTTCAATTGAGATACATCCCAAGGAGTATCAAAAATTTTGATCACAAAAGT
>MU223112.1:698605-715390 GCA_018584345.1 Thuja plicata | reverse complement strand
GTTGATGATTACTCTAGAATGATGACAGTCATGTTTCTAAAAGATAAATCAGAAGCATTTAAGATGTTTAAATGGTACAAAGCAATGGTTGAGAAGAAAAGTGGTAAGGAGTTAAAATGCTTAAGGTCAGATAGAGGAGGGGAATTTACATCAGATGAATTCACTAAATTTTGTAATGAGCATGAAATCAAAAGACAGGTCTCTGCACTGAGAACACCACAACATAATGGAATTGCTGAAAGAGGGAACAGATCCATGGTTGATTATGCAAGGACACTGATGATAGAGAAAGGGATCACCCAAATCTTCTAGAGGGAAGCTATCAGTACTGCTATTTACACATTGAACATAGTACAATTGAAGAAAGACACCAAAAAGACACCTTATGAGCTTTGGTATGGATACACACACAATGTAAGTTATTTCAAAAATTTTGGCAGTCAATGTTATATCTTAAGAGATAATAGAAATGGAAAACTTAACTCCAAGAGTGATGAAGGAATTTTTCTAGGGTATTCTACCAAGAGAAAGGCTTATAAATGTCTAAACAAAGCCTCTAACAAAATTGTTGAAAGTGCAAATGTAAAGATAGATAAATTTGCAGAGAAGAATGAAAAAGAAAGCAATAAAGAACTAGAGGACTACAATAAGTTTAATTACAATGAGGAACCTGACACTCTGTCCTAAAAATAATGTACAGCTCCCAAGCAACAGATCATTACACCCGAGCATCAGGCTACAAATACCGACAATCAGAATATTGCTCAAGATGATGCACAAATTGATGGAGAACAGAATGAAGAACAAAATGATGATCAAGCTGATAGACAAAGAGCTAAACCTGTACTTGCAAGATATGTCAGAAGGAACCATCCATAGGACCAGATCATAGGAGATAAAAAGGTTGGTATGAGAACTAGAATTAAGTCTCTAAATTCAAGATTTCTTATTTGTGATTATGAGCCCAAATCTATCAATGCTGCACTAGATAATGATGAATGGATAAGTGCTATGAATAAAGAGATTGAATAGATAGAGAAAAACAAGATATGGACACTTGTACCAAAACCAGATGACAAGAATGTCATCGGTACAAAATGGATATTCAAGAATAAGCTGAATGAGAATGGAGAAGTCACAAGAAATAAGGCAAGACTAGTATGCAAGGGTTATGCACAAGAAGAAGGAATTGACTATGGAGAAACCTTTGCACCTGTTCTTAGGCTAGAAGGAGTAAGAATATTACTTTCGTATGCTGTATATAAAGGACTCAAGGTATATCAAATGGATGTCAAGTTTGCATTTCTGAATGGAATACTTGAGGAAGAGGTATACATTGAACAACCAGAAGGGTTTGTTGATCCAGACAAGAGGGACATGGTATGTAGACTTCACAAAGCCCTATATGGATTAAAACAAGCACCCGAGCCTGGTATGAAAGACTTCATTCCTATCTTATAAGTATTGGATTTGTAAGGACTAGTCAAAACAGTAATCTTTACTTGAAGGAAGATACTGATACTAACATTTTGATTGCTGAGATATTTGTTGATGAAATCATATTTGGAGGCAATGATATGCTATGCAAATCATTTAAAAATGAGATGAGCAAATAATTTAAGATGTCTATGTTTAGAGAGATCAAGTTCTTTCTTAATCTATAGATCATGTAACAAGATGAAGGTATTTTCATTACACAATCCAAGTACATCAAAGAAGAACTGAAAATATTCAGGATGGAAGAATCCAAACTAGTTGGAACACCAATGGAAACTGGATGTAAGCTGACAAAGGAGGACAAGTAATCATAGGTAAATCAGACTTTGTACAAATCAATGATTGGAAAACTCATGTATGTTGTACATACCAGACCAGATATTGCACATGCAGTAGGGATAGTTGCTAGATTCTCTGCTAATCCCAAAGAGTCACATATGACTACTTTGAAAAGAATTCTAAGATATTTGAAGAATAACAAGGAATATGGCTTATGGTATAGAAGAGAAGGAAAATTTGAACTTAAGGTCTTTACCGACGCTGATTGGGCTGGAAAACTTGATGATCGGAAGAGCACAACTAGAGGAGAATTCTTCATGGGTGATAGACTTGTCACATGGATCAACAAGAAATAAGGATGCATCTCACAATCTACTGCACAGGCGGAGTATATTGTTGCTGCTGCAAACTGCTCAAATATTGCATGGATAAAACAGTTACTGGAAGGTATGCATATGAAAATTTTAGAACCAGTAATTATCTACTCTGATAATACAAGTGCAATAAAAATTTTCTAGAATCCAGTCATGCATGCTAAAACAAATCATATTGCCATCAAGTATCAGTATTTAAGAGAACATGTTCAGGAAAAAGAGGTGATACTTGAGTATGTGTAATCAAAGGAACAATTGGCCAATATCTTCACCAAGCCACTGCCCAAGGATGCATTTGAGTACTTGAGAAAGAGAATAGGGGTCAGAACCTTGTCTACTGGTCAGTAAGTTGACTAGAAGGCTGCATCAGCCTACATATTATCAAAATATCATTCATGTTGATGCAAGTAGAAAAATAGAATTCAAAGATAAACCTATACACAACAAGGTATTTATCTACTCTGAGCAACATAAGTATTACCGATGAATTGGGAAACTCAAGGAATATATTATGGATAGAAAGGATCCACTTGACATAACTGTCAAAAGCTTGTTTGAAAAGATAAGATGTTTGGCATTAATGTCAAAGGGAGAGAGATACCTCATTATCATACTGATAAAGGGAGAGATTATATCCATTATCATCTCAGGGAGAGAAAATAGAAATGGAGAGAAAACATCAAAAGAAAGGAGAACAGTCAAAGGGAGAGAGTTTGACACAGAAGGAGAACACATCACATCAGAGAAAGAAAGATTCTACATCCATCCAGTGAAGGGATTGAAGACAGAAAGAAAGCTGCAAGAATCAAATCAAAGCTATTTAACCTTATCAAAAACCAGACATTTGTATTAGTTATATTAGGAAAGCTTGACGAAACTATATATTTTATATTGTATTATTAAAATAGTATAGTATGATAATGTAGTATGTTTCCATCAATGCCAAAGGGAGAGATTAATGACATGTAACTGATTGAATGTTTGAAGATATTAAGTTGATGATCATGCAAGGCATTAAATTAGTTAATATATTGTATTTTCATTGATGTCAACTTGATATAATATGTATGGTCATTGTAATACTGCCAAAGACTTCAAAGAACTGATGAATCAAAGGCTATGCTATCAGTAATGCATATAAGTCAAGTATTCACTAAAGTGACTACATACACTGACGGAGTGCACCTAACGGTCAGAGTAAAAGAACAAAGTCACAGTGTTTCCCAACGAGGAAATGCACAACATTACCGATGAGTAGAGTAACAATGTTGTCCGACAAGAAAAACATAAAGTAACCTGACGGACATAATTTTAGTATTGCCCAGAAGAGAAGACAAGGATAGAGATCCCGATGACAACTGAACTCACACCGATGGAATAGTTAGTTATCACCAATGACTAACTAAAGTATTGACCAATAGAATAGAGAGTTCAGAAAACAACAAAATGCTTAGCTGTCAAGAAGCTAAATATAGAGTTGACAGATACTTATCATTGTTTTAATCATCTAGGTAAAGCCAGAGATAAGTAATTGATTTAAAGATTCTTTGTCTAGTTGGCAAGAAGATCTCTACGAGATCAAACTAGAGATTTTCTTTAAATCTATTGACAAAGATTGTTGAACACGCCAAGATCAAGAAAGCCAAGAAAAGAGGAAATCATGTCTATAAGAGAAACTCAATTCATTAAGAATTGTGTGTGTGGGGTGAACAAGAGAATAGAGGAAAGATGCTAAATAAAATCTGAAGGAGAAGAAAGTATTCATTCAGTCCTGATCAACAAGCTAAAGAAAGAGCTAGATTTTGCAGACACCGACGAACAGTGAGACAAGCATCACAGAGCAGAACAAGTGTGGAGAAAAGGTATATATTTGATTATATTGATCAGTGAAGTAATCAACCTACAATAGATCTGAAAATATGTAATTGAGTTGTATGTATGAACAAATCATTAGTGTTTTAGTTTAACCATTGAAGCATATAAACCTCTTAACCGAGCGGGACTTAAAAGTCTTTTTCAATTGAGATACATCCCAAGGAGTATCAAAAAGTTTAATCACAAAAGTAGCATTGGATATGCACAATACCTATTGATAGGCCAAGTGAGCATTTGATCAAGGATGGTAGGATTAGATGCCAGATACTAGTTGAAAAACTATTTCCAAATTCTCTAACAAGGTCACACCTAATAGTGTGTTTGTGTAAAGGGGGAAAATTTGGTTATGTGAATGAATGTGTTGTATTTCCTTAACCTTTACATTTAATTGTAATTTGTGTGTATGTATTGTGATGTGATTAATCATATAGGAGGAAGGAAGATAAGATGTTCCTCATTTATCCCCAAATGCACAAATGAAAGATCCAGCTTGATTAACCCAAAAGAAGGATCAATACACAAATGAATCAACCATTTGGAAATGAGAGTAAGGAAGAAGATCTTAAATTCTATTTTATGATTAAGGAGATATGATATATAATAGTAATTGAAAAGGATGAGAGGAAATACCAAACTTAAAGAATTCCAGATCTGAAAAATGCTTTTTTTGAGGTCTGTACTCTATTTCTAGAAAATCTAAAGTATGATCTGGAACAGAAACGCAGAGATGAACAAAACCCAGAAATATTTTTTTGATTCGACACCATATTATGAAAAATCTTGACCTTGACCCATAAATGTCACCCCTGACCCAATAATCTTGACCCTAACCTGTGCAGGTCTGACAAAAAATCTATTTTCAGATCTTGATAGTTCGCTGAAAAGGGTATCTAAATCTGAGCTCAAATCCATAGTCTTGAACCTGTACCTACAAGAAAAAGAGGTTTATTTGTTGGGGGGGGAGGGGTTTGCCTTAGTCAAACCCTAATTTAGGACTTAACCTGTAAATCAATAAAATATAGAATGCTAGCAAGTAGTAGAATTGAATCTAATAATGAAGCTATGATATTGAATAGATATACCAATGTAATCCAAATATAAGAAAGTATGTAAATATGAAAGCTTGGACTCAATAGAAACCATAAACCTCCATGATTGTATACTTGGAATCCACCTTGAAGAGAATGAATGAGTTTTGAGGATGCACAAAGGATCTTGAAGGAAGATCACACCACCATGATGGTTGGATCTAGGGTTTGAAAGATGAATCTTGCATGTTGGAACCAAATCCCTTCAAAGGCTTGAAAGCTTGAATCCTTGATCTTCAATGGAGATCTTGAATGCTTGAGAGGAAGAATTAAACACCTTGAAAGCTTGGAAACATGTAGAAAAATGGATGCTTGAACCTTTTGCTTCTTGACAAAATCTTGGTTAGAGCTTTTTGCACTTAGAAGACTTAGAGAAAATGAGAGAGAAAGGCTTCTTTTTATATGAAACTAGGGCACAATCTTCTAGAGAGGAAAACATAGGAGAATTAAATTAAAATTAGACCCATTCCCCTAGAAGAGGACCTATATTAAATATAATTTAGAATTTTCTACTTCGGAACCCAAAATAGTCGACCTGGAAGCGAGAAAATGAACTTTTGATGACCTCTGGAAGCTGACAAGCTTCCAGATTTGGAAGGGAGACCCAAGTCAAGGTCAAGGTCGACCCTAACCTAGGTCAAGGTTGAGGTTGACCCTGACCTAGGTCAAGGTTGAGGTTGACCTTGACCCAGGGGGTCAGATGCCCTGGAAAAAGTGTCAGGTGGGATAGAAGGTGCCCAAAGAGGCCCAATCAGGGTCCTAAACAGACACAGAAGTAGGAGATGATGTAGAAATGAGGGGACAGTATGATGGTGGTCAAAAAAATCCCCTAAGGAGGGATAAACATTCTTACCAGGGAAGTGCTTCCATTTTAAGAGGATACATTAAGCCCCCACTTTAGCGAAAGTATGGAAATCGAACATGATTTCGGTAAAGTTAGAAGAAAGACTCTAGTGGATCGCAATGAGGTAGAACATCACTAGGTCAAGGACATGAGCCCTTAGGAAAAAGATTCTAACTCAACATACATGCATAAAGATATGGAAGATAAAGAGAAATCAATCATAGAACATACATGACTACATAAGCAAGATATGAACAACACTATAGATAACATAGCTTCATGATCTAATCCTACTAGCATGAAAGAAAAAAAGAGAGAAAAGAGATAGTGATTACCTTTCCTAGTAAGATGCCCACCTTACTATGAATCACCAAGGAGGGAGAGCCCAACAGGTTCACCCATAAACTGTTCTTGTAATTGTAATGTGTATTTTGACGGCTTTTGAAA
This sequence comes from Thuja plicata, assembly GCA_018584345.1. Lineage (NCBI taxonomy): Eukaryota > Viridiplantae > Streptophyta > Pinopsida > Cupressales > Cupressaceae > Thuja > Thuja plicata. The sequence goes on along the minus strand of MU223112.1, from coordinate 708,986 downwards.
ATATCCATAGATCCACATTCTTGTATCACTATGAATATAAAATGCATGTCTTTTTAGTAGTTAGCAATTTATTGTTAATCTCTAAGTTTTAGTGATGATTAGTGACCAACACTTAGTCATTCACTTAGGCAGTTTTAGTTGGATATCACTGTGGCCAAGCTAAAACTATGCAAGGTCGAGCAACATTGCTAAGCAATTTCTAGTTTTCCTAGTTACATTGCCGAGCCAAGTTACATTACCGAGCCAAGAAGGATACAGAGATGTTAAGTGCCGAGCAAAAGACAGTCAAGTGCTGAGAAAGACAGTTTTTGTATACATGTCTGGAATGATACAAACTTTGAGGATAAGTGATCTGGCCGACTTGTATAAGCTTTTTGGGCTGACTTATGTACACATTTAATATTCCTCTATGGAGTTAGTTATGTATTTAATTGTTTTATCCTATGCATGAACATTAATTATAATACCATCAAGGTATGGGTATTAGATCTTGATCATTGATCTAGATCTTGGTATGAGACTTGAACGGATATATTAGATTGCTTCTAAACCCTATTTTTGTATGTGTGTGTAAGGAGAGCAGATGAAGTATGGTGACTGCATTTTTTAGAAGTAGAATGCACAGAGGGGTATTTTGTTAAGAAGCAGAGATCAAGCAGAGTGAAAACACAGTGAACAGTAGAGTAAAGATTATATCAGATTATGAGATCATAGAAGGTACTGGAAAGAGGAGATTCATCATCAGCATCTAAGTGCATAATGAAGGATCAATACTTGAGACATTCTAATCATTGTATCAGGTGAAAATCTCTTAATAGAGTGGTTCTAACAGACCTTTCTTTATCTCCTAACAGAGTGCTTACTTTATTGTAAGTTGAAATCCTTTAACAGGGTAGATTGTAATGATCTTTAGCTCTTAACCGGGAAAACCTTTAACATGGTAGATTACATTTTGTAATCAACATTTATAGCCTTAACAGACACACTTTATTACTATAGTAGTGGAGAATTTTGTGGGTGTCATCGCCACCCCAGTTTTACCTATTTGGGTTTCTGGGTTACCAAGTTATTGTGTTATGTGTTATTTATTTCATTGTGTGGATGCTATCTGAGATTACATTACATTCATATATGTATGGATGTGGATCAGTTTGTTTTTAGTGTTTAAATTTGAAGATCTGATTCACCCCCCCCCCCCTCTCAGTATCTTGCTTTCCCATTATTGTATTTCCAACAATTGGTATCAGAGCACAGTTCTCTAAAAGGGTTATAATGAGCTTGAGAATACAGATCTTGAGATGGAGATCTACAAGATGGGTAAAGTCATTTAGAATCAAAAGATTGATATTCAGCTAGCACTACAACAACTTGAGACTGCAAGACAAGAATTAAAGAATTCCTTGGCTGCAAGGAAAGATTTGGCCAAAAAAATGAATGAAACTCATTATCAGGAAGAGGACACCACAAATCTATTTCAGAATGGAGATTCTACTAAGAGTGATGCAGCAATAGTAGATCTACTAGAATAGAATAGTGCACTATGTGAAGAAGTAAAAAACCTGAAAAAGGAACAAGAAGCCCAATCAATAAGAATGTGTGAAGTTGTTGAATAGAAAAAAAAGCCAAGATGACAAGGCTATGGCAGAAGAAAACAAGAGAATGGTGACTACCAGGCTTGATGAAAGAACACATGATGTACAAACAATGAAAGTCAATCAAGTAGACATGGAAAATCAGCTACTACTTATGAATCAGGAGATCAGTAGGAAAGACTTGGAGATTGTTAATCTTAGATCTGAGAATAGTCAATTGAAAGATGAATTGAGATCTGAGAAAGAAATTAACAACAGAGTGAATGATTCAAGTGCTACTATGAGCTACTTTGAAAAACAAGTGGAAGCATCAAGAAGACCTAAATATTCTTCTGGATTAGGTCACACTGAAGATGGAGAATCATCTAAGATAGGTGAAAGAAGGTATGCTAAGCCAAGAAACAACAAACCTATTTGCCATCACTGTGGGAAATCAGGTCATACAGCAAACATTTGCCAAAGCAAGAATGGTAAGTCCAATCCAAAAACTAACTTTAATGGTTACTACTTTAACTGTAATAAGTTTGGACATCAAGAACGTGAATGTAAGACAAAGGCAAGAAAATCACCTAGACTCAATGGTAATTGCTATAACTGTCACAAATATGGTCATAGAGCACAAGATTGCAGTTCAAAAGGTAAATAGCAGTGGACATCAAAGGTACAAGAGAAATCACCAAGAAAAGGAAATACTCACAATTGGGATTACAATACATGGCATAGTTTTCATTACCGTGGTGAGTATGGACATGTTCCAGAAAACTACATAAGGACACATTTCAGAGGAAAATCTAAAAGTTGGATGAATGGAAGCCTAGTTTGTCATAGTTGTTTGAAAATTGGTCATACAAGGAAAGATTGAAAGACTAGGGTACATGCTCCTACTATTGAGAAAATAAGGGAATAGAAGAACAATACATGGGTTAAGAATTCTAAACCATGTAGCAGTGAAACTCATGAAGCCGAGGTCACCCAATCCAATGGATCAAGAGATCACATCATCTCTAACTAAGAAAAAGAGCTATGTAAGGAACTACATCTAAAACTCTCATCTTACATCAGTTCCTAACATGGAATGTACAAAAGTCCATAATTGCATATGTTAAGATGCACCAGGACATATTTTGAAGACAAATGCCAAGTTGAGCCAATTGCACTATAGGTTTTGAGTACTATTCATGGACACTAAAGCTGAGTTCTTTAGTGAGTACCGAGTTTTGTTGGCTGAGTAAGTTTTATGATGGCTGAGTTTAGTAAGCCAAGTGGGATACAAGTTGTGTTAAAGCCAAGGACAACTGGCTTGCACTAACTCAACAGGTAGAACATTCATTTCTTACCTACCTTGACCTTTCAAATTTTATAAAGGATGAACAGTTAACACTTCATTTTTACCTTGCGATTTTTACTGTTTACGGAGTGATTGGAGTAATTTGTAGAATTGATCTTAACGAAGTTAGCTATGAAGATTTCATCAGCATGTTGTCGGCAATCCTAAGGTGAACAGTGCGAAGAGCTACTTGCTGAGGTACTCTATTTTTCATCCTTTCAAACCCTAATTTCAAGATTATGGTTGCAAGTTCTTCCGCACCAGCTAAGCGTATGGAGGTAGAACCACATCAAATTTAGTTAGTACGGAGTGATGAATATGAACCTCTCAACTTTTGAGCCATTCTTGAAAGTGTGATTCAGAGTGATTTAATGGGAGCCCTCTCATCTATTCCACCCAAGGTACTTATGAGCCATGATGTTTGATCGTGTTATATGGTTAAGATTGGTGAAGTAGGTGATAGTGAATTGAGGAAATCCTACAAAAAATTATGTGTCGATGGAGTTCTGAAGGCAGAATACAAACATTTAGCCAACAAAGGGTTAACTCATGCCGTAGATTTTCCACAAGGTTTCAAAAATGAATGGATTAAGGTTGTCCTTAGCTGAGTTCATGACATGTGTATGTGGTTGGATAATGGACCAATCAAGATCACCAAAAGCATGATTCATCGAGTGACTGGATATCCTGTAGTGAATGGAAAATGAACAATGAGGGATAATAACAAAGAAGAAATTACACTAAACACTGGAGCCGTATGGAACAATAGAGGTATGACTATCTCTATAAAAACTGACCTAGAACTTGATTTTGGAGTAAGAGTAATAGCACATAAGTTCTATCAGTCGAGCAGATTGGATAGTGTTCCTTGTACAACCGTTGATCAGGAATGGAAAATTGTGAAGAAGAATCATACATATGATCTTGCCGAGCTATAGCAGACACAATTAGCAGAGAACCTAGCATCAATCAGAAAGGATAAAAGCTCATAATGTAAGTTTGGTTCCTTACTAGTCTGTATATTTTTCTACATTCAAGATACATTTCCTACATTGGGAAATATAGTTTGGAAAAAGGATAGACCCATAACAGTTCAGATTAGTGAATGTATTGATAAATTAGGAAGTAATTTCAATAGCATTATGGGGAGCTATTTTGTAGAATTCAAGAAGAGAATGAGATTAAGGACTAGAATTCCTAAGTCACTAGTGGAGAAGCACTATGAAGAAATATGTTTTCTAGTTGATACAGATAATACTTATATCTAGGCTGTGACTCTGAGGATAACATGCTTAGAACCATTTCCATATGAAATCAATATTGATGAAGCATCAGCTCCCATCATTGCATTCCTAGCCAAGGCAATTGATACTACAGTAGAGAGATTTGGAAATTTTGATGAAGCTAAGGCTAAAATTTCTAGAAGTTTGAATGAGGAACTATGGAGAGGAAAAGAAAGAAGATTGTGAAAAATCTGAAGAAAATGGTTGGCTTACGTAGTGATGAAGAACCTGAGGATGCGCCTTTAGGCCTAACCACTAGACAAGGTGAGGATATTTCTATAGAGGAGGAAGTGAGTGCATCAAAAGAGGTTACTAAGAAAGGTAAGGGCAAAAGACCACCAATTGTCATAGTAACCAAGAAAAGCAAAGCTAAACCTAAGGTTACACCTCCTGCAGCTAATCATCCAAGGGCTAGAGCATCTACTGTTACTTCTCCAGCAGAAGTAAAAACAAAAGTATATGGTGAGAGGAAAGTTTCAGAAAGTAGTTCTAGAAAGGAAGCAAAGGTTGCTCCTAAGGCTGAGCCGAGTAAGCTAGCAAAGAGACCAAGAAGGAGACTAAATTTGGGGACAAATAGTGATGAGGAAAAGATAGAAACTGAAGAACCCAGCAACATACCTACAACATAATTTAAGAAACCAGCAAGTATTGATGAGGTATGTGACACTTTGAGGAATTCAGCAGGGTTAGCAACTTTTAAGTTCATTAAGTATGAAAAGTTGAAAACTGCAGATAGGCATAAAGTACATGAAGCACTATTGGATATGATGAGTACTTTCAAATTAACTCCTACAGAGATAGGAAATCATGTGCCCAATGAACTTTATGAATTTTTGTCAAGAAAATGGGAATTTGCACTTGCCACAAAAAGACAAATTAGGGAAGGAACTCTAGCCCAAGTAATACCTGAGCTAACCTCAAAACAAAGATCCAAATTCACTGAGGAACACAAGAGTAGGTTTATTCCTAAACTCAGAGGCTATGTTGTTTTGAAAAATGATATTGAAGGTGTAGTACAGTAGAGCACAAGGATCCGGAAGGAAATATTTGGACTAATCATTCCAAAAGATAAGAAATCTCATGAGGGGACATCTGAGCAAAAGACAAAAGAAGTTGAAGTAAAGACTAACCCTAAGCCACAGATAACTCAAGAACAAATTGCCATAGAACAGGACAAAATCAAAGATGCATTAGACTCAACTAATTCTATTGATCTAACTGTAGACAATCCTATGGATTTTATATTTGATGATCCAAGCAATTTGAATGTCGAGGAACAAGAGATGTCGAGTGGTAAAGACACTGACTCGCCTATTAAGGCAACTGGTACTGAAGAAGAAAAGACCACAAAATTTGATGAAATAATTGAAGTTGTCAGTGAGCAGAAAGGTGAACAGAAACAACAAACAAATGAAAAAGAGGTAACTTCACAAAATCCACCTATTTTAGAGGTTGTGAAAATAGTTTTAGATAGTGGAGTAGTAATAATGGATACTATTGATAAGTCTAAAGAAGAAGAGGCAATGCAAGTGTTGGTTGATCTACAACACTCTGCATCATCCACACCCACTGGTCCTAAAACTGGGAGTATGTCAAACCCCTAGACAATACTAACAGAATTAAAAGAGGAAATGGACACTGACACTATCAAAGGGAAAGATATTATGCTGCCGAGCATAAGTTCTCCAGAGTTGAAGAAAAATAAAATCTTGAAAAAGAATTCTCAAATTCTAGATGTAACATTAGATGAAGTCATTGTGATTCCACAATGGGATCCCAATGAGTTATCTTTTGAACAAATAGGGACTCTTCAAGAGTTACTTAAGAGGAAGAAGAGACAGGAAGCGATGAAGATAGAAAAAAAGAAAAAGTAGGTGTTGCATGACATCAAAGATATATTTGCAAAGGCTTTTGACTTAGAGGATGAAATGCCTCAAGCTCCAATCATTGATCGGCTAGTCAACATTGTATAGAAGATAACTAATGAGGACATAGACAGCAATGAGAAGCTTCTACAATGGTCCAGGAGAAGATTTGAGAGAAAAGTTCTAGAGAAGATCTCAGAAGAGATTGCAACAAAACAGGTTGAACTTTCTATTCTTGTAGAAACTTTAGAGAAAGTTACAGCCAATGTTTATTCTTTGTACAGAAAATTATGTGATGTTGAATTTTTCACAAAGGATAATCTACAGCTTGTTGAGAAGCTACAGTTAGATTTAAGATCAACTGGTACTACTTTAAGTAAAGGTACTACCTCTAGTTCTTTACATCTTAATAAGTTGATAAATGCACAATGAATAATAGTCGAGCTTATGGCTGAAGATGGTTGAATAAGGGCCAAATTGGTAACTATTCAGACAAGCTTGTTGCCTCACTCGGAGGTCATACAAAAGGAACTTTCAAATGCAAAGGAATTATCACAGAGCAGTGCAAATCTATCAACTACGGAAATTTTAGTAAGTCTAGCTGCCGAGCTAGAAATAAAATTGGAAGTTATGAAGATTGCAAAGGAAAGCTGGGATACTACATTTTAATCCACCTTGCAGCTTCATAAACAATTTTTGGATAAGTACAACTTAACCCCACCTACAATTAGCGACAAAAACAAGGGGGAAATTTGAAAGGAAGTTGGAAAGGATACAGTATGATACATCGGTATAGTATAGGTACACTTGTATATAAATTTTTGAAGGCATGTAAACTTTTTGTATGGATTATTTCTAAGTATATTCCTAGGGGGAGTACTTTGTATACTTAGGCAATATTTTGAAGAAATGAATGGAAGTAATGATAAGTGTTTTTGCCACTAATATCAAAGGGGGAGATTGTTAATCTTTAAGTTCTATTGATGATTAGTGACCAACACTTAGTCATTCACTTAGGCAGTTTTAGTTGGCTATCACTGTGGCCAAGCTAAAACTATGCAAGGCCAAGCAACATTGCTGAGCAGTTTTTAGTTTACCTAGTTACATTTCTGAGCTGAGTTACATTGTCAAGTTGAGAAGGATACATAGATGTTAAGTGCCGAGTGATAGACAGTCAAGTGTCGAGCAAGACAATTTTTGTATACATGTCTGGAATGATACAAACTTCAAGGATAAGTGATCTGGCTGACTTGTATAAGCTTTTTGGGCCGACTTATGTATGCATTTAATATTCCTCTATAGAGTTAGTTATGCATTTAATTATTTTATCATATGCATGAACATTAATTGTAATACCATCAAGGTACGGGTATTAGATCTAGATCTCGCTATGAGACTTGAATGGATATATTAGATTGCTTCTAAACCCTATTTTTGTATGTGTGTGTAAGGAGAGTAGACAAAGTGTGGTGACTGCATTTTTCAGAAGTAGAATGCACAGAGGGGTATTTTGTTAAGAAGCAAAGATCAAGCAGAGTGAAAACACAGTGAACAGTAGAGTAAAGATTATATCAGATTATGAGATCATAGAAGGTACTGGAAAGAGGAGATCTGTCATCAGCATCTAAGTGCATAATGAAGGATCAATACTGGAGACATTCTAATCATTATATCAGGTGAAAATCTCTTAACAGAGTGGTTCTAATAGACCTTTCTTTATCTCCTAACATAGTGCTTACTTTATTGTAAGTTGAAATCCTTTAACATGGTAGATTGTAATGATCTTTAGCTCTTAACCAGGCAGACCTTTAACAGGGTAGATTACATTTTGTAATCAACATTTGTAGCCTTAACAGGTACACTTTATTACTGCAGTAGTGGAGAATTTTGTGGGTGTCATCCCCACCCCAATTTTACCTATTTGGGTTCCTGGGTTACCAAGTTATTGTGTTATGTGTTATTTATTTCATTGTGTGGATGCTATCTAAGATTACATTAGATTCATATATATATGGATGTGGATCAATTTGTTTTAAGTGTTTAAATTTGAAGATCTGATTCAACCCCCCTCTCAGTATCTTGATTTCCTATTATTGTATTTCCAACACTTATGTGTGTTACCTTCCAAGGATTTAGCATATTGAAAATTTTAAAAGGGTGCATATCTCTTCAAGATTTAGCAACTTATTGGTGTTACCTTCCAAGGATTTAGAAAAAATAAAATTAAAAATGCATGTCCCTTCAAAATTTAGCAACTTATGTGTGTTACCTTCCAAGGATTTAGCAAAAATAAAAGTAAAAATGCGTGTCCCTTTAGGATTTAGCAATGTATGTGCATTACCTTTCGAGGATATAGAATGCTACAAAATGTAAACTATAGTACAAGGGAGACCCTATATATTCCCCCCTCCTTATCATGACTACCCACTAGGCAGGATAAGGAAGAGAAAAGAGGATACCTACTTCACAAGGTAAGGAGATATCCAGCTTAACAACAATGTATACCATATTGTTAGCAAAGAGTCTTGACCCTTATATCCAAGAACATAGATAATCATGAAATGGATATGTCACTTATGGGAAAAGGATCCTCAAAAAGGAAGATATCTTATCAAAAAGACCCTCCCCATACAAGAGTGCTTAGGATAAAATATCATCTTCTAAAGAAAGAGGGACCAAAGATTCAATCATCTAGCCCCTTGTAATCAAGAGGAAGAGAATTCTTAGGATGAAGGAATCAAACTCTAACCCAAAGCAAGAGAAAGAGTTTATACAGAACATAATTTGCAAAATAAAGAAGAGGTGATGACCTAGGACAATTACCTCTTATATAAGAGGTGATGACCAAGGAAAATTACCTCTTATATAAGAGGGTATCCATAGTCAAAAACATACATATTTATAAGGAAATAATGTTATATGATAAACAAATGCCACTATGCTAAGGAAATTAAATCCTTAGAGGAAGAAGGAAAATACTTTTCCCCCTAGGTGTGAAGGTGAGGGATATCTCAAATTATATCAAGAGATTTCATATCAAAGAGATATCTTTACAAAATATATGTCCTAGAAAAGATATAGGGATAGAATATAGAAATAATAACCAATTAAACTCAAAACAAAATACATACTAAGAGAAAAATGGATACTAGAAGATTGGAATAAAATACCTCTTTCCCCCTAGTGAAGAGATAAGAGGAAAAATGCAATCTAACTTGTAGAAGAACGAGGGGAATGCCTTATATAAAAATTATGAAGAAATTGTAATACTGCATGGGAATGAGATATAATTCCCAAGGCAGGTTTGTCTCTAACATATAGCTTGAAATGCACACAATTAGCAAGTAAATGTTTATTATTATAATGAAAAGGACATTTATATTTAGAGAAAGCATTTCTCAGAATGGGTTTAAAGATTTATTTCTTGGAATTCATTAACTGGACATACACTTTCTTAGCCACATCTTGAGGAGTATCATGGTGATCTAAAGAACATGTTGGAAAAAGAACATGAAGAGGAGGACAGTGGTTAAGATCCACTACCTTGATTGGAGGAGGTGGAAAACCTATACCATGCATATCTTATTTAAGAGATGAATGAATCAGGTTTTTAATGCCTTGTTCATTAATACCAAGCCCTAAACCTTTATAGACTTGTTTATCCACCATAGTATATCTGATAGTGTACCTATCTTGCAAAGCTTCAATAGGAGGAGATTGATTATGGTGCTCATGAGAAAATTTTGTGTATGGTGGAATGATAGGATTAGAAGAGGTTTCCTTGTTTTTTCCTTTATCATCATCATGGATTGGATAGGGAGGTGAAGGTAAATGAAAGAATTATCAAACATCATTATCATGGATCCTAGCTTGAGCCCCATCATAAGTGTGGGAAGAACTAGGGATTGAAGGTGGAGAAATAGGAATAGGAATATTTGGAATTGCATTAGAATTGATAGGATTAGGGTTAGGGAGATTAGGAGCTAGATTAGGCATGATAGGATTAGGAAGATTAGGAAGTGAGGTATCATCAACCCAATTCTTCACATAATCTAAAAGAGTAATAAGTCCACTACACAAATATTTAATGAAAGTTTTGAAAGTAGGAAGACTTGTATTAATTAATCTCAAACTAGCATAAGAAAGTGAAATATGAAGATTAGAAAACATGATGAAATAGATGATACTCTCATAGAAATCATAGGTACTATAAAGAGATGCTAAAAGAAGCATAATAAGAAAATAAACCATACACCAAAAGATCTTCATAATGAATGAGATGCAAGAAGTGTTTTTGTATTATATATATATATA
>MU223112.1:686544-697629 GCA_018584345.1 Thuja plicata | reverse complement strand
AAAGGATCTTGAAGGAAGATCACACCACCATGATGGCTAGATCTAGGGTTTGAATGATGAATCTTGCATGTTGGAACCAAATCCCTTCAAAGGATTGAAAGCTTGAATCCTTGATCTTCAATGGAGAGATTGAATTCTTGAGAGGAAAACTTGAACACCTTGAAATCTTGGAAACATGTAGAAAAATGGATGCTTGAACCTTTTTCTTCTTGACAAAATCTTGGTTAGAGCTTTTTGCACTTAGAAGACTTAGAGAAAATGAGAGAGAAAGGCTTCCTTTTATATGAAACTAGGGAAAAATATTCTAGAGAGGCCAACATAGGAGAATTAAATTCCAATTAGACCCATGCCCCTAGAAGAGGACCTATATTAAATATAACTTAGGATTTGCCACTTCAGAACCCAAAAAAGGTGACCCAGAAGCGGGAAAATGAATTTTTGATGACCTCCGGAAGCTGACAAGCTTCCAAATTTAGAAGGGGGACCCAAGTCAAGGTCAAGTTCGACACTGACCTAGGGTGTCATAACCCTTGGAAAAAGTGTCAGGTGGGATAAAAGGTGCCTGGAGAGGCCCAATCAGGGTCCTAAACAGACACAGAAGCAGGAGATGATGTAGAAATGAGGGGATATTATGATGGTGGTCAAAAACATCCCCTAAGGAGGGATACATGTTCTTATCATGGAAGTGCTTCCATTTTAACAGGGTTGGCTCTTAATAGGGTTCACTTCAGAAGAGTGAACATTTAGGGTACTAGTCCCAGTGGTTTTTTCCCTTAACAGGGTTTCCACATTAAAAATCCATGTGTTACGTGTGTATGATTCATTTCTTTACTGTTTAGTATCTTACATAGTTGATTCTGGATTGATCGGAATACTCTGCATATTTACTGTGTTTCGGTAAATAGATGACTACTTATCGATAAACATACAGAAGAAGGTTTAACAAAGCAATCCGGCAAGTAGTAAATTGATTTAAGTATTTCAAGGCATTCATCTTGTAGGACATAAGATAACTAGAGGTATAATCTGTGGTCATAAGTTTTAAGGGTTGAATTAAGGATTAATTATTGAGGCCACTGATTCACCCCCCCTCTCAGTTATTACTAATAGATCAAACGCTTGTTGTCTGCGCTCATCAAGTAATTCTAGTGTATTCACCCTATCGATGTGGTATTGTTCATTAGTAACAAGACCTTGTAAGGATACCTGCAAAGATGGAATTTCAACCTCAATAGGTAGTACTGCCTCAATGTCATAGACTAGGGCAAATGACATGGCTCCAGTTGGTGTCTTGTTGCTTGTTCTATAGGCCCAAAGTGCCAGATTTAGTTGTAAATTCTAGTCTTTTCCAAACTTACTCATAGTTCTATGTAGGATCTTGAGAATGTTCTTATTAGATGCCTCAGCTTGTCCATTACCTTGAGGATAATAGATTGAGGAGAAATGTTGAGTAATGTGAAACTATGTGCAAAGGTCTTCAATATATTGGCTTTTAAATTGGCCCCCATTGTCTATTACAATTGAAGAGTCTATCCCATATCTACAAATAATGTAGTTCAATATGAACATAGCCACATGTTTTCCAGTGGCTTTGATTAGTGGCATGGCTTCGACCCACTTCATGAAATACTCAGTGGCCATAGTGATGAACTTGTGTCCACTTGACGAATTAGGATATATTTGTCCAACCAAGTAAAAGGCCCATTGCTGAAGTGGCCAATGTGTTATGACATTTATGACATGTTTTGGAAAATTGAATATCATCTTTGTCCATTGTAGGCTAGTAATAGCCTACTCTAAGAAGTTTCTTAGCTAATGAAAATCCATTTGAATGTGATCCACATACACCTTCATGGACTTCTTTTAATGTGTGATCCGACTCTTCATGTTCTAAACACCTAAGAAGTGTACCGTTGAGACCTTGTCTATATAAGTTATTAGTAATGAGGATATAACGTGATGTTGTCCTAATCAAGGATAATTTCTCATTTCTGGTTAGGTTTTTGGGAATAGTTTGGTCAGTGAGGTAAGAAATGATTTTAGTATATCAAGATTGGTCTTGGGCGTTCAGAGCACAAATTACTTGATATTCAGGTGTATCAAAGGCTAGGTAGGATAATTCTTCCACCAAGAAGTCATAGAGGAATTGATGTTCCTCCAGTTGTAACATGGATGCTTGTGTAGCCATAGCATCTGCAACTTTACTCTCTATTTTGGGCACTTGCTGGAATGTGATAAAGACAAAGTACTTCTTTAGGTCATCAACCAATTGCTTTTAGGGTATCAACTTCTCATCTTTCATTTGGTAATCTCCATTTACTTTATTGATAATGAGTTGGGAGTCACCATACACATGTAACTGTACAATCTTCCATTCCATAGTAAGATTAAGACCATTTATCAATACTTCATATTCAGAAATGTTATTTGTGCATGGAAACATCAATTTGTAGGACTTGGGTATTTTGTAGCCTTGAGGAGTTATGAACAGAACCTCTGCTCCAGAGCCTTGTTGTGTGAAAGAACCATCAAAGTACATCTTCCAAAGATACTCAGTTAGCTGCATAATTGTCTCATCTAGGAACTCAATTACTAAAGGTTCATCATCTTGTAGTGGTGAATTAGCTAATTGATCAACGAGGACTTGTCCTTTAATAGCTCTTTTGTCCACATATTCAATGTCAAATTCTCTTAGAATGAGGACCCACTTTTCCATACGTCCTGTTAATTCTATTTTTCTTAAAAGGCACTTCAAAGGATCTATCTTTGCAATGAGCCTTACCATATGTGATAGCATGTAATGTCTTAATTTTTGCGATGCGAAGACAAATGCTAAGCAATCTTTCTCAATAATGTTGTAACTAAGCTCATAAGATACTAGCATTCTACTGATGTAGTATATTTCTCTTTCCTTTTTAGTTTCATCCTCTTATGCTAGAAATACTCCCAGTGATGTAGTTGTAGCTGCAATATACAGGAGTAATGGCTTTCCATGGTTGGGTGCCATAAGAATAGGAGGAGTAGCCAGGTACTCTTTTAATTCTCTAAAGTTGGCTTCACAATGTTCATCCCATTTGAAGGTGACACCTTTATGTAGAAATTTGGTAATGGGTTGCACTCTGTCCACAAGTTGTGACATGAACCTCCTGATCGATTGGAGTCTCCCTTGTAATGTCCTCATTTGACTAATGTTTCATGGAGGATTCATTTCTAGTATAGCTTTGACTTTTCCAGGGTCTACCTCAATTCCTTTCGCTGAAACAATAAACCCTATGAGCTTTCCTGATTGGACCCCAAAGGCACATTTCTTTTGATTGAGCCTGAGTTGAAATTGCTCCATACGAGCCAATATCTTTCTTAAGTCATCAATATGTGTAGTTCATTCTTTTGATTTAGCTAAGGTATCATCTACGTAATCCTCCATGTTTTTATGCATCATATCATGGAATATAGTAGTCATAGCTCTTTGGTATGATGCACCTGCATTATTTAACCCAAATGGCATAACATTCCAGCAAAAGGTTCCACATGTGCATATAAATGTAGTCTTCTCTTGATCTTCAGGAGCAATTTTAATCTAATTATATCCTGAGAAGTCATCCATTAGTGAGTACATTTTGTAGCCTATTGTGAGGTCTATGATCATATCAATATTAGGCAGTGGAAAATCATCTTTAGGACATGCCTTGTTTAAATCTTTGAAGTCTGTATAGATCCTAATAGATTTATCTGATTTAGATACTGGGACCACATTGGAAATCCATCCTGCCTAAGCGATGACTCTAATGAATCCAGCTTTTAATAATTTTTCTAGCTCTTCTTTTACTAGTAATGCAACATGAGGATGCATCTTTCTTAGTTTTTGTTTCACGGGTTTAATTCCAGGAGCTATAGAAAAATGGTGCATTATCAATTCAGGATCCAACCCAGGCATATTTGTGTAAGACCATGCAAATTTGATCTTTTTCTCTTTCATTAACCCAGTGAATTGTATCTTCTCCTTATCTGACAAAGATTGTGCTAGGTGAACAATTTGAGGAACTTCAGTTGTGCCCAAGTTAACTGGTTGTGTTGGTTCTATCAGAACTGAAGATCTTTCTTGAAAGTGCTCAAGGAGGATATCAAGAATCTCATCCTTTGGTGCCTCTAAGAGGTTTTCACCATCAGATACGTCTTTTGTTTTTACTATTTTAGAATCTGACACTACCACAACGTGGTTTTCACCATCAGTTCTTTTCTTCTTTTTATTTTTCAATTTGTGACTAAGAAACTTGATATCCTCCTGTGACATGTTCTTGCTCCTTGCATTGGTGGAAAGGGTAAGGTTCACAAGCATTTAGGTAGCAAGCCAAAGTTTAGTCATTAGGGAAGTTGAGGATAGGAGTAGGATATATATTTGTCTAATCAATTAGTTCTAGTTTTATTAAAGACAAGGAGTCAGGTCTTGGGAAGGACAGCATCGCGTCAGTGTCAAGACTATTAACTGACATGACATGTTTTGTTAAGTCTTTTTCTTCAATGTTTAGATCAATAAGAGTTAGATTGTCATTATCAAAGTCATTGTTAGTTACATTTGGATCAAAATCTATTGACTCATTAGTGGAACTTTCATCTTCATCTCTCCGTAAAAGGAGGCTCTTAGCTTGTATTCTTTGAATTTCTTCTAGGTCTAGGAAAATGCCAGTTTCTTCATCAATGAGTAGGGGAAGGGATACCTCCTCTACTTCAGGAATATCAACATTGTTAGAGGTGGGGTTACAATTCTCTTTGTATTCTGATGGAGCTTCAAATATGTGAATCACATCTATTTCAATGTCCTCTGTGGAAACAGATAGATCATCCCACTCATAATCATGGGAGTTTGTTATTTCATCATCAGACCTATTCAAGAATTTAGCAATAGTTACCTGATGTACTCTATTATCCATTTGTAGATCAAAGTGTGGTAAATCAAGGACATGTGAAATTGTGACTAATTTCCCCCAGTTAGGATGTAAATCTTATTGTCAAGGTGTGTCTTCAGTAGCTGTTGCTATCAATGGTACCGCTAGATTTTCTTCTATTGTTTCTTCTACCTCTTGAATAGTATTTGGTGGTAACAAAGGGATATGAGTGTCTTGTGGTACCTTAAAGCTTGGTACATACCTTTCTCCTTGATATTCAGGGTTTGTTGTGCCAATATGTAATAATCTTTCATAGGACCATTGTTCTAGTTTTGTTTCTTCTTCTTTATCAGTGTCGCTATCAGAGATCGGATTGTCCCTTGAAGAAGGGTCTTCAGATCTATTATTGAAACCTAGCCCTATTTTATCTTTGGTGTCCCTGAATTCGAGGTGTACAGGTTCAATAAGGCATTTTCCTTTGTCCCCTAAAGGTCCTTTTCCTTTATACCCCATTTGTTTGAGTAGATCATATCCCTTACCATACTTTTATGGGGATATTTCCACATATTTTACCTCTGTGTCCTTGGGATCCCCCTAGTAAAGCCAGGCCAAGACTGCTTGTTCTTTGTTTTCATCCCCTTGGGAGGTGGATGCTTTAACCATACCAGTTACTTTGTGAATTTTTGGCTTCTTAGATGTAGTGGGTGTGAAAGATGGGGAAGGTTTCCCATAGGATCTTGGTGACACTGGAAGTTTTGTCAGTGATGGGGTCATGTCTATCTTGTATTCCCCCATGCTAGTTTCTTCAAGTTTTAAGGTCTTTCCAAAGAATTTCATAACCATGTCTATTGTAGTCTCAGGAAAAATCTCATTTGGAGCTTCCTTGTTATGCGGGATCATACTACCTGCCTTAATATTGTTGCAAGTATAATTGGCATGGGCAGAAATTGTCACTTCCACCCCATTATGTGGGAATTTGATACACTAGTGGTAAGTATATGGTACAACTTGCATTTCATGGATCCAAGGTCTCCCTACAGTATGTTGTAAGCCAAGGGTAGATCCACAACCTAACAAATGACATTCCTTTCAACCGACCTGATTTTGATGGGTAGAACAATGAGACCTTTACAGGATCTTTCTTCCTCATCATAAGCTTTGATAGTGATTTTGCTTCTAGAATCAATGGTTTGTTCTGAGAGACCTAGTTTCTTGATTAGAATAAGGGTACAAATATTCAACCCTGCACCTCCATCTATCAATACACATCTAACATGGGATTTATGAATGAGGACTTCAATATGAAGGGGTTAATTATGTGGATGTGTCAATGATTTATCATCTTCTTCAGAAAAAGAGAGGTAATCTGGTGCTGAGCTGTGATTAACCATTGCTTGGAATTTTTCTATATCAAGGTCTTTTGGCACATTTGTGGAATGTATGGCTTGTTCAAGAATTTCCCTATGCACTGAGGATATTTTAATCAACTCAAAAATGGAAATTTGAGTAGAGGTTCATTGTAATTGATCCACCAAGTTATACTTTGCTGCAGGAATAGTAACTATTTTTTTTGTTGTTGCTGGCTTAGGGATAGTGACAATGAGTATTTTGGAAGTTGTTGCCTGTTTTGATGAGGAATTGGGTCCTTTGATCGTGACTTGTACTTGACTTTGGGTCACCGCATTTGATTTGGAAGATGTGTTTTGAACACCTTTGATAGTGACCACATTAATTGATTCAGTTTTAATGTCTAGCATGTTGATCGCATTATCAATTTTAGACTAGGCATAGTTCACTTAATTTCATTTTCCGTTAGATGCTTCCCCTTTCTCATAATTAGGGAATGGCTTGTTAAATGTCGTATGGTCTTCATTAGTGGTGTGTCCTTCCACTTTTTCTTGCCTCCTTCAATAAGGTCTTAGATAACATGTTTGATTTTAAGATAGTTATTAGTCTTGTGTCCTTTGTTCTTGTGGAAGACACAATAGGAATTTCCATACCACCATCTTGGTTTAACTTCTTTTTCCCATGGTTTGGAATCTGGGATCGTGAGAACCTTTTTGTCCAAGAGTGTTTTCAAAATAGTTTCAAGAGGCTCTCCCAAAGGAGTAAATGTTCTTTGAGGTTTGGAAGTCCATGGTCAACCCTTGTTATTCTCATTGTTTGCTTTAGGTATGAAGGTTGTTGTCCTTGGCATCTTTACTTTCTTGCATGCTATTTGTTAGATTGAACACCTTAGGTTTATGATTAACATTAGATGCATCTACTACTCCATCGTTAACAACATTTTTTTTTTTTGTTTCCACCATTTAGGTTTGTTGTTGGAGTTGGTAGATTTGTTTTATCTTTGGAGAGTGATTTCTCCCTTTTCAACCATGACTTCTTCGATATAGATGGCATTCTTGATCATCCTATCAAAGCTAGGGGAATCTTGCATTTGAAATTCGTGTTTCAACTCAAGTATCAATTTATTAACAAAGATTTCCATCTTTTCAGATTCGGGAATAGCCCTCAAATACCTTGCAAAGATTTTCCTCCACCTTGTAGAAAGTGTGTAAAGGATTCATCGGTCCTTTGTTTAGGGTTACATAGATCCATCATAGTTACATCATGTTGTATATTATAGGAGTAATGTTGGATAAATCATTGAATTAACTCCTCAAAATTTTTTACCTTAGGTGTAAGCTTTGAGAGCTACTCCATGGCGTTTCCACCTAGGCTTCCTAGAAAGAGACTCATGAGGTATGTAGGTTCATGCATGTATTCTATGCTCAGAGCACAAAATTCTCTCACAATATCATGTGAATCAGTCTCTCCCGTATATTTTCCATATTTTGGCCTTGCCATGTTGGGAGGAAATGAGACCATATTAATACTCTTATCGAAAAGAAATGGACAAATGGAGTCCAAAGAGTATTTTGTTTTGGGTTTATCCTTCTCCTGTTTGAGAGTTGCAAGCTCAGTTTGCATCATTGTTAGTTGTTTGGCGAGAATAGAGATAGGAGTTGATACCTCATTTTCCTTTAGTTATTCAACATCATAATCTTTAGGTAATTTTACGCCTATGGATGATATATGGAGAAAGTATTTATCTTTATCTTTTCCAATTATCTTTTCCAATGTCTTTTGGAATTTCTTGCTCTATTTGAGTTTATTGTATTCTTCTTCAGTGATGTCTTCCTCACTGTCTTAACCAAACAAAGGATGGTAAAAGTGTTGTTCTTCTTCACCATCGCTATCTTCATGCTTTTGGTTTTTATCATTATCATATTCCTCAAAAGCCGCACTCCATTCATGAGTGGGTTTTTCCATTTTTGGAGAGTCTAAATCGAACAAGGAACTATGATATGTTTCTCCTTGCTGAAAGTGTAGCGATCTTGGAGGTACTTTCAATTATTTAGAAGTGTACTTGTTGCATCTTGTGTTAACCATGTATTTGTATCTCAACTTCGTCAAAGTTTCCCGATAGTGTCAAGTAGAGTCTCAAATCGTTCAAGTGAGTGTGTCTAGGTAGATGTATCATTTGTGTTTTGGTGGAAGTAAATGATTCCAGCGTCAAAGGTTTAGAATGCTCTAATAGTGAGCTGGGAATCAAGTTGTTTTGAAAAGTGGATAGACCAAACATACTGAGATAGATTGTGAGAAATCGACAGGACATGCAAGGTAGACATTTGAAAAATTATTTTGAAACAGTAACCGGGAGACAAGAAAAAGCAACAAGGACAGACTAATGAGCCAAAAGGGTATCCAAATAAACTTACTTTCTCTGAGAGGAAACTATGCAAGTGCCCACTGTCCTAGATGTGACACTCTATGTGTGACCCTTTGTAGAACTAGATGCAAGCCTAAGTATATGGGATACGATCTTTCTACCTAAAAATGATGCAAGATTTACCAGCTACGATCTTGCACACTGCATGCGAGTTTGTATACCAGATGCAAGCCAGGATTGACCAAAAATGACTGTGTGCTTTTCTGGAAATTTGGTGTCTGATTTGTCTTGAAGTTCATGAAAATTTGTCTGATAATAGGCTATTTTTGAGTCTTTCCAGTGAGTAAAAAGTATAGCATGTAGCCAAAGGACTAATTTTTGTTGCTTGTTTGGATGATTTATCTTGTTAGTGAACTTTTAGATACGTCAAGCAAATTTGCATTATTAGGGGTGAATAGACACATTCTTACGCAATATTTTCTAGGTAGAGGATGAAAATCCTTGCTTGTTGACTTAGGTACACACTCAAATGCTAATCAGAATATAGCCATCACCAAGTACACAATGGCTCCAGTCATGATGCCATATTAGCCGAGTCCAAACGCAAGTGAGGGCACGATATGATGAGTGTCTTGGGGCAATTACTTTTTTCCTTGCACAAGGATTATCACCCTTTCGAAGATGAATCAGGTATTTTTAACTACAAAGTTCATTGTTTATGATGGGGCAATCCGTTTGAAACCATCTCTCATAGAATTGCACAAGGAAAAATTGAGGCGTATAGCCATATGAGTACTCAAATATGTGTAGTCTCACAAGCAATATTCAAGTGGCTCTGCTCTACACATACCCAAGCATGTTCAAGGAATGATGTCAAAATTTTGAGAACAAAATCGAATCCATCTTCCGAGGCTTTGGCCTACAAGGAAGAAATTATTTATAGTGAGTTGGAAGGGTTGGCGTAAAACCTATCCTCACTTGGGTCATTCCTGGGAGATTTTTTCCTCAACCGACAGGCCCTCTACTGTTTAAATAAGCATACAAAGGATTGGCAAGCGTAGGATTTCTAGATTTCTAATTCTTCAAAAGAAGAAGAGCATACTTTCCTAATCCATGTCATTTTCTCCCAAAACACTCCAATCAATGTTCATTCCCTCAAGCTATTTGAGCTCGATTTAAATAATCCTAATTTATGAAAACATAGTACTTTGAAAGCAAAGTTTGATTGTTCAGTTTCCCCAAATTAGGTGATTTTCTTGTTCAATTACTTTTTCCAAAATTTAGAGAATGAAGTTGTTCAATTATCCCACAAAATTTAATGCTTTGTGTTGTTCAATTACTTTGCCGAAATGAAGTTAAATAGTGAGTTTGTTTGCCTTGTTTAGTTACCCCAAATTCCTTTCAAATTTTAAATCAACATTTGATTTTCTGATTTTCCTTAAAGGAAAAGAGCATACTTATCTAATTGATTTAATAAATGAGTAGAAAATGTTCTTAGTTTGAAAGACAAAATTAAATGGAGGTCAAGATAAGGGGATGACAACCAGCAAAACCACACATTAGGAATCCTTCTCCAACTCTTTTAGCTCTGAAAACAATCTGCAAACACAAGTTAGGATGTGAAAAGATCAAAGACAACAAACATGCAAATGTTAATGGTTAGATTTTTCAAATTTTTAATAACAAAAACCAGATGCAACCCTATATTTACCAGATGTGATCTGGTATCTTGGATGTGATGAAATGCATACCTGATGTGAGCCTTTACCAGAAATGACTCAGGATATCTAGAATGCGAGCCTAGATTCTGTGATGTTAGGGTGTATCCTAGATGCAAGCCTTTATCACCAAAAATGAGCCTGTACCTAAAACCTGTGAAGACAAATTAGTAAAAATAGATGCAAAATGAGGCAAAGTCTGAAATTG
Source organism: Thuja plicata (assembly GCA_018584345.1). Taxonomy (NCBI): domain Eukaryota; kingdom Viridiplantae; phylum Streptophyta; class Pinopsida; order Cupressales; family Cupressaceae; genus Thuja; species Thuja plicata. The sequence goes on along the minus strand of MU223112.1, from coordinate 687,108 downwards.
GGCCTCACAGTGGGCCCCATAAATGTGTGTGTGATTTTATGCACCTGTTAAGAAGGACACAACACTTCAATAGATCATTATATTAGTGAAAAAGCATAAAAAAAAAAAAGGGTTTCAAGCTAAACACTAAAATCGATCTATTGCTTCCTATCCAGGAGGAGTTTGAAGAATGCAATAATCGTGCCCTCAGATTATGCACAAATCAGTGACATATACAACCTAAGAATGGAAAATTTGAATAAAACGTAATATAATGTTAGAATGAATATAGAATAACTGAGAGGGGAGGGGTGAATCAGTTATCCTCAGGTCTAGATGTAGTAAATAAAAACTTTTTGTACTTCAGACTTACTCAGCAATAGTAGCATAAATCAACAACTTTAATCATGCAGTTTACTGTCAATTGAAATTAGCTTGTAGTAACATAACAGTAAAGTAAACTATAAGCATTCACACAAGTTGACACAAGTATTTAACGTGGAAACCCAATATGGGAAAAACCACCAGTAACATGCTACCAAGTTTTCACTCTTTTGAAGTGATGCCCTGTGAGGAGCCAACCCT
>MU223112.1:645946-672242 GCA_018584345.1 Thuja plicata | reverse complement strand
CTTGTTCAAAGGATTTATACAATGACTATTAGGTCAACCTGGTTAAAGGATTTGAACTGATACAATGGTTAGAAAGTAATCAGCAGGTGTGATCTGATTCATACAACTTACTTTGCAAATCCAGATCCAGTTTCAGCTCTAATGCTAATTTACTGAGTGGCCTCCATTCTCATCTCAAAATTCAGATCTACTTGGAAATCTGTCAAGCAATCTCTCTCTACTTCTCTATTTAGCCTTCTCTGCTTAGGTCTTGCCAATCAGTCAATTAACCATGCAACACTTTTGCATATCACTTTGATATCTTAACAATAACCATAGTAGGTTATATTATACCTCTTCATCTAGGTTAGATAAATATTTTGCCTCTTAAACAAGATCACGGATCTTAGGTTAGGTCAGATCCAATGGATGTTTCCATCTTTACATTTAATTTACTTCTCCAATAGAGTCATTAATTAACCATTGAATCCATGTGCTAATAACGGTTCCCTATGCATTAAATGAATATGGACCAATTTTGATTAATAATGCATATCCCAATAAAATCAATTATGTCAACCATAGATCTCAATTCTCATCAATAAACAAAATACTGATGCTCGGCATTTCACTGTCTCCCTCAGCATTTCACTGGCACTTGGCATCATCTTTGCTTTGCTCGACATAACCTTTCGCTTTGCTCAGCATCACCTTTCACTTTGCTCAGCATCGACTTTGCTTTGCTTGGCATTGACCTTCTAGTGAACTGTCAGTGCTAGATAAACAACGTATCACTTTGCCAAAGTGCCAGATGATCAAGTACCCTGGTTTATACTCATAAATCAACCATTTCCTTGGTCTTCTTGTTATCCCATTCTTTTAAAATCTTCATCAATCAATGGATAAGGTACTCAAACATACAGTGATAGTCTCACCAGTTAAAGTTTGACATCAATGAAAAAATAACAATTGTCTACATTGTAGCAATCTTTCCAACATGTAGTATTCAAAAGTCTCAAAAAATTTCTTATCACAGGTCATATGGTGAGCACAACCACTATCTATGATCTAGACATCATTTTTTCTTACCTTAGATATGAGTGCAGTTTACACATACCTTTCTTCATCTTCATCTGAATCATCCTTCATGGCCATAAATACCATCTCGATGTCTTCTTCTGATTCGGTGTCGGTGTCATCATCTCTATTCTTAGCTAGGTAACAAGCTTTCTTTCCTTTGTCCTTATAGTCTCGGGTATCTCTTCTATCAGGTTGTTGGTTGCTTCGATAATCTATGTTATCACCTCTATCAAAATTCTTCACATATGGTCTGTCATTACTTTTGTCATCTTTTCTTCTATTTGGACATCTTGCAACAAAGTGTCCAACCTCTTTACAATTAAAACACACAAGTGTTAATTTACCTTTGTATTTACCTTTGCCTCTATGCAATCTTCTTGCCATTAATGCTTCAATCTCATCAAGTCATTGCTCCTCATTATCACTTTCACTATCATTTCTAATAGCATGTCTATGACTTGAATTACTTATTTTTAATGAAGATTTGAATAAAGATTCTATAGATGGTAAGACACTATTATCAAATTTATTCATCTCAAATGAAATCAATCTACCAATCAGACTATCTAGAGTAACTATATTGTTTGCAATTGCTCTCATTTCTTGAATAGCAGAAACTCTAATAGCATATACAGGTAGTAAAACTCTAATAGCATATACAGGTAGTAAGGTTCTTAAGATTTTACTTACTACTGTCTCCTCTTCAAGTACGCCTCCAACTCCTCGAATAACATTTACTACCTCATTGATTCTACAGCTATACTGAGTGATGTTTTCTCCTTCTTTCATTCTTAGGTCATCAGACCTCCCTCTTAGGCTTTCTGCCTTGGTCCTTAGTACATTGGCATCTCCTTAATGTACCAGCTTCAACGTATCCCATATTTGCTTTGCAGAGGTGCAGGTTTTGACATCTTCAAACTTAGCATCAGAGAGTGATGAGGTAAGATCTATCATCATGCAATTATTTGCATGCTTTTCTCTTAATTGCTCAGGAGTATGAGGTCTTGTAGGCAACACATATTTAGTATCAAGGTATTAAGTAACATCATTTCCAATACCTGATAGGTGGAGTCTTATTCTACTTTTCCATGATGCAAAATTGTTTTTATTCAACTTGGGCACATCTCGTCTATTCATCTTGTGATCTTTTGCTTGAGCTATTAAACTCCCTTTCTAAGTACAAAAGCTCTGATACCAATTGTTAGTAATAACTAAGAGTGGGGGTGAATCAGTGGCCTCAAAAATATTCCAATAATCAACCCAAAAACTTAGTACCACAATATTAAGCCTCTAGTTATCTTTAGTCCTATAAGATGAATGCCTCCAAATACTATAATCAAATTACTACTGCTCGGAATGCTTTGTTAAACCTTATAGTGTATGTTTACCGAATAACAGTCTATTAATTTACCGAAAGATAGTGAATTACCTAGAGTATATCGATCAATCCAGTTAAGCTATGTGTAATGAAAAACACTAAAGTAATGACTCATAAACACAATTGACACATGGATTTTTAACATGGAAACCCTGTTAAGGGAAAGATCACGTGGGATCGGTAACCCAAAAGTTTCACTCTTTTAAAGTGAGATCAGTGACGAGCCAACCATGTTAAAGGTTACAAACACACTGTTAGGTGTGACCTTGTTAGAGGATTTAAAAGTTTAGTTTGTCACTTGATATCGAGCATCTCTATGCTACCTTCCTTGATCAAACACTCACTTGGCCTGTCAAAAGGTATCTTGCATCTCATGCTATCTTCATGATCAAAATTTTTGATACTCCTTGGGATGTATCTCAATATAGAAAGGATCTTTAAATCTCACTTGGTTAAGAGACTTTCTGAATCAATGGTTAAACTGAAACAGTATGATCTGTTCACATAGAACTTATACTTGCAAATTTTCAGATCTATTGTAAGCTCATAAAACTAATCTGATCAATATATCTCATTTTATACCTTTGCTCCACTTTGATTATGCTCGGTGATGTTGTACTCTATTGCTCGGTGTTCATAGAAAATATTAGCTCTTTCCTTAGTTTTATTGATCAGGACTATATGAAGTTGCTCTTCATTAGTTTCTCTTCAGCATCCTCTTTTCATTCATTCACCCCACACAATTCATAATGAATTGAGTTGTCTCTTTATAGACATGATATCACTGTTGTTAGGTTCTTGATTTTCTTGATCTTGGCGTGATCCACAATTATCGCCAATTAGATTTAAAGAAAAAATCTTATTTTATCTTGTAGAGATCTTCTTGCCAACTGTACAAAATGACTTTAAATCCTTTACTTATCTCTGGCTTTATCTTGTCGATGAAAAAAATGATAACTACCAGTAAAGTCTATATTTAGGTCTGCCAACTAGATATTTTGTCATTTCTAAACTCAAGTTAATTTTGGTGTTTAACTCTTTGATAGCTTTAGTCAACACTCCAGTTCCCCTTAGGGCTTCTCCATCAGTTTACACTATGTTTATGGCCGTCGGTTATGATTGTGTTTCTGCTCATCGGTGACTTTGCTTGGGCATCACTGTGACTTGAATTTCAGTGATCTTTGTCTGTCGGGTTCCACTGACTGTCGGTGTTTGAAGTCACATTGTGAATGCTTGTCTTTTATGCATTACTGAAAGCATAATATTTATCTCTTTGATTCTCTAAATTCTTTGACACTTTGATTATAACTGATTATATTATATCAAGTTGACATCAATGACAATACAATCCATTAACTAATTTTTTTTGTTGTGTTTTTTTGGAAAAAACAATGAGTGGGAGAAACAGAGTGGGAGCGGGGGCAATAGGGGCTAGGGTTTCCACGTGTGTGGAAGACGCAGAAGAAGGCGATGAGGAGGGAGGAGACAGTGACAAGGATGGAGGGGATGATGCATTCCCTACTTGGGTTGTTGTGTTTGGAGGATTCTACTTGGTCTGGGAGAGATCTCAGCTTAGGTAGGAGCAGATTGGTAGAGAAAGCGACGGAGGTAACAATGCTGGGTATTACGTTGAGGTTGGGGAGGTAGATGGTACGCTTGGTGTTGCAGCTCTTGCTGAAGGTAATGATGTTTCCTTTGGTGGGGCTGTGGCATTTTCTAGTCCCCCTGGCTATGAGACTTGTAGATCCCCACTTTTCTCTGTGGGTATGTTAAGCCTTGAGGCATTGGCACTGGATAGATCTCATTCGGTGGTCCTGGCCATTCAGAGAGCAGGTTATTACATGATGATTTTTATTTTCTCTTTTCTTCTTATCCTTTGTTCGTGCTTCCTTATTTGTGGTACAGGGACTAGATCAAGTGTGGTTGTGATGCCCTGGGGAAGATTATGTGCTCATCTTGGGATGAGGCATGCCTGTGTTGTGGTTGCAAAGAGGCAGGACCCTATTCAGGTATATCATTTCTTCTCCTGTTTCATCATGATGGTTTTGACTGTTGCTGCTGATTCCCTATTTCTGGCTTCTTATAGTGATGACCTCCTTCTTTGCCTTTTTCCTCTTTTTTATACTCCTACTGAGGTGGAGTATGCCCCTATTAAGGTGGGTGCTTATCGTGTGGCCTCTTGGTGGTGGAGTCCCTCCTCACTTCAGTCTTCTTCCTCTTTTCCTATTGAGGTGGAATATTCTATTGAAGTGAAGGCTCAGCCTATGGAGGTGGTCTGTGGCTACTGGCAGGAGATTGCTGGTGGTGGTGAGTGGTCTCTTCTTTCCTGTCACCACATGATGGCTTGCTGGAAATGGCTAGGGGTTGGCCCTTTAGTTTTGCAGGTGGAGTGGGCTGTGATGAGGTGCTTGGTGAGGACTGGAGGTCCTCCTCTAGTGCTGATGGATATCAGATTTGTGGGTTGTTGGTTGTTGGTGATGGATGTTGATTGCATGTTCTTTGCTGGTAGTCTCGTTGGTTCTAGGTTCCATGTCAAAACCTTGGTCTACTGTTTGGGGAGTTTTAAAATTCCAGTAATATAAATGATGTAAGGCTTTGGCCTATTTTATGGGCAACTAGGGTTTTTTTTTTCATCTTTCTTAGTTGCTGATAGGTTTCTGTCTTTGGGCTGCTATATTTAAAAGCCTATTCTTTTGCAGCTCTCAGTGTATAGGGTTCCAGGGCCCCTTCAAATCCTGGATTTGTGGCCCTGTGGTGGCTTGTTTTGCTTGAAAGGCTCTGTCCTTTCTGTTTGGGCTTTCCTTCAAATCTTTCATTTTGTTCTGGGTTTCAGGCACCCTTTCAAAAAACTGTTTTACTTAATCAACAACTTAACATTTTCAAACATTCAATTAGTTACATGTCATCAGAAGTTAGCTTGGGCGGCTACTAGGTCCTCTCCCCTAGTTATAGCTAATTTTTCTAGTTCAATTGAGGTACCAAATGATATCGGATTTTGATAATAATTTTTTAGTTGTTTCTGTATGAGACTTACCTACTTAAAGTTAAGATTTCAACTTTTGGCCTATAATGATGCACTCTACAAATGACAGTATGTGCGAAAGGGTCAAAAGTGGTCAAAAACAAATGTTGCTTGATACTTGACCCCCATTGTGCTAATAACCGCTCATTGATTTCACTAGTACTTGTGGATAGATGCCTTAGTGGTGGTTCAAAAATCTCTAGTAGTGGTTGATAAATCTCTAGTAGTGGTGCACAAATGAGCCAATCATGGGTCAAAAAAGCTAAAAATGATCAACTATTGGTTATTATATTGTGTGAAAATGAGTGAACCACTATTGGACCCCTGATTCACAACTAGTCCCTTTCCCTAATAAATGTTTGTGATAAAAACTTGTAATTTGCAATTGTATAGGAAATATACCTAGTATGTTGTAACAATGTTAGCTAGAAGGATGTCTAGTATTGTGCAACACAATACATTATATCATGAAAATATTTTATTCTCAAATGTGGGTCATCTATGTCTTAAATCATATAATGTACTTTGTGAAAGACAATCTTGTGTGGAGAAGATGTGAAATTATCAACTTTATCTCGAGATCAGATTTAAAGATATGCACACTTGTAAACAATAAAAATTTATAAAGAGAAAGATGAATCAAAGGATTTGGTGGAAGCATTTAACATGTTTGATGAGAATAAAGATGGACACATAAACCTCAATTTAAAATTCATCGTATACTCTATAATACAAATCATATTTCATATTTTATTTTTTAATTGTTCAAATAAATTTATCATCAACATAATGGGCCCTATAGATTATGGTGGAGGTCTTGAGTTTCATTCCATTGTTATTGATGCAAAAAGTAAATCTTGTGCTACCAATGACTTTCGCTACCTTAGGATAGTTTTTCCCAACAACTAATGTACTTTCTAGAGGGGCCTCCCAGTTGAGTCATCTATTACATATCTATTCACACATGGACTCTAAATGTATGCATCCATGTATTAGGAAAGTAATCCACCTGTTCATTAGTTGTGTGTGTAAAAAATGGACCTCTAAACTATCACCATACACTTCAATAGATCATTACGTGATTAATCTAAGAAAGATAAAAACTATAAACTAATCTAAATCGATCTATTGCCTTCTAGCAGGCAGGAGTATGAGTTTTCTCTCAGATCATTGAAAGCCCAGTGACTTGATGTTGTCTAAATGAATGATTTGAAAAAGTTAAGCTATATTATTATTCTATTGATACAAGTCTGAGATGTTTATCCAATGATTAGCTAAGATTGATTTTTAAAGCCCAAAGTGAAAGTGTTCCTAGATTATGAAATTGAAAATGCTTGAAAACATGTAAACAATCTAAAGATGTTAAACAAGTAAGTATGGTTAACAAAATATGCTAAAATTCTTGAACAAAAACCTGCATAATAACTCTACTCAAAACTTGGATCCTTTGTGAGAGAAATGAAGCTCCTATATATAGAAAATTTCTGTCAAACCGAAGACCAAGATTGAAAGCTGAAGAATAGACAAAATTGGCTTAAAGAAGCACAATCCTCGTGCATGAAAGTTCATTGGTTGAAAGAGTCAGTTAGCTGAATTGACTGATCAGTCATTTAGGAAATGTCTAAAATTGATTTTCAATTAACTGGATTGTTTCCAAAATGAGAAATATAAAAGAATTAGTTAACTGAACAAAATAGTTTTATTTCTATTTTAATGTTTAGTCAACTGAAATGAAGACATAAGATGCATTTTAAAATATTTAAAATCATTTAAATGCACTTTTACTCAACTTATTAATATTAATTCATTTTTTAATTTAATTGATAATTTATCTATTTATTTAATCAACATATTAGGATATTAATTAAATAAATAACATAAGGTTTATTTGTCAATGTTTTGTGATTTTAGGAATTAATTAATTAATCAAGTGTGATAATAGATTACGACCTAGGGTTTAGGTCAGATCAGACTGAAGATCTATTGAATTGTCTTTAAGTTTAGAACTTTAGGGTGATCAAGATTAGGGTTTTGTTGATGAGAGATCAAGATTAGGGGTATAGGGTTTTTATGATCATTTTTGGATCATTACATTAGTAAGGTCTTCTTGTTGCACAACCTTGTCCTATTCATAGGAACTACTATGAGTTTATATTTTGTTTTGATTGTAAACTCTATTTAATTTACACACTCTGAGTTATTGATGTGGCATCCATGTTTGAAACTTCGCTTCAGTTCTCATAGAAAGTTAATTTTATACATTCTCATAAGAGTGATTCCCCTTGGGACATCTTCCTTCATTATACAATCAACACCTTAAATGCAATTCACATCCCTTCATGAAAAAATGTTTTTTTTTTATTAATTGCACCTCCTCCTTACACCTCCTCAGATTCTAAAAACTTTGCAATTAATAGATCTTTACCTTTTGACAAATATTTCCTTTCAAGTCATTAATTTGATCGAATAGCCTTTGGAACAATATTTACTGTTGATAAGTAGGATTCTCCATTTTTAGTTATTATTATTTTTTTATATTTGTACTTTTACAAAATATTTATTTATAGTAAATACATTAATTTTAATAATATATCAAAAATTTAAATTTAATTTTTTCCTAGAATTAATGTATTGTAATAAATCTATTTAATATATTATATTAATAGATTCAATGATAATCTATTGATCTACATTATATTAAGTTTACAAAGTTTTAAATTATAAATTTTCAAAATTTAATGTCGTGAGATTTTTTTGAAATTATTAAATTATATTTAAAAAACTAATGTCTTAAAGTACCCCATCTCCTATTTTTCAAAATTAGCTATACCAATGTCGGTCCCAATGTCGGTCTCAGTCTTTAGAGTCTCCTTCGTTTGGGCCCTCAATTTCTGTCATTTTGGTAAAAAATAGGCAGAACAAGCGTGTCTGCATTTAAGAAATTTATTGGTTATATAATGAAAGTAAACCCTCAAATTTACGCTTTGATATTGTTGAATATTGAAATGTAAGATGCATAAACCACTTGTAGTTATTAGTTCCTATCATAGGCAGGAATACTATTGCATCCATTTAGGTGCAATAAAAAATTAATAATTTTTTTTGTTTAGCCAATAAGATTTAAGAATTTTTTGAGGTCTTAAGTTCTTTATAAAATTTGATTTGTTTTCATATTTATTAAAATAAGAAATGATTATTTATCTAAAATCTTATTGGCTCTCATGAAAAATAGTAAGGAAGAAAATGAATTTTCAAAATAAAAATTACAAAAAAATAAATAAAACTAAACGATTACGAGACTTATCACACGAATATCATCCTGCTTGTATTGATTGTGCAATTAATGCTACAAACTGTCGAAGACTCCAAAAATTTTAGGTAGCATTTCTCAATCTCTTTCGTACCAAAAATATATGTCCTACACATATTCATTGTGGTTAGACTGCAAAAGAAGCCATAGTTATTTATGCAGGGCTTCAGGCCTTCTGAAGTATAGAAGATCAAAAGAAATGATTATCTTTGTCTTGCCTCTAGAGGCCTTGCGCTCATTGTGCTCACCACACTAGGAAATGAGTACCTATTACACCCTCTCTTGTCCACTGCTTCTTCCCAGGGCATTCCTTTAGAACAGGTGGAACTGATAAATAGGAAACTATATGATGTCGTGCCCCAGAATGCCTCATTAATTTGCAAATTTTTTGTGAGGTCAAATTTTTTGTGAGCTCTATGCACTATAAATTTGCAGTCAAACAATGCGAAGGTTCATATATAAATATCCTCATGGTCACCGTACGTAACATAGACAAGGTATCCATGTTTGGACCTCATGTTTCAATATGACATTGTAGGGGACTAAAAACTTATCAATGGGTTTTCCTTACAGGTGTTATCGATAAATAGGAAACCCTATTCTTTTTCTTCCTCCCACAGAAGGACTCCCCCCTGACGCTAACATAGCCCAAATATATATGGAACTCATGTCTCTCTTGATGTATTCTTTCCAAGGACTTGTTGACCCCTTGGAGAATAGGCTTCTGCAATAGAAACTCAAGGACAAATTTAGGCGTCTGATGTGCATCATCAACGATTTCTTCCTTGGATGGAGTAAGGACATGATGACCAAAGTTGGCATACCCAGAATCGTGTTCCATACATCAAGGGTATTTGATGTCTTAGTCATCACTTCTCTTTGGAAATACATGTCACACCTAAGCATGGAGTCTGATGAGGGTGAAGTGCCCATCCCTGGTCTTCCTCATCCCCTCACTTTTGATGACTTTCCTCCATATGGGTTTTTTTTAGGTACACTAGATTCTAAAGTGGGTTTATTTTCTTTTTTTATGAAGATATGTTGATTAGTGTAGGAAACCTCATTAGAAATATCTAGGGTTGCTACATTAATTTGTGCCATTAAATGATAACAATATGTGTTATTTCAAAAAAAATCTATTTTGAAGCAGTTCAAAATTATTTATTGGCATACATATGATCTACGTTTTCTTTCTTTCTTTCTTTGGAACAACTGCACCTCTCTCTTTCGCTCTTGTCCATCAACTGTTATGAGCACATGGCCAAGATCACTGACTCGAATTCCTTTCTCTTCTTTTGTAAGAACAAGACCGTTCCCAACTCAGATATTGTACATTAGATATTCCCCTTTCTACCCAATATTACCATTGATTAGCTATCAGTAGTGCAATTTTCTTTCTTAATCTTTCATTTCTCCATCTTTTGATGGATTTTATCTTATTAATGTTAGCCAAAATTTGGATTCTAGAGTTTTAATATATATTCATTTTATTTGGGTGTCATGGTCTTTGATTTAGTTTGGTTCTTTTGATCTTCATTGGGAAGGATTTGTTTTTCCACCAAGAATTTGTAGTTTTCTTATATGCATTAATTAAATATGCTCGAAAGCGGAGTTTTTGTCTAAGTTTGAGAATTCCATAAACCATTTGTCACCAAAATCTGCATATTGTTGATTTTGGGGAATCATCATCTGTATCACATTAATGGTACCATAATTTTTTTTTAAAACATCATTTTATCTAAAAGAGTCCTACAAAAGCAAGATCCAAGCATAGTAACTGGAGGATCACTTGCCCAACTAATGGGCTTTGTGTGAGGATTATATAATTATTGGAGGAAATTAGAAATACTTTTTGTGTGCTTCAATTATTTGAATTGATTTTTGAAAGAATGAGATAGACAAGATTGTAGTCTGTAACTAAGAGAGCATCCGTGTGGAAGTTTGTTTTGTAGTAAGAATAATGGGATTCATTTCTTTTGTGATTGATCTCCTTCCTTCAGGCAGGGCTTATTCTGATGGCTCCACTGATGTGAAAATATTGTCTGAGCATGTGTTGTTTTTTAATTCTTTTTCAATATATATTCCAACTCTTAGGAAACAAAATCAAAGAGGCTAAATTTGGATGCCATTTTCTTCCATCTATTTTCACTTTGATGCTAAAATTTGCCAAGTGACAAACATATATTTTTACTTTATCTCTTTTGACATCCTTTGTGTACTTTTGGCTTCTTATATCTACCTCCAACATTAAGTAATTATTTATTCTTTATGGCTGGAAACAATACTTGCTATTTACATAGATTCTCTCTCATTTGTAAAATAGTGTTTACTATTTATTCTTTTTTTTTTTTATCAATAATAGGCCTAGGCCCTTTGTATTATAATATTTAATGATTACAAAGTTTAATTTCCATTCAAACGGGCACTGGTAGGAAAGAACGGGGAATAAAATCTCCAGTCTAGCCTGGGACCTAGGTCCTTTACATCGAAATTTACACATTAAAAGGGGCATACCCCAATGCCTATGATTTGTAAATGATGTTTCTTTCCCTAATGTCCTAGATCATTGAGAATTCATTAAATTTTCCCCATTATTTCGAGGTCTTTTATAAATACATTCCTTTCTTATAATTTGTATAAATTCATATACTTTCTGAAGGCGAACTTTGTTTGATCCATTCGTTAACATTTAGAAACCTCAATCGTTCCTTTATTGATAATGACTTTCTCTTGAAAATATCTACAGAGTATCATCGTCTGCACATAAATATTCTTAACAAAATTGTTATTATTAGTCCTTATAAATTTTCAATTGATATAAAAAGGGCACCAAGAAGGAGTTTTTTATTGCCTTTCCACGTGCTAGGTGGTATTTGTTTGTCAAATAATCAAATTTCTATTTTTAGTCTTTATCTATATTATTTGTCTTATTATGAATATCAATTTATATGTTTAGAAATAGTTTGTCTCTCTATCTTATTTGAATGGTTTTTATTTGTTTTGTTAAAAGTCTTTTTTATAATTATCATCTTATTATATTCTATGATTATGTTTTTTTGTCTTAGATCCTAGTTTATTTGGATTTGTATATCCTATAATTTAGCTTTAATTGATTTGAGATTAATATACTTATACCCGTTGTTCCATTTTTTATTTAATTAAAGCCAATACAATACTGAGAAGCCCTCTTTTAATATATTCTTCTCCATAATGTTTATTTTATTTTGATTTGTTATAGAGTTCCTATTTTTGGGAATGCTTTTTATTCTGTCTAATAGCTGACAATTATATACTAGTAGTGTATTGAATTTAGTACTACATTCAACATTATGTTTCATCATATATTCCTTATTTTCAATTTTCTTTAAATTGGTTTTAGTTTTTTTTATGTTCATTAAACCTTTGATACATGGTTGGTTTTGTTTCCCATTTGTGTCTTCATATGTTGTTTTATTAATTTGGATTAATTTGTTGATATATTTTGACCTCTCTGTATATTGTGAGAGTTTTAAAACAAGGGTTTTATCAGTTGTTCATGTTTGATGTTTAATTTATCCTTTGTTTTGATTATATTTCAATACTAGGTTAAGTTATTCACCATTTTGAGTTGTTGCTTTTAAATATGGGTTTTATGAGTTGAGTTGCTATTTTGGGCTATTCATCAGTAATGAATTTACATTTTACTTATCATAATATGAATGAAATATTAAAATAAGTTAACTTCAATAAGAAAATTAATAGAATAACCTTAATATTATCCATATTTTTTACATTCAGGTATCTTGGTAATATATTTTGAATTCTATTTGATACTTATGATCTTGCAGAGATTAGATATACTATCTATGGAGGTAATATAAGGAATGAACCATACACAAGGATTACCTATAAGGAGAATATACTAATTAGCAGAAGTCCAGGAATATAAGACAAAAATGAGAGGACATAGGAAAAAATGTCTCTCAAAGCTTCATCGAGTGATGGAACAGATCAGTCTCTGTGAGCAAAGGGGAAAAAACCTATCTAGAGAGATAAGAACTGTGTAGAAATAAAAAAATATTGAGGAACTGAACCTGCAATCTTACATACCATGAGGCTCATCAGACTCAGACTCTATGATGAGGTTCACCTTTGCTTGATTCGGCTAGGACCGCTTGTAATGCCTGGTGGCTTTGGGGAGAAAGGGAGTCAGGACGACATAGAGATTTTGGTCATAGAAATCCATAGGAGTAGTGATGTCTGCCCCAATTGAATGGAAGAATTATTCAGCCCATTTTTTGTAATCCTCTATCACATTGTGCGACCTAAGTAGGAAATGCAGGCGCATCACCATGTTCGGCCATAATTTGTCAAAAGCCTGCTAGTTTTTTATGTAGAGAATAGGACGTTTAGGTACATTGGAAAACTTATGGCTACCAACTGGTCAAGACATGTAATCCTTAGAGTGAGGAATTTCCAAGCGATTTTTAATACTTTCCACCACATTATCCAGTCCTTTCATCCATGTCTCATCAAATATCGTAAGACAGAGGGATTTGATATGCCAAAATTTGATCTTGGCCTTGAAAGATACAGTGAATAAAATTCCAATAACGTCACCATTAGTCCTCCAACTCTTGTTGTAATCAAGGTCCTTTTCACCTATGATGGTTTTAAGAGCCAACCAAGTGATGTCATCCATTTTCTTCAGGATTCTTCCCCAACGCTCTGGTTTAATATGACCAACGAAGGTCATTGTCTTATCTACAGTTCTATGGTATAAGGAGATTGGGGTTTCCATGCTAGGTTGACACTGGTTACCAAAGTAGAAATCGAGAGGATACCTACAAAAGGAGAAAAAGAGACCAGAGATCATAGAAGAGAAAAGAAATAGAAAAAGAAGGCTCGGGTGAATCCATAAGTTTCCAGCAGCTTTAGGGGATGGTCTCGTAATAATGAAAGGAGATGATTAACAGAAAAAGGGAGATTTAGTATGAAAGGGAGTAAAGGAAGAGTCTCAAAGGAGGTTATAATTAAGAATATGCTTCGATATTTAAGAAAGGAAAGGTGGATAATAGGGAGAGGACATTTGTATCCTAAAGAGCCCAAGTTAGAGGGAGATGGTTAAAGGGTGCCATCTAACCGAAACCAAACTATAGATAATAGGGAGAAAATTTAGATTAAAGGGTAATAAAGGGGATAGACGTGAGGAGTTAATGATATGGACAATTCGGGGTGAGAAGGGAGAGGGAGTATAGTTATTAAGAAGGGTTGGAATTTAAGAAGTGAAACCCCTATTGAGAATAGAGGTTAAAACTAACTAAGAGGAGATCCTAATTACTAGATTACTCTAGAGTGACATTTAGATCTTGGTTAATAGATGTGAGATTTACTCCATCCACTCCTTTATTGGCCAACACATCTACTTCTCCATTTCCTTCTCTGTAGATATGCTCTATTCTAGTTTCTTGGATTTTATCTAAAATTTCTAAAACTCTCTCTAGATTAGAATTTAGGATCCCATTAGGGGTACTTCTCTTTCTTAATGTGTTGAGTATAATTTGAGAATCTCCTTCGATAATTAATTTTTGAATACCTGCCTTGAGGCATAGTTTTAGTCCTTCTTTAAGGGCTTCCAATTTGGCTAAATTATTAGAGGTTACACCTAGGGGTTTAGCTAGTTGAACTAACCATTATCTTGTATCATTCCAAATGATACATCCAAGACCTACATTTCTGGGGTTCCTCGCATAGGTGTTACTGATAAACAAGAAACTCGATTCTTTTCCTTCCTCCCACAAAAGGACTCCCCCCTGATGCTAACATATCCCAAATATATATGGAACTCATGTATATCTTGATGTATTCTTTCCAAGGACTTGTTGACCCCTTGGAGAACAGGCTTCTGCAATAGAAACTCAAGGACAACTTTAGGTGTCTGATGTGCATCATCAATGATTTCTTCCTGGGATGGAGTGAGGATATGATGACCAAAGTTGGCATACCCAGAATCATGTTCCATACATCAGGGGTATTTGATGTCTCTATCATCACTTCTCTTTGGAAATACATGTCGCACCTAGGCATGGAGTCTGATGAGGGTGAACTGCCCATCCCTAGTCTTCCTCATCCCCTCACTCTTGATGACTTTCATACATATGGGTTTTTTTCAGGTACACTAGATTCTAAAGTGGGTTTATTTTATTTTTTTACAAAGATATGTTGATTGGTGTAGGACACCTCATTGGAAATAGATAGGGTTGCTATATTAATTTGTTTCATTAAATGATAACAATAGGTGTTACTTCAAAAAAAATCTATTTTGAAGCAGTTCAAAATTATTTATTGGCATACACATGATCTACGGTTTCTTTCTTTCTTTGGAACAACTACACCTCTCTCTTTCGCTCTTGTCCATCAACTATTATGAGAACATGGCCAATATCACTCACTCACATTCCTTTCTCTTCTTTTGTAAGCACAAGACCATTCCCAACTCAGATATTGTACATTAGACATTCCCCTTTGTGCCCAATACTACCATTGATTAGCTATCAATAGTGCAATTTTCTTTTTTAATCTTTCATTTCTCCATCTTTGGATGGATTTTATTTTATTAATGTTGGCCAAAATTTGGATTCTAGAGTTTTAATATATATTCATTTGATTTGGGTGTCATGGTCTTTGATTTAGTTTGGTTCTTTTGATCTTCATTGGGAAGGATTTGTTTTTCCACCAATAATTTGTAGATTTTTGATATGCATTAATTAAATATGCTCGAAAGTGGAGTTTTTGTCTAAGTTTGAGAATTCCATAAACCATTTGTCACCAAAAGTTGCATACTATTGATTTTGGGGAATCATTGTCTGTATCACATTAATGGCAACCATAATTTTTTTCAATTTTTTTTTTTTTAAAATCTAAAAGAGTCCTACTAAACCAAGATCCAAGCATAGCAATTGGAAGATCACTTTCCCAACTAATGGACTTTGTGTGAGGATTATATAATTATTGGAGGAAATTAGAAATATTTTTTGTGTGCTTCAATTATTTGAATTGATTTTTGAAATAATGAGATAGACAAGATTGTAGTTTGTAACTAAGAGAGCATCCGTGTGGAAGTTTGTTTTGTAGTAAGAATAATGGGATTCATTTCTTCTGTGATTGATCTCATTCCTTCAGGCAGGGCTTATTCTGATGGCTCCACTGATGTGAAAATATTGTCTAAGCATGTGTTGTTTTTTAATTCTTTTTCAATATATATATTCCAACTCTTAGGCAACTGAAATCAAAGAGGCTAAATTTGGATGCCATTTTCTTCCATCTATTTTCACTTTGATGCTAAAATTTGTCAAGTGACAGACATATATTTTTACTTTATCTCTTTTGACATCCTTGTGTACTTTTGGCTTCTTATATCTACCTCCAACATTAAGTAATTATTGATTCTTTTTGGCTGGAAACAATACCTGCTATTCACACATATTCTCTCTCATTTGTAAAATAATGTTTATTATTACTTATCGAAGCTTTAACATTATTATTTACAATTTTTGGTCTTCCATATTTCTTTCATAGTCTGTTCATTTGTATTTTTTAATTTTATTCCTTATTAGTTATATATCTTCATGTTATTTGTCCTCTTTTTGTACCACAGGCGTAGGTGGGCTGGAAATATATGATTTATTTCCAAGTTTTCTCATGAAATCTCACGGTGGTAAATCTTTCTCTATTTTGTCTAATTTCTATTGTTCTTTCTATAATGCAAGTAAGAGTGGTGACCTATCACAGAAGTTCTGGAGGTAACCATTTTCCATGGGTGTATTTTAAAAATTTAATTTTGTTCAATTGAATTTAGTATTTCAAATGATTCTTTGTGGAACATGAATTTTTGTATTGTTATCATTGATTATTACAATTTGTTTCTTGAAAAGCACAAAAGATCCTGAACAACAACCATTTACATTTAAAATAGGATAGGGAAATCTTATTAAAGGTAAATCATTGTTCTTATTTTTGTTTTATTCCAGAGAACAGTTGCAAAAGGAAGGATGTATGCAAATAAGTATATATTTCTTCACAAACATCATTATTGAATAAGATCCCAAGTATCCTAAACATTTTCAAACTTTACAATCTATCTTTAGGTCCCAAGAGGAACAAGAAGTATGGGTTACAAAATTTGTATTGTGATAATTTACTTGTATTGCATTTGCACCTATCCTAAAATGCTCCAGTGCTTTCTAGTTCATAATTAGCATCGATACAACAAATTCAGATCATACTCATCATTCTTGATTCTTCTCCAATTGCATAAAGTTATTTACTAAGTTTCATCTTCTATTTTGGGTGAGTATGTTAAATTTATGATTTTATTATGAATGATGTTCTTGTTGGTTATGCTCATCAATTTGGTAAATTGATTGACAATTAATTGGAAAAAGAATTGTTTATAGATTTGTTATTAGAAGCAACAACTACTTACTCTACTTCAATTGAGATTAATACAATTACTGTCCACTTCTTGTTGGACTAGGATATTGTGATTCATCCTAAGATGGATCAAAAACCTAAAGCGCTCTTCCTAGCACCACTGTGAACCATCACCTTTAGATTTGAATCCACAAAGTTATTTAAGATTAACTCTGAGTCTCAAACATACTTCAATGCATAATGAATTGTGCCACTATCCATCAAGTATATAGCACATGTTTTGCAGTAATCTAGTGAATTTTCCCTTTTTCAACTATGAACTGACCCAATGTATTCATTGTACAAAAAATATTATGTCTAGTATTTATCAAATATGTGAGTGACCCTATAATTGTTTTGTACACAAAATGATCTGTCAGATCTGATTTCTCAATCTACAATCAACTTTGAATTTGGAATTTTTGAAATAACATGGAACTTACAATTGATCTTCTGAAATTTGTTTTAGAATCTCTATCGTCTACTTTCTTTCAGTTAGGAAGACTTCTCTTATCCCCTGCCACACTTGAATACCCAAAAAATAGTGTATAAGGCCAATACCCCTTCAGATCAAACTTGGATGCCAAAATTTTCATTGCATCATGTTATGGGATTCTCATTACATCCTATAAGGTTTGGTCCATCCACGTACAAGAATAAAACAAGAAAAATAAATTTATTAAATGGATAATTTAGATTAATATTTGCAGCAGTTTTGGTGAAGCCCAACTTCACTAAGTACTAATTAGTTTTTGATTATTAAGAATGTGATTCTTTCTTTACACCATACAAAACCTCGTTCATCATGCATACATGGGTCTTTCAACTACGCACTTCAAAGTTAAAACCATCTAGCTTGATTTATATGCTCTTCTTTGTCTCTATTGCCATTAAAAAAATTTGTCTTTACATTCATCTCATATAAACACCAACCAAAATTCGACACAAGAGATTTAATTACTCTGATAGAAGCTTATCTTGCAATTGAAACAAATATCTCATGATAATAGTCACCTTGCTCTTTCTAAGAGAATTTTTGTACAAAAAAATTGACCTTGTACTTTTCTATACACCCATTTGTGGATGTTTTGCCTTGTATAGCCACTTGGAATCAATCATGAAATTTTTATCTTGATCTTGGCACAATCTCCCAAACATCATCCAATGTAATGATGTTATATTCATTTGTCATGGCAACTTGCTACACTTGTTTTGAATTTGGCACAATCTCCCAAACTAGAAAGGTCTACAAAAGTGATGAAAGACATCAAAACAACATAACTCAAAAAATTCTTTGGTGGATGACTCACATGGCCCATAAAGGCTTTATGCTCTGTTTGGTTGCATAGTTTCAAGTTTCATTTTATCTTTTTATACAATTATGACTATTTAATGAATTTCTAATTTTGTTTCTTTTCAAAAATTAACAGGACAATGGTAAAGAGTTCTTTTAAGAAAGACCATGACCTAGGTGAGGAGCGTTATGTGGCTGATTGAGTTTTAAGGTTCATCAAATTAAGTTTGCTTGCCATTTTTTTCTTTCCACTAATATATGCTCTATTTACTATTTTATGATGCATTTTCTTGGTCTTTTCCATCTTCTAAGAATACTATCTATCATGTAGAGAAAATAAAAGCTGAAGCTTCCAAAATCAGGGACAAATATCCCGATAGAATTTTAGTAAGGTTTTTAATTGTTAAAACATTTCAAGTATTCTACATCTTTAGCATTCAGTGACCATTTTGAATGATGGGTTCATGGAAGTTTGACATCAATGTTCAAGTTGTACCTATGTATTACCAAGATTAAAAAAATTAAGGTTGTAATTTTTTTGAAGTGTTCCATATGTTTTAAATTGTTGTCCAACAAGATATGTGTACAAATATTACATATGTGATTTTATAGTCGGTACAATGACAAAATCTAAAAATAACTTGTACCTGTGTATTACCATATTTTAGATGATAATATTTATTCTAAAAATTCATTATGAAATATGTTATTGTGATAATTATATTTTCTTCCAATAAGTTTATTTATTTAAAATTTATATATTTTATGATAGAAATGAAAAATTCACTATGATTTAAATCAAAAGTTGTATTTGTTCTTTAAATATTTCTAAAAATGACATAAATATGTATACTTCTTTAAAGCTTGATAGTTTTTATTTTTAAATTGCCTCTCTGATTCTCTCTATCATTATATCCCTACCTATCTCTATAAATCACTTCCTATCTCTATCTTTATATTTATTTCTCCCACTCATTCTCTCTTGCCTCTCCTTTTACATATATTTATCGATTACATTTGTCCTTCCTCTCTAACTATTGGAAGGAACTTTGATGCATTGTGTCTCTTGTTTGAGTGAGGATTCAAATGCATGCACAAAAGAATGTAATTTTTATTTCGGAAAAGTAACCTTTTTTGGCTAGAAAAACTATTATCGTTCTAAAAAATGAATGGAAATACATGTTGAACAATGAAATTAAGATGAAATTTTTTTTTGTTGTTGTATAACTGGGATGGTCCATATTTGAAGGATAATAGTTAAAGTAGAATTAAAATTAATCAAGTACAAATGAATAACATTTAGTTAAAGAAAAAAATTCAAATTTGAATGGAGCAGGGAGGAGAGTGGGAAGGAGGACAATGACCAAATTCAAATTCAAATTTGGGCAGGACTAGTGCAAAGGAAGCAAATGCTGGGCCTTCTGCTACGCACAGTAAACTGGAGGATGCTAAGGAAAAAGGGAAGCAAGGCAAGGATCCTAATGCTAGACAAACACCTGGGGACCCATGCCTGGCGAGTCAGGGGATCAACAGGAAAGAAACACAAAGTGGTCTCCCCTCTTTGGAGTTAAACCGATGGGTAAGTCTTCTTTACCACCTGTTAAGAATATTTCGAGACCATCCCAAGGGAGATTTGCCATTAATATACCTGACCAAATCATTGACCATACCATTGCAAGAATGGAAAACTCTCTAGTTGGGATATTCCTGGGGGTTAGACCCAACATTGAAGTGGTGCGTGCCTACACCTCTTGGAAATGGGAACTGAAAGGTCAAGTGGATGTGGTGGCTATGGAAAAAGGATGTTTGTCCTTCTTTTTCCTGTGAAGAGGATAGAATGAATATTTTATGCAATGGACCATGGATGATAGGAAAAAATACCTTGGTCCTTCAAAAATGGTGTCCCAATCTTGTATTTGAGGATGATTCAATTAACCAAGTGCCAGTTTGGGTTAAGCTTCACTACCTCCCTCTGGAGTATTGGATGTAGAACATATTTGTAGGGATAGCCAACTCTTTTGGGGAATTGTTATCCATAGACCATGTTACAGCCTTAAAAAGACAACTTGTGTATGCTAGGATCTGTGTGGAGATAATGCAGGACACTGATATGCCCGAGAAAATAAACATTCACTCAAAATTGGGATCATGGGAACAAAAAATAGAATATGAATCTATTCCATTTGCGTGCTTTCATTGTAAGATAGCAGGGCACTAGGCAAAGAAATGATCATCTAAGGCTATCCAAAGAAAGATAAATAAATGGATACTTGTTGGTAAGGAAAAGAATGATGGGGGAGAGACTTCAAGGGTGGTCCAATTTAACAATAGAGAGGAAAAGGTGTTAGTAATAACTGAGAGGGGGGGGGTGAATCGGTGGCCTCAAAAATTAATCCTTAAATCAACCCTTAAAACTTATTACCACTTTTAAGCCTTCAGTTATACTCAATCCTACATGATGAATGCCTTGAAATACCTATAGCAAATTACTACTCGTCAAAATGCTTTGTAAATCCTTCTTTTGTATGTTTACCGATAAGCAATCTTACATTTACCGAAACACAGTAAATAGCTAGAGTATACCGATCAATCCAGAATTGCATATGTGAAATGTAAAATAGTAAAGTAATGAAACATAAACACTTAACACATTGATTTTTAACGTGGAAACCCTGTTAAGGGAAAAAATCACTGGGACCGATACCCCAAATTTTCACTCTTCTGAAGGGAGCTCGGTTAAGAGCTGACCCTATTAAAGGTTACAAACACACTGTTAGGTGTGACCTTATTAGAGGATTTAAAAGATAGTTTATCACCTAGTATCTGGAATCTAATGCTACCATCCTTGATCAAACACTCACTTGGCCTATCAATAGGTATCGGGCATATCCAATGTTACTTTCTATGATCAAAATTTTTTATACTCCTTGGGATGTATCTCAATTACAAAAGACTTTTAAGTCCTGCTTGGTTAAGAGACTTGATGCTTCAATGGTTAAACTGAAACATTAAAGTGATATGTTCACACATACAACTTGAATTGCAGATTTTTAGATCTATTGTAAGTACATTACCTCTCTGATCAATATAATCAATTCAATACCTTTGCTTCACATGACTGTTCTGCTCTGTGATGTTGTCTCACTGTTTGTTGGTGTCTACAGAATCTAGCTCTTTCCTCAGCTTGTTGATCAAGTCTAAATGAAGAATTTCTTCTCCTTCAGAATATCTTTAGCATCTTCCCTCTTTTCTCTTCTCTTGTTCACCCCACTCAATTCATAATGAATTGGGTTTGTCTCTTTATAGACACTTTTCACCGTTTCTTGGCTTTCTTGATTCTTGGCATGATCCACAATTCTCGTCAATTAGATTTAAAGCAAAACTCCAGTTTTATCTCAAAGAGATCTTCTTGCCAATTAGACAAAGCAACTTTAAATCCATTACTTATCCTCAGCTTTATCTAGTTGATTAAAACAATGATAAGTATCAGTTAAGTCTATTTATAGCTCTTGATGGCTTATCATTTTGTCATTTCTGAACTCTCTGTTTTGTTGGTCAACACTTCAGTTAGTCATCGGTGATAACTGACTATTCTGTTGGTGTGACTTTAGTTTTCTTTGAGATCCCCGTCCGTCAGGCAATACTAAAATTCTTTCCGTCGGGTTACTCTGTGCTTTTCTCATCAAGAAACACTGTGACTTTTCTCGTCAGTAATGATGTGCATTTTCTCGTCAGGTAACATTGTGATTTTTCTCTTTTATTCTGTCCGTTGGTGTGCACTCTGTTAGTGTATATAGTCACTTTGTGAATACTTGACTTATATTCATTACTAATATCATAGTCTTTGATTCATTGGTTCTTTGAATTCTTTGGCAGTATTTCCATGACCATATAGATTATATCAAGTTGACATCAATGACAATACAATACATTAACTAATTTATTGCCTTGCATGATCATCAACTTAACATCTTCAAACATTCAATCAGTTATAGTTCATCAATCTCTCCCTTTGGCATTGATGGCAACACACTACATTATCACACTATATCATTACTAATACAATATGAAATATAACATTTGAAGTTCATCAAACTACCAATCTTATATACTATAATCAATACAAATATCTATTCCTTGGTAAGTTCATATAACTTAGATTTGATTCTTACATCTTTCTTTTTGTCTTCAATCCCTTCACTGGATAGATGCAGAATCTTTCTATCTCTGATGTGATGTGTTCTCCTTCTATGTCAAACTCTCTCCCTTTCACTGTTCTCCTTTCTTTTTATGTCTCTTGTCAGCAATTCTCTTCTTTGTATGTACTCTCCCTTTCTTGTTACATCTCTCCCTTTGGATATATAACCTCTCCCTGGTGTATAGTCTCTCTCATGGATATAATCTCTCTTTAAAGTGATATGAAGTGATAATGGATATAATCTCTCCCTTTCATAGCAATGCCAAACAAATATTTTTTGACAGTAATGTCAAACAAATATTTTTATCCATAATATACTCCTTGAATTTTCATATCCATTGGTAATACAATAACTCTAGTTCTCAAAGTAGATAAATACCTTGCTATGTATAGATTTATCTTTCAATTCCATCTCTCTGCTTGAATCAACATGAATGATATTCTAATAATATGCAGGCTGATGCTGCCTTCTAGTCATTTTACTGACCAATAGACAAGGGTCTGACCCCTAGTCTCTTTCTCAAGTACTCAAATGCATCATTGGGCAGTGGCTTGGTGAAGATATCAGCCAATTGTTCCTTTGATTTCACATACTCAAGTATCACCTCCTTTGCTTGAACTTGTTCTCTCAAGTAATGATACTTGATGGCAATATGCTTTGTTTTAGCATGCATGATTGGATTCCTGGAAATGTTTATTGCACTAGTATTATCACAATATATAATTACTAGTTAAAGAATTTTCATATGCATACCTTCCAGTAATTTTTTGATCCATACAATATTTGAGCAATTTGCAGCAGCAACAACATACTCTGCTTCAATAGTAAATTGAGAGATGCATCCTTGTTTCTTGTTGATCCATGTGACAAGTTTTTCACCCATAAAGAATTCTCCTCCATTTGTTCTCTTTCGATCATCAATATAATTTCCAACCCAATCAGCGTCAGTAAAGACCTTAAGTTCAAATTTTCCTTCTCTTCTATACCATAAGCCATATTCCTCAGTATTCTTCAGATATCTTAGGATTCTTTTCATAGCAGTCATATGTGATTCTCTGGTATTAGCAGAAAATCTTGCAACTATTCCTACTGCATGTGCAATATCTGGTCTAGTATGTACAACATACATGATTTTTCTAATCATTGATCTCTACAAAGTATGATTTACCTCTGTTGACTTGTCCTCCTTTGTTAGCTTACATCCAGTTGCCATCGGTGTTCCAACTAGTTTGGACTCTTCCATCTTGAATATTTTCAGCACTTCCTTGATGTATTAGGATTGTGTAATGAAAATACCTTCATCTTGTTGCATGATCTATAGACCAAGAAAAAACTC
This sequence comes from Thuja plicata, assembly GCA_018584345.1. Classification (NCBI taxonomy): domain Eukaryota; kingdom Viridiplantae; phylum Streptophyta; class Pinopsida; order Cupressales; family Cupressaceae; genus Thuja; species Thuja plicata. The sequence continues at coordinate 648,193 of MU223112.1, read as the reverse complement.
GATCTCTCCAAACATAGACATCTCAAACTCTTTGCTCATTTCATTTGCAAATAATTTTCCTAGCATATCATTGCCTCCAAATATGATGTCATCAACAAATATCTTAGCAATCAAAATGTTAGCATCACCATCTTCCTTCAAATAAAGATTATTGTTTTCACTAGTCCTCACAAATCCAATACTTATAAGATAGGAATGAAGTCTTTCATTTCAGGCTTGGGGTGCTTGTTTCAATCCATACAAGGCTTTATGTAGTCTACATACCATGTCCCTCTTGTCTAGATCAAAAAAACCTTATGGTTGTTCAATGTATACCTCTTCTTCAAGTATTCCATTTAGGAATGCAGACTTCACATCCATTTGATATACCTTGAATCCTTTACATGTAGCATAAGAAAGTAATATTCTTACTCCTTCTAGCCTAGAAATGGGTGCAAAGGTCTCTCCATAGTCAATCCCTTCTTCTTGTGCATACCCCTTTCATACTAGTCTTGCTTTATTTTTGGTGACTTCTCCATTCTCATTCAGTTTATTCCTGAATATCCATTTTGTGCCGATGACATTCTTTTTATCTGGTCTTGGTACAAGTGTCCATGTCTTGTTTTTCTCTATCTTCTCAATCTCCTCATTCATAGCACTAATCCATTCATCATTATCTAGTGCAACATTGATAGATTTTGGCTCATAATCACAAATAAGACATCTTGTATTTAGAGACTTACTTCTGGTTCTCATACTAGCTTTCTTGTCTCCAATAATCTGGTTATGTGGATGGTTCTTTCTGACATTTCTAGAAAATACAGGTTCAACTCTTTGTCTATCATCTTGATCATCATTTTGTCCTTCATTTTATTCTTCATCACTTTGTGCATCATTTTGAGCAATATCCTGATCGTCGGTATTTACAGCCTGATGCTCAGGTGCAATGATCTGTTGCTTGAGAGCTCTACATTGTTTCTCAAGTAGAGTGTCAGGTTCTTCATTGTATACAAACCTATTGTAGTCCTTTGGTTCTTTTGTGCTTTCCTTTTCATTCTTCTCTTCAAATTTATCTATCCTTACATTTGCACTTTCAACAATTTTGTTAGAGGCTTTATTTAGACATTTATAAGCCTTGCTCTTGGTGGAATACCCTAGAAAGATTCCTAGATCACTCTGATGACATGTAACTGATTAAATGATTGACTATATTAAGTTGAAGATTATGCAAGACATTAAATTAGTTAATGGTTTGTATTGTCATTGATGTCAACTTGATATCATCTGTATGATCATGCCAAATACTTCAGAGAACCAATGGAATAAAGGTTATGCTTCCAGCAATGCATAAAAGTCTATTATTCACTAAGTGATAGACTACACTGATAGAGTGCACACCATCGGTAAAGACAGAGATTAAAGTCACAGTGATGCCCGACGAGCAGAAGATAGTATTTCTCGACGAAGCAGAATCACATGATACCTAACGAGGTAAAAATAGTGTTGCCTGACAAACAAAGATCCAATGATGCTCGATGAACAAAGATCCAATGATGCCCGACAGACGCAGATCCTGAAGCTAACTGAAGCGACACTGATGGAACTGGCAGTTGTCACCGGTGACAAACTGTAGAATTGACCGATGGAATAGAGAGATCAAAAAATGACAAAATATCTAGCTAGTAGAGCTAAAGGATAGACTTAACTGGTTGTTTTATTTATTTTATTTGACCATAGTTAAGTAAGTGATTTATACAGTTGGAAAGAACATATCTACGAGATAAATCAGGAGTTAAAGCCATAAATCAATTTGGCTAGATTGTTTTTCACGCCAAGAATCAAGAATCAAAGAACCTAAAAATCATGTCTATTTAAGAGACAAGCATAATTCATTCTCGATGTGGTCAATATGCAATCAGATACACGAGGGAGTGAACTGATAGAAGATGCTGAAGAGAAACTGATGAAGGACTAACTTCATGTAGTCCTGATCAATCAAGCTGAGGGAGAGCTAAAGAATTCTACAGACACCGATGGACAGTGAATCACAGCATCACAGAGCAGAAAGAGTTAAGTACAAAGGAATTTTATTGATACATTAATCAGAAAGATGTTGTAAGTAAATAGATTTGAAAATCTGTAATTCAGTTGCATTAGAAATAGGTCATTTTGTTTTAGTTTAACCATTGAAGCATTAAAGTCTCTTAACAGAGCAGGACTTAACAGTCTTTTGTAATTGAGGTATATCCTAACAGATTACCAGAAGGT
>MU223112.1:625307-642559 GCA_018584345.1 Thuja plicata | reverse complement strand
AATGTCATCAGTACAAAATGGATATTCAGGAACAAACTGAACGAGAATGGAGAAGTCATAAGGAACAAAGCAAGACTAGTATGCAAGGGGTATGCACAAGAGGAAGGTATAGACTATGGAGAAACCTATACACCCGTTGCTAGGCTAGAAGGAGTAAGAATTTTACTTGCTATGCTGCATATAAAGGATTCAAAGTATATCAAATGGACGTCAAGTCAGCATTCCTAAATGGAATACTTGAAGAAGAGGTATACATTGAACAACCAGAAGGGTTTTTAGATCCAAACAAGAGGAACATGGTATGTAGACTTCACAAAGCATTGTATGGATTAAAACAAGCCCCCAGAGCCTGGTATGAAAGACTCCATTCCTATCTAATAAGTATTGGATTCATAAGGAATAGTGAGAACAATAATCTGTATTTAAAAGAAGATACTAATGCTAACACTTTGATTGCTGAAATATTTGTTGATGACATCATATTTGGAGGCAATGATATGCTATGCAAATCATTTGCTAAGTAGATGAGCAAAGAATTTGAGATGTCTATATTTGGAGAGATCAAGTTCTTTCTTGGTCTGCAGATCATTCAACAAAGTGAAGGTATTTTCATTACATAGTCCAAATACATCAAAGAGGTTTTGAAAATATTCAAGATGGAAGATTCTAAACCTGTTGGAACATCGATGGCTACTGGATGCAAATTAAAAAAATAAGACAAGAAAACAAAGGTAAATCAGACTCTATATAGATCCATGATAGGAAAACTCATGTATGTTGTACACACTAGACCAGATATTGCACATGTAGTAGGAATTGTTGCTAGATTTTCTGCTAACCCCAGGAAATCACATATAATTGCTATGAAAAGAATACTAAGATATCTGAATAATACTGAGGAATTTGGCTTATGGTATAGAAGAGAAGGAAAATTTGAACTAAAAGTGTTTACCGACGTTGATTGGGCTAGGAATCTTGATGACCAAAAGAGCACAACTGGAGGAGCATTCTTTATGGGTGACAGACTTGTCACATGGATTAGCAAGAAGCAAGGATGCATCTCTCAGTCTATTGCAGAAGAAGAATATGTTGCTGCTGCTACAAACTGCTCAAATATTGCATGGATCAAACAACTGCTGGAAGGTATGCATATGAAGATCAAAGAACCAATAGTTATTTATTGTGATAACACCAGTGCAATAAATATTTCTAAGAATCCAGTCATACATGCGAAGACTAAACACATTGCCATCAAATATCATTATTTGAGAGAACAAGTGCAAGAAAAAGAGGTGATGCTTGAATATGTGCAATCAAAAGAACAATTGGCTAATATATTCACCAAGCCACTACCCAAGGATACATTTGAGTACCTGAGAAAGAGACTAGGGGTCAAACCCATGTCTAACAGTCACTAAAAGGACTGAAGGGTACATCAACCATATATTATCAAAATATCAATCATGATTGATGCAAGCAGAAGCTGAACTTCAACGCTACATGTGTATACAGAAAGCTATATATCAGAACCAAGCACTAGAGCAGATTGTTATATTGACAATGGATAAGGGAAATTCAAGGAATATATTATGGAAAGAAGGAATTAGTTGATAGAATGTCAGATATTTGTACAATATTTGTTTGGCATTATTGTCAAAGGGAGAGAATGTTTCCATATTATCATCATAAACTATTCATTATCAGATTACTCCAAACAGGGAGAGATCATATCCAAAGGGAGAGTATTTGTATAAAAGTTGCAAATACAAGATAGTGACATCAAAGATGAAGAACAGTCAAAGAGAAAATTGACACCAACAAAGGTCACAACACATCAAAAGTAGAAAAAGGAAAGCTGCAAGAGTCAAATCTAAGCTTACACAGAGCTTACCAGTGGTCAGACATTTTATCGGTTATCAAAGCAAACTGTTTGGTAATTTGATGAATCTCAACAATTGTATTTTATATTGTATTAGAAATAGTATAGTGTGATAATATAGCATGTTTCCATCAATGCCAAAGGGAGAGATTTATGACATGTAACTGATTAAATGATTGACTATATTAAGTTGAAGATGATGCAAGACATTAAATTAGTTAATGGTTTGTATTGTCATTGATGTCAACTTAATATCATCTGTATGATCATGCCAAAGACTTCAAAGAACCAATGGAATAAAGGTTATGCTTCCAACAATGCATAAAATTCTAGTATTCACTAAGTGACAGACTACACTAGCGGAGTGCACAACATTGGTAAAGACAGAGATTAAAGTCACAGTGATGCTCGACGAGCAGAAGATAGTATTTCCCGATGAAGTAGAATCACATGATACCCGACGAGGTAAAAATAGTGTTGCCCGACGAACAAAGATCCAATGATGCCCAATGAACAAAGATCCAATGATGCCCGACGGATGGAGATCCTAAAGCTAACTGAAGTGACACCGATGGAACTGGCAGTTGTCACTGGCGATGAACTGCAGAATTGACCGACGAAACAGAGAGATCAGAAAATGACAAAATATCTAGCTGGCAGAGCTAAAAGATAGACTTAACTGGTTGTTTTATTTGTTTTATTTGACCACAGTTAAGTAAGTGATTTGTACAGTTGGCAAGAAGATAACTATGAGATAAATCAGGAGTTAAAGCCATAAATCAATTTGGCTGGATTGTTTTTCCAAGAATCAAGAATCAAAGAACCTAAAATTAAGGAAAATCATGTATATTTAAGAGACAAGCATAATTCATTCTCAGTGTGGTCAATACACAATAAGATACACGGGGGAGTGAACTGATAGAAGATGTTGAAGAGAAATTGATGAAGGATTAACTTCATGCAGTCCTGATCAATCAAGCTGAGGGAGAGCTAAAGAATTCTGCAGACACCGACAGATAGTGAATCACAACATCACAGAGAAAAAAGAGTTAAGTACAAAGTAATTGAATTGATACATTGATCAGAAATATGTTGTAAGTAAATAGATCTTAAAATCTGCAATTCAGTTGCATTAGAAACAGGTCATTTTGTCTCTGTTTAAGCATTGAAGCATTAAAGTCTCTTAACAGAGCAGGACTTAACAGTCTTTTGTAATTGAGGTATATCCTAACAAATTACTAGAAGTTTGACTCATGATAGTAGCACCGGTCTTACCTAAAGCCTATTGACAGTCTAAGAAGGACGCTGATTCAAGGATGGTAGTGTAGATGCCAAATACTTAGTGACAACCTATGTATTTAAAATCCTCTAACAAGGTCGCACTTAATAGTGTGTTTGTAACCTTTAACAGGGTTAGTTCCTATCAGGCCTCACTTCAGAAGAGTGAAAATTTGGGGTACCGGTCCCAGTGGTTTTTTCCCTTAACAGGGTTTCCACGTTAAAATCCTTGTGTTATGTGTGTATGGTTAATTACTTTAGTGTTTTACATTCTACATAAGCATTTATGGATTGACTGGTATACTATGCATATTTACTGAGTATCGGTAAATATAGTTTACTACTTATCGGTTATCAAGGAGAAACAGGACAGACAAGGTAAATCGACAGACAGTTATTTGTTTCAAATATTTCAAAGGCATGCATCTTGTTGGGACTTAAAAATTTGAGAAGTATTGATTGGTGGATTAAAGTTTAAATTGGATAAATTTTTGAGGCCACTGATTCACCCCCCGCTCTCAGTTATGGACAAACTAATTTGGATAGCAGAATGGACCTTATGAATTTCATTGATGAACAAGCCCTCCATGATACTAAACTGCAGGGTATTAACTATACATGGACAAATAGAAGGAGTGGAGAGGATCTTATTCAGGTCAAACTTGATAGGGCCCTCATTAGCAATGACTCGTTTACCTATTACTATTATTTTTTGGCTGCCCATGTGCGGGTAGGATCAGACCATTATCCTATCACTTTCTAGGTGGTGGATCCCATTTCCAGGATAAGGAATTTCCCTTACAGATTTGAGAAGATGTGGAATTTTCATCCACAATTGGAACAAAAAATTGAGGAATGGTGGAGGATTAATATTAAAAGAACTACTATGTTTATTCTGGCTAAAAAACTTAAACATGTCAAGGAGAATATTAAAGTTTGGAACAAGGACACTTTTGGCAACATCTTTTCTACTAAAACTAATATCTGTTTGGAGTTGAAGGTCATCCATGATAGCATACAGTAGGAAGTTTATGATAAGATATCAAGAGAACAGGAAAATGAGAAATTAGTTGAATATCATGACATAATATCAAAAGAAGAAACTTTTTGGAGACAAAGATCCAAAAAGACTTTCTTGAAGGAAGGGTATAGGAATACCAAATATTTTTTCTTGACTACCCTTAAGCACAGAATGGCTAACAAAATTTCCAATCTTGTGATAAATGGTACTCGGTCTGATGATGAAGATACTATTAGAATGGAGGCTAAATGTTTTTTCCAAAACCTTCTCCAACAGGATAAAGATCTGGTTCAAGAGGAACAAAGGGATCTTATGGATTGTATTCCCCAAATCCTAAATGACCACCATAATGCTAGTCTTAATGTTATCGCCTCCAATGATGAAATAAAAAAGGTTGTTTTATCTTTTGATTGGGAAAAAGTGATGCAAGGAGAGGCAGGGATATGGGGCCAAAGGCACTCCCAACCACCAAGCCTTCTTGCAGACACAATGCGGAAGCTGAACAACATATTGAGAGAAGAAAACATAGAGATCCTTATATTAACTTGATCAAAATCATTACATGTTGGGATGTAAGGCCTTCCCGATTTCGGCCATATATTAAATGAATTACAATAAGATCTTCATACAACAGAGATCACAGACCTTTGATCTCAATATCTAAACATTTTCTTTCTCGCTCTAAGATTGCTTAAAAAACTAAGAACATACAACCAAATATATACAAGATTCCAACAAGGAAGTCGGTGCTTAAATACAAAGAGAGACTCAGAATTAGGTCCACATAGATCCCAATGGGAGATCCCAAATAAAATCAGCTATAGAAATTGAATGAATAAGTCTCGCAATGATCCAAATCCCAAAATAAATGTCTCGGGCAGATGGTTACCGAAAATCAGCAACCCATCAGTAAAGCATAACCAAGCATCAGAAAACCCATTCATAAAGGAATCATCAAAACTCGTCGGTAAAAAATGACCGAGCAACATGAAACAAACATGCCCAACCAACAGAACCCGAGTGATAGAGACAAGCATGCCTGAGCAGCAGAACCTGAGCGACAAAGAACAACTTAAAGAACTAAAGAAAACATCTTTTTGGTTGAGAAGGATTTCCAGTGACCCAAGATGCTCCTGCATCAGACACCTAGGGTAAAAATAAATGATTCCCCAAATCATGTATCAGGTCCAACCTAAAATGAATCTAAATTAGATTGAGAAATCCAAGATGAGTCCTTAATCGACCTGTTCTTCCACTTTACCAGATACTCCATGTATTCTCTTCCTCTTATGCTTCTGCCAATTCTCTATTTCAAAATCTTCTCAACTTCTTCTATCTGCTTCTTAGGATAATCACTTGGTACTGTCATTTCTTTATCAGGTTCATGATATTCATACAAGTCTAAAATATTGAATATAGGTGATATATCCATGTCATCAGGTAATTCAACTGGATAAGCATTTCCACTGTCAAATCTTCCCAGTATTTTGCAAGGACCAATTTTCTTCATCTTCAGTTTTCCATATGTTCCAATAGGAAATATTCCTTTCTTTAGATGAACCATCACTGCATCACCAACTTCAAATGTTTTATGTCTTCTTGATTTATCTGCACTATCTTTGTACTTCTGATTACTCTTTTCCAGATTTGTTTTATAGCTTCATGCAATGTCTTCATAAATTTTGCAAATTTTTCTGCTTTAGCACTTCTTTTCTCTTCTCCAAAAATATCTCTCAAATCTGATATACCTCTTGGTTGTGTGCCATGAACAATATCAAAAGGTGTCTTTCTAGTACTTCTATTTACTGAACTATTGTATGCAAACTCTGCTTATGCCAACATCAAATCCCAATTGCCCAGTGTGTCTCCAATTAAGCATCTCAACAAGTTACCCAAACTTTGGTTTACAACCTCTGTTTGTCCATCGGTCTATGGATGAAATGTAGAACTAAAATTCAACTTAGTATCCATCTTTTTCCAAAGTGTTCTCTAAAACTAGCTAACAAACTTATTGTCTCGGTCAGAAATGATACTCTTCGGTAATCCATGCAATCTGACATTTTCCTTAAAGAAAAGATCTTCTATATGTACTGCATCTGATGTTTTCTTGCATGGTATGAAATGTGTCATCTTAGAAAATCTATTCACAACAACAAATATGGAATCATTACCTCTTGTTGTCCTAGGTAAGCCAAGAACAAAATCCATGTTGATATCACTACAAGGTTTCTCAGGAATAGCAATAGGTGTATACAAACTAGTGTTCTGACTTACTTCCTTTGCAACTTGACAAACTCCACAACTTCTTATAAACTTATGAACATCCTTATACAAATGAGGCCAAAAATACCTCTCCTTCAACAAACTCAATGTCTTATCAATACCAAAGTGTCCAGCCAATCCACTACTATGTTTCTCTTTTATCAAATTAGTTCTCATTGAACCTCTTGGTATGCACAAGTAAATGCCTTTGAAAAACATATCTTCCTGAATGAAATAATCTTCATACTTACTTGATTGATTTGTATTAGGTTCTCTACACACTCTCCACTGCTCTAAAAAATTAGGATCATTTTCATACAAATTCTTCATGTCATCAAAACCAAGAACTTCAATTCTCATTTCACTCAACAAAGATCTTCTTCTACTCAATGCATCAGCAACTCTATTAGAAACTCCACTCTTATGCTTAATCACAAATGTAAAGCTTTGCAAATACTCTACACATTTAATATGTCTTTGATTCAACTTATTCTGACTACCCAAATACTGTAAAGCCTTATGACTAGTATACAACACAAATTCATTTGGCATCAAATAATGTCTCAATTTCTTCATAGCGTGAACAATAGCATAGAACTCTTGATCATAGAAAAAATATTTCCTATTTGCATCATTCAACTTTTCACTAAAGAAAGCAATAGGTTTACCTTCTTGAGTCAGCACAGCTCCAATTTCACTTGCATCACATTCAACTTGAAATACCTCATTGAAATCTGGTAAGGCTAACACAGGTAATTTAGCAACCTTCAGCTTTAAAGCTTCACAACTCTTATCAGCTCCATGTGTCAATTTGAATTCTCTTTTGTCTCCTCTCATTGCCTTAGTCATAGCATTACAAATAGAACTAACATTTATGATAAATTTCCTGTAAAAACTTTCCAATCCATGAAATGATCTTACCTCAGCAACATTCTCAGGTCTAGGCCAACTCAATATGGCTTCAACCTTCTCTGGATCCATCTTCAAACTATCAGCTGAAATCACAAAACCCAAATACACAAGCTCTTCTTTCATCAAAGAACACTTTTTTAGATTTATCAGAAAATTTTCCTCTTTCAATCTCTGCAACACTTGTCTTATATGCATCAAATGCTCTTCTCTAGTCTTACTGAATATCAGAATGTCATCCAAACATACAATCACACACTTATTCAAGAATTTCTTTAAAACTTCATTCATTAATCTCATAAATATACTCGGTGCATTAGTTAAACCAAAGGTCATAACCAACCACTCATACAAACCTTCCTTTGTCTTGAAAGCAGTATTCCATTCATCACCTTCTCTGATTCTGATCTGATGATATCCACTTTTCAAATCATTTTTGGTAAAATATTTTGCTCCACTCAAACAATCCAATGTCATCCATTCTTGGTATAGGAAACATATACTTCACTGTAATCTTATTAATGTCTCTAGAACCAGTGCACATTCACCATTCTCCATTCTTCTTATGTGCCAATACAACAAGTACTGTACATGGACTCAAAATTTCTTGGATCAAGCCTTTGTTCAACAATTCATGAACTTGTCGGTTAAACTCTTCATTTTTGGTAGGTGTTAACCGATGTGGTTCTTTGTTTGGAAAAATAGCTCTGGGAATCAAATCCATACAATGATTGATATCCCTCATTGGTGGAAAACCATCAGGTACATCAAGTCTGAAATTATCTCCTTGTATTCAGTGAGAAAAATTTCCAATTTCTGTAGGAATATCATCTTCTGTATTCTTACTCGGTTTGTTAGGAATAAAAGCATAACAAATATCATTCCTTTTCAAATCCTTAACAAGCTATCTACCTTCCATCAAGAAAACTTTCACAGATGTACATATCTCACCAACAGGTTCTTCAACCAAAGGTAACAAAACTTTCTTCTTACCATCAACCCAAATAGAATATCTATTCAATCTTCCATCATGTATAGCATGTTTATCATATTTCCAAGGTCTACCTAACAAAATATGACAACAATCCATAGGCATAATATCACAAAACACCTTATCATAGTACTTTCCAATTTTCAAATTCACAAAACATTGTTCACTCACCATTAATGTATGATCATCTTTGATCCACAAGATATGATAGGGCTTTGGATGTTTCATCCTCTCCAACTATAAATTTGCAAACATTTCCTTAGATGTCAGATTCTCTGAGCTTCCACTGTCAACAATCACTTTCCAAACTTTGTCTACAACTCTACATCTGGTCTTGAACAAACTTTTCCTGGTCGGATCTTTCTTATCCTTCTCACTCCATAGTATCCTTCAGATCATGAAATTTCATTCTTTCTCAACTTCATTTGGTGACTCCTCTTGTAGCAATGCATTTCTTCTACTACTGCCTTTCTTGCTTGCATGTGTACATTCAAAGGATTTACGTCCTTCTTCGCCATAATTGTAACAAGTAACTTGGAATCCTTTTTTGTTATAACCACCTTTGGAGTAATTACCTCTTCCTCGGTATGAATTTCCACCTTTCCATTCAGTCTTTCCTTTGTCTTGAGATGTTTCTGGAATTGACTTGTCTAGTTCAGATCTACTATGCTCACCATGAGATCTACCTCTTCCTCTATGGAATCTACCACCTCTGCCTCTTAGTCTTTATTCATATCTTCTATTCAACTTTTCCTCAGCTTTTAGGGCAAATTGGTATGCCTCCTCAATGCTTTCCATCTTAACCAAACTAATTTCATCCTATATAGAACTTCTCAAGCCATTCAAGTATCTTGCTACTCTTTCCACCTCATCTTCAACATGTCCAGATCTGATGTCTAATCTCTAGAATTCCTTAGTGTAGTATTTCACAGTTTCATCCTTTTGCTTCAGGTTTTGCATTCTCCTGATCAAGATAATATGATAATCACAAGGTAGAAATTTCAATTTTTTAGGTCAGGTTGGACCTGATAAATGATTCATTTTAGGTTGGACCTGATACATGATTCAGGGAATCATTCATTTTTACCCCAGGTGTCTGATGCAGGAGCATCTTGGGTCACTGGAAATCCTTCTCAACCAAAAAGATGTTTTCTTTAGTTCTTTAATTTGTTCTCTGTCGCTCAGGTTTTGCTGCCCGGGCATGCTTGTCTCTGTCACTCAGGTTTTGTTGGTTGGGCATGTTTGTTTCATGTTGCTCAGTCATGTTTTACCAATGGGTTTTGATGATTCCTTTACAAATGGGTTTTCTAATGCTTGGTTATGCTTTACTGATGGGTTGCTGATTTTCGGTAACCATCTGCCCGAGACATTTATTTTGGGAGTTGGATCGTTGGCTGAATTCTTCATTCAATTTCCATAGCTAATTTTATTTGGGATCTCCCATTGGGATCTGTGTGGACCTAAATCTGAGTCTCTCTTTGTATTTAAGCGTCGACTTCCTTGTTCGACTCTTGTATATATTTGGTTGTATGTTCTTAGTTTATTAAGCAATCTTAGAGAAAGAAAGAAAATGTTTAGATATTGAGATCAAAGGTCTATGACCTCTATTGTATGAAGATCTTATTGTAATTCAATTAATATATGGCTGAAATTGGGAAGGCCTTACAGCCTGATATGTAATGATTTTGATCAATTTAATATAAGGATCTCTGTGTTTTCTTCTCTCACTATGTTGTTTGGCTTCTGCATTGTGTCTGCAAGAAGGCTTGGTGGTTGGGAGTGCCTTTGGCCCCATATCCTTGCCTCTCCTTGTGTCACTTTTTCCTAATCAAAAGACAAAACAACCTTTTTTATTTCAACATTAGAGGGGATAGCATTAAGACTAGCATTATGGTGGTCATTTAGGATTTGGGGAATACAATCCATAAGATCCCTTTTTTCCTCTTGAACCAGATCTTTATCCAGTTGGAGAAGGTTTTGGAAAACAAATTTAGCCTCCATTCTTATAGCATCTTCATCATCAGATCGAGTACCATTTATCACAAGATTGGAAATTTTGTTAGCCATTCTGTGCTTAAGGGTAGTCAAGAAAAAATATTTGGTATTCCTATACCCTTCCTTCAAGAAAGTCTTTCTGGGTCTTTGTCTCCAAAAAGTTTCTTCTTTTGATATTATGTCATGGTATTCAACTAATTTCTCATTTTTCCTGTTCTCTTGATATCTTATCATAACCTTCCTACTATATGCTATCATGGATGACCTTCAACTCCAAACAGATATTAGTCTTAGTAGAAAAGATGTTGCCAAAAGTGTCCTTGTTCCAAACTTTAATATTCTCCTTGACATGTGTAAGTTTTTTAGCCAGAATAAACATAGTAGTTCCTTTAATATTAATCTTCCACCATTCCTCAATTTTTTGTTCCAATTGTGGATGCAAATTCCACATCTTCTCAAATTTGTAAGGGAAATTCCTTATCCTAGAAATGGGATCCACTAGGAAAGTGATAGGATAATGGTCTGATCCTACCCACACATGGGCAGCCAAAAAATAATTGTAATAGGTAAACCAATCATTGCTAATGAGGGCCCTATCAATTTTGACCTGAATAAGATCCTCTCCACTCCTTCTATTTGTCCATGTATAGTTAATATTCAGGATGCATGACCTTTCAATTTTTTTCTTACAATATGCACCTTCTTATCGTCTGCTACACTCTCATATTCAAAATAATTTTCCATCTTAGTTATCCAGTCAATCAATTCATCATAATCCAATTTTCCACTATACTCAGGAGGATTAAACTGAGGTGTGGATTTCAAACTTGTCAAAGCTCTCAGGAATCTCTCTTCTTCCTGATTCATCATAGGTGCAGGTGCAGCTTCACCCTGAACCTCTTCAATTTCATCATCACTAACATCATCAAGATGTATTCCTCTACGTTGGGCTATCTCAACAACTTCCAATCTAGCAGCCATCTGTCTAAGCATATAAGCTAGACCTGTATCAACATTTCCTCTCCCACGAACCATCTTGAATCCCTCTACAATTGTAGGTCAGATCGCAATCTTCCACCCCACAATAATACCAATTAGGGTTAGGGTTTCAAGAAGGAATTTAGATCTCACCATGCTTTGATACCACATGATACAAGGAGAGGCAGGGATATGGGGCCAAAGGCACTCCCAACCACCAAGCCTTCTTGCAGACAAAATATAGAAACCGAACAACACAGTGAGAGAAGAAAACATAGAGATCCTTATATTAACTTGATCAAAATCATTACATGCCAGGCTATAAGGCCTTCCCAATTTTGGCCATATATTCAATGAATTACAATAAGATCTTCATACAATAAAGGTCACAGACCTTCAATCTCAATATCTAAACATTTGCTTTCCTTCTCTAAGATTGCTTACAAAACTAAGAACATACAACCAAATATATACAAGAGTCCAAAAAGGAAGTCAACGCTTAAATACAAAGAGAGACCTAGATTTAGGTCCACACAGATCCCAATGGGAGATCCCAAATCAGCTCAGCAATGGAAATTGAATGAAGAAGTCGGCCAATGATCCAACTCCCAAAATAAATGTTTCAGGTAGATGGTTATCGAAAATCAGCAACCCATCGGTAAAGCATAACTGAGCATCAGCAAACCCATCAGTAAAGGCATCGCCGAAACCCACCGGTAAAGCATGACCAAGCAATAGGAAACAAAGATGCTTGAGCAACAGAACCTGAGGGACAGAGACAAGCATACTTGAGCAGCAGAACCTGAGCGACAGAGAAAAAATTAAAGAACTAAAGCAAACATCTTTTTGGTTGAGAAAGATTGCCAATGACCCAAGATGCTCCTGCATCACAAAGCCCCTATTTCAGATGGTTATCAATTATTCTTCTTCCAGAAGTATTGGGCTAATATTGAAGAGAATGTTACTAATGTTGTTAAGGAATGTTTTGGATCTAGAAAATTGTTGAAGGAACTGAATGGAACCTTTATTGCACTTATTCCTAAATAATAGGGGGCTGACAAAATGGATCAGTTTAGACCAATAAGCTTTTGTAACATGGCCTAAAAGATTATATCTAAGGTGATGACATGTAATTGATTGAATGTTTGAAGATGTTAAGTTGATCACCAAAATATAGAAAAATAATGCAAGACATTAAATAAGTTAATGGATTGTATTGTGATTGATGTTAACTTGATATAATATAATCGGTTATAATAAAAGTGTCAAATGCTTTAAAGAATCAAAGAGAAAAGGATTATGCTTTCAATAATGCATAAAAGACAAGCATTCACTATGTGGCTTCAAACACTGACAAATAGTGGAACCTAACAGACATAGATAACCAAAAGTCAAGTCATAGTGATGCCCAAGCAAGAACACTGATGAGCATTACCGACGAGTAGAATCTCAAGCATAATCGATAGTTAGAATCAAGTGTAAACTGATGGAGAAGCCCGAGGAGAACTGGAGTGTTGACTGAAGCTATCAAAGAGTTTAAACACTGAAATTAACTTGAGTTTAGAAATGAAAAAATATCTAGCAGGAAGAGCTATTAAATATAGACTTAACTGGTAGTTATCAATGTTTTCATCAACAAGATAAAGCTAGAGATAAGTAAAGGATTTAAAGCTATTTTGTCTAGTTGGAAAGAAGATCTCAACGAGATAAAACAAGAGTTTTTCTTTAAATCAAATTGGCTAAAAATGTGGATCACGCCAAGATCAAGAAAATCAAGAACCTAACAATGGTGATATCATGTCTATAAAGAGATAACTTAATTCATTTAGAATTAAGGGGAGTGAATGAAAAAGAGGATGCTGGAGAGAAACTTATGAAGAACAAATTCATACAGTCCTCATCAATCAAGCTAAGGAAAGAGCTAAAGTTTTTTGCAGACACCGAGCAACAGAGCATAGCATCACCGAGAAGAACAATAGTGGAGCAAAGGTATTAAAAGGACATATTAATCAGATTATTTTATGAGCTTACAATAGATCTGAAAATATGCAAGTATAAGTTGTATGTGAACATATCATACTGTTTTAGTTTAACCATTGATTCAGACAGTCTCTTAACCAAGTAGGATTTAAAAATCCTTTCTATATTGAGATACATCCCAAGGAGTATCAAAATGTTTGATCATGGAGATAACATGAGATTCCAGATACCTATTGACATGCCAAGTGAGTGTTTGATCAAGGAAGGTAGCATAGAGATGCCCGATATCAAGTGATAAGCTAAAATTTTAAATCCTCTAACAAGGTCACACCTAACAGCGTGTTTGTAACCTTTAAAAAGGTTGGCTCTTCACCAAGCTCACTTTAGAGGAGTGAAAATTTTGGGTTATCAGTGGTTTTTCCCTTAATATGGTTTCCAGGTTAAAAATCCATGTGTCATTGTGTTTATGAGTCATTACTTTAGTATTTTGCATTACACATAGATAATTTGGATTGATCGGTATACTCTAGATAATTTATTGTCTTTCTGTAAATTAATAGACTGCTATTCGGTAAACATACAGTATAAGATTTTACAAAGCATTCCAAGCAGTAGTAATTTTATAAGTATATTTGGAGGCATTCATCTTGTAGGACTGAAGATAAATAGAGGCTTAATATTGTGGCACTAAGTTTTTGGGTTGATTATTGGAATATTTTTGAGGCCACTGA
Source organism: Thuja plicata (assembly GCA_018584345.1). Classification (NCBI taxonomy): domain Eukaryota; kingdom Viridiplantae; phylum Streptophyta; class Pinopsida; order Cupressales; family Cupressaceae; genus Thuja; species Thuja plicata. Next base: position 628,535 of record MU223112.1, on the reverse strand, counting down.
TTCAACCCCCCTCTCAATTATTACTAACAATTGGTATCAGATCTTGTGTGCTTAGAAAGGGAGTTTAACAGCTCAAGAAAAAGATCACAAGATGAACATATGAGATCTTCCCAAGTTGAATAAAGACAACTTTGCATCATGGAAAAACCAAATAAGACTCCACCTATCAGGTATTGGCAATGATGTTACTCAATATCTTGATACTGAATATGTGTTTCCTACAGGACCTCGTACTCTTGAGAAATTAAGAGAAAAGCATGAGCATAATTGCATGATGAATATAGAACTCACCTCATCACTCTCTGATGTTGAGTTTGAAGATGTAAAAACTTGCACCTCTATAAAGAAAACGTGGGATAAGTTGAAGCTGGTACATAGAGGAGATGCCAATGTACTAAGAGCCAAGGTAGAAATCCTAAGAGGGAGGTTTGATGACCTAAGGATGAAAGAAGGAAAAAACATCACTTAGTATATCTGCAGAATCAAAGAGGTAGTCAATGCTATCTGAGGAGTTGGAGGTGTACTTGAAGATGAGACAGTGGTAAGTAAAATCTTAAGAACCTTATTGCCTGTATATGCTATTAGAGTTTCTGCTATTCAAGAAATGAGAGTAGTTGCAAACAATAAAGTTACTCTAGATAGTCTGATTGGTAGACTGATTTCATTTGAGATGAGTAACTTTGATAATAGTGTCTTACCATCTATAGAATCTGCATTCAAATATTCTTTAAAAATAAGCAATTCAAGTCATAGACATGCTATTAGAAATGATAGTGAAAGTGATAATGAGGATCAAGGACTTGATGAGATCGAAGCGCTAATGGCAAGAAGATTGCAGAGAGGCAAAGGTAAATACAAAGGTAAATTACCACTTGTATGTTTTAATTGTAAAGAGGTTGGACACTTTGTTGCAAGATGTACAAACATAAGAAAAGATGACAGAAGTAATGATAGATCATACGAGAAGAAGTTTGATAGAGGTGATAAAAGAGATTACCAAATTAACCGACAATCTGACAGAAGATACCCGAGACTAAAAGGAAAAAAGGAAAAAAGGTTGTTACCTAGCTGAGAACAGAGTTGATGAAACTAACACCGAATCAGAAGAAGACATCGAGATGGTATTTGTAGCTATGAAGGATGATTCAGATGAAGAAGAAGAAAGTTATGCAGAAACTGCACTCATATCTAAAGTTAGTAAAAATGATGTATGGATCATAGATAGTGGCTGCACTCACCATATGATTGGTGAAAAACAAAATTTTGAGACTTTTGAATACTATAATGGTGGTTCAGTGAGAATGGGTAATGATACACCTTGTCCAGTTGAAGGTAAAGGGACTATAATGTTGAATAACCTGATCAAATGTGAAAATTCTTACTGGGTAAAAAGGACTGAATTATAATTTGTTAAGTGTTTCATAGCTGAACAATTCAGGTCACCGAGTAGAATTTGAAAATAAGAAGGCAAAGATCTTCAATGAATCAGGAAGGTTGATCGGGATCGGTGAGCGGACAAAAGGTAACCTTTTCTACCTTGATGACACTAACATCACTTATTTGATGGCTAGAAACAAAGACATATGGTTGTGGCACAAAAGGATGTGTCATGTGAACTTTGACAACATGATAAAGATAAGCAATAAAAGGAATGTCAAAGGCTTACTGAGCATGACTAATCCTGAGCATATCATGTGCAAGAATTGTCAAAAAGGTAAAATGACAAAGTCTAGTTTCAAGAGTAAAGCCCATACATCTAATGCAATTCTAGAATTAGTCCATATAGATCTATGTGGACCCATGAGGACAAAGAGTTACTATGGAGATAGGTACTTCATTCTCTTTGTTGATGATTATTCTAGAGTGATAACAGTCATGTTTAAGATAAATCTTAAGCATTCAAGATGTTTAAATGGTATAAGGCTATGGTAGAAAAACAAAGTGAAAATAAATTGAAATACTTAAGGTCGGATAGAGGAGGGGAATTTACTTCAAATGAATTCACTAACTATTTCAATGAGCATGGAATTAAAAGACAGGTTTATGCACCAAGAACACCACAACAAAATGGGATTGCTGAAAGGAGAAACAGATCAATTGTTGATTTTACAAGAACATTGATGATTGAAAAAAGAATCACTCAAACTTTCTAGATGGAAGCTGTCAATACTGCTGTCTACACATTGAACATAGTACAATTGAAGAAGGACATAAAGAAGACACCCTATGAGCTTTGGTATGGTCATACACCCAATGTAAGTTACTTCAGAATCTTTGGTAGTCAATGTTATATTTTGAAGGATGATAGAAATGGAAAACTTGACTCCAAAAGTGAAGAAGGTATCTTTCTAGGGTACTCAACCAAAAGCAAGGCTAATAAATGTCTTAACAAGTCATCTAACAAAATCATTTCAAAAGTGCAAATGTAAAAATAGATGAATTTGTAGAAAAGAATTATAAGGAAAGCAAAAAAGAGTCAGAGGACTACGACAGGTTTGTTTATACAAAACCTAAAACTCTACCCAAGCAACAGTGTATCACTCGCAAGCAATAGAACATTACACCCGAGCATCAGGTTGCAATTATCAAAAATAAGAAAATCCTCAAGATGATGTTCTGAGTGATGGAGATCATAATGAAGGTCAAGAAAATGATCAGAATGATGAACACAGAGCTGAACCAAAACTTGCCAAGTATGTCAGAAGACATCATCCATAGAATAAAATCATAGGAGACAAGAAGGCTAGAAGAATAAAAAGAAGTAAGTCACTAAACACCAGATGTTTACTTTGCGATTTTGAGCCTAAATCTATTAACAATGCACTTGAGAATGAAGAATGGGTCAGTGCTATTAATGACAAAATATAGAAGATTGAGAAGAACAATACATGGACACTAGTACCGAGACCAAATGACAAGAATGTCATCGGTACCAAATGGATATTCATAAACAAGTTGAATGAGGATGGAGAAGTCACAAGAAACAAAGAAAGGTTAGTATGAAAGGGGTATGCACAAGAAGAAAGAATTGTTATGGAGAAACCTTTGCACCTGCTGCTAGACTAGAAGAAGCTAGAATCTTACTTGCTTATACTACTTTTAAAGGATTCAAGGTATACTAGATGGATGTCAAATCTGCATTCCTAAATGGAATACTGGAAGAAGAGGTATACATTGAACAACCGGAAGGGTTTGTTGATCCAGACAAGAGAAACATGGTATGTAGAC
>MU223112.1:609181-625257 GCA_018584345.1 Thuja plicata | reverse complement strand
GGTATACTAGATGGATGTCAAATCTGCATTCCTAAATGGAATACTGGAAGAAGAGGTATACATTGAACAACCGGAAGGGTTTGTTGATCCAGACAAGAGAAACATGGTATGTAGACTACATAAAGCCTTGTATGGATTGCAAAAAGCACCAAGAGCCTGGTATGAAATAATTCACTCATATCTCATTAGCATTAAATTTGTTAGAACAAGTGAAAATAGCAATCTATACTTAAAATAAGATACCAATGGTAATATTTTGATTGCTGAAATTTTTGTTGATGATATCATTTTTGGGGGAAATAAAATGTTATGCAAATCCTTTGCTAATGAAATGAGCAAAGAGTTTGAAATGTCTATGTTTGGAGAGATCAAATTCTTTCTTGGTCTACAGATTCTTCAATAAAATGTAGAAATATATATCACTCAGTCCAAATACATCAAGGAAGTGTTGAAGATATTCAAGATGGAAGATTCCAAACCAGTTGGAACACCTATGGTTATTGGATGTAAACTGACAAAAGAAGACAAATCAAATGAGGTAAATCAGACCTTGTATAGATCAATGATTGGAAAACTAATGTATGTTGTTCATACCAGACCAGATATAGCACATGCAGTTGGAATAGTTGCAAGATTATCTGCTAATACCAAAGAATCACATATGACTACTATCAAGAGAATTCTAAGATATCTGAAAAACACCGAGGACTATGGCCCATGGTACAAAAGAGAAAGAAAATTTGAGCTACAAGTCTATACAGATGTTTATTGGGCTGGAAACATTGATGACCGAAAGAACAAAACTAGAGGAGCATTCTTCATGGGTGAAAAACTTGTCACATGGATCAACAAGAAGCAAGGATGCATCTCATGGTCTACTGCAGAAGCAGAGTATGTGGCTACTGTTGCAAATTGCTCCAATATTGCATGGATCAAACAATTATTGGACGGTATGCATATGAATATTATTGAACCAATAAATATCTATTGTAATAATACCAGTGCAATTAACATTTCTAAGAATCCAGTCATGCATGCTAAGACTAAGCATATTGCTATCAAGTATCACTATCTGAGAGAACAAGTGCAAGAAAAGGAGGTAATACTGGAATATGTTCAATCAAAGGAATAATTAGCTGATATATTCACCAAGCCATTATTGAGGGATACATTTGAGTACTTGAGACAAAGACTAGGGGTCCAATCCTTATCTATCAGTAAGTAAGCTGCCTAGGAGGCTGCATCAGCCTACACACAATGAGAAGATCATTCATGTTGATGCACAACTAAGATGAATAGAAACAAAAACATCTATACACAACAAGGTACAAGTATGCACCGAATACCAGAAACATTGTATTGCTGATGGATAGGGAAATTCAAGGAGTATATTATTTAAAGGGATAAAAGATGATATAGTTGTTTGTTTGGCATTGTCGCCAAAGGGAGAGAGTATCTCATTATCATAAGTGAAGTTCTTGAGAATAAAAAATAAGTTAATCAGTATGAAAGGGAGAGAAATTGATTACATATGAAATATCCATCTAAGGGACAGAAGTAACAGAGGGAGAGAGTTCATACAAAGAGAAAGATTAATGTCAAAGGAAAAAGAGATTATCAAAAAGAGGAAAAGTCAAGGTAGAGCATACATCAAAATAGAGATAGAAGATGCTACATCTATCCAGTAAAGGGATTAAAGATTGAAGACAACCACTCTGCAAGAAATAAATCAAAGCTATTTTTGAGCTTACCGAAAGTCATACATTTGTAATAGTTACATTAGGAAAGCTTGATGAAACTGTTATATTTTATATTGTATTAGTAATAGTATAGTATGATAATGTAGTATGTTTCCATCAATGCCAAAGGGAAATATTGATGACATGTAATTGATTGAATGTTTGAAGATGTTAAGTTGATCACCGAAATACATAAAGATAATGCAAGACATTAAATTTGTTAATGGATTGTATTGTCATTAATGTCAACTCGATATAATCTAATCGATTGTAATAAAAGTGTTAAATACTTCAGAGAATCAAAGAGAAAAGGATTATGCTTTCAGTAATGCATAAAAGATAAGCATTCACTATGTGACTTCAAACACCGATGGACAATGGAACCCGAAGGATAGAGATAACTGAAAGTCAAGTCACAGTGATGCCCGAGCAAGAACACCGATGAGCATTACCGACGAACAGAATCACAAGCATAAACGATGGCCAAAATCAAAGTGTAAACTGACAGAGAAGCCCGAGGAGAACTATAGTGCTGACCAAAGCTATCAAAGAGTTAAAACACCGAAATTAACTTGAGTTCAAACATGAAAAAATATCTAGCTGGCAGAGCTAAATATAGACTTAACTGGTAGTTATCATTTTTTTCATCGACAAGATAAAGCCAGAGATAAGTAAAGTATTTAAAGTTATTTTGTCCAGTTGGCAAGAAGATCTCTACGAGATAAAACAATATTTTTGCTTTAAATCAAATTGGCTAAAACTGTGGATCATGCCAAGATCAAGAAAATCAAGAACCTAACAACTGTGATATCATGTCTATAAAGAGACAAATTAATTAATTTCTAATTAAGGGGAGTGAATGAAAAAGAGGATGCTGGAGAGAAACTGGTGAAGAACAACTTCATACAGTCCTGATCAATCAAGCTAAGGAAAGAGCTAAAGTTTTTTGTGGACACTGAACAACAGAGCATAGCATCACCGAGCAGAACAATAGTGGAGCAAAGGTATTAAAAGGACATATTGATTAGATTATTTTATGAGCTTACAATAGATCTGAAAATATGCAAGTATAAGTTGTATGTGAATAGGTCATACTATTTCAGTTTAACCATTGATTCAGAAAGTCTCTTAACTGAGCAGGATTTAAAAATCCTTTCTATATTGAGATACATCCCAAGGAGTATAAAAATCTTTGATCATGAAGATAGCATGAGATGCCAGATACCTATTGATAGGCCCAGTGAGTGTTTGATCAAGGAAGGTAGCATAGAGATTCCCGATATCAAGTGACAAGCTAAAATTTTAAATCCTCTAACAAGGTCACACCTAAAAATGTGTTTGTAACCTTTAACATGGTTGGCTCTTCACCGAGCTCACTTCAGAAGAGTGAAAATTTTGGGTTAGCGGTCCCAAGCGGTTTTTCCCTTAATAGGATTTTCACGTTAAAAATCCATGTGTCATTGTGTTTATGAGTCATTACTTTAGTATTTTGTATTACACATAGATAATCTGGATTGATCGGTATACTCTAGATAATTTACTATCTTTCAGCAAATTAATAGACTGTTATTCTGTAAATATACAGTATAAGGTTTTACAAAGCATTTTGAGTAGTAGTAATTTTATAATTATATTTGGAGGCATTCATCTTATAGGACTAAAGATAACTAGAGGCTTAAATTTGTGGTACTAAGTTTTTGGGTTGATTATTGGAATATTTTTGAGGTCACTGATTCACCCCCCCTCTTAGTTATTACTAACATAAGGTTCTTACCACAAGGATTTTGTCTAGTCTTCCCTCTCTTATATCTTGGCAGAAAAATGGTTTTGTTCTAGGTGGATAGATCATGGACTCAATTATCTCCATACATGAAAATGTGCACTCATTGGTGGTGTTTAAGAAGGAGGGCCTCATTCTCAAACTATATTTATCAAAATCCTATGATAGGGTTCACTGAAACTTTCTAATGAAAGTGCTTATGGCTTTTGGATTCAACAAGAAAAGTACAGATCTTATATACCAGTTGGTATCGTCAGCCACCTTCTCTATTTTGGTTAATGGCTCTCCCACTTTTTTCTTCAAATCCTACAGGGGTTTGAGGCAGGGGAACCCCCTCTCTCCTGTACTCTTCATCATAATGGTTGAATGTTTGGGTAGGTACATGGAGAATTTAGTTATGAAAGGGGACTTCAAAGGCCCGAACCCCTCTTCTGCTATACAAGTCTGCTCCCATCAATAGTTTGTTGAAAACTCAGTTGTCATGGGGGAAGCTTCAGTAAAAAAATGCAACCAACATAAAAAAAAAGCATTGAATAAATATGGGACAACTTCAGAACAACTTATAAATTGGGGAAAGAGCTATGTGTTTTTCTTTAATGTTCCTGAAAAAAGACAACTGAGAATTAAGAAGATTTTGGGTTATGATATGGAGACTCTGCCAGGTACTTACCTTGGTCTTCCCTTATGCTTAGAACCCTCGGAGTCTTTATGGAGTTCTTTAGTGGAAAAAAATCATAGTAAACTATTTGGATGGAAAGGTATGATGTTGAGCCAAGCAGGTAAGATTCAGATTTTAAGATCTACCCTTTAAGGTCTTTCTCTTTATGCACTAAGTATCTTTAAAATCCCTAAGAAGTTTGAAGAATATATTGAAAAAATTCAAATAACTTTTCTTTGGACTGGGATGGAAAAAAAGAAAAGGATAGCCCTCATTGCTTGGGAAAAGGTTTGTAGACCTGTTAACAAAGGGGGACTTGGTTTATGCAGAATCAGACACCTAAATGATCACCTTCTGGCTAAACTTATATGAAGATATTATAATTCTAAGGGAGAATGGACCTTGATATAGGATAATAAATACAATAAGGAGTGTCCTAACCTTGTAAGCTTTCTTGGTAGTGATAGTGGTGCTGGAGGATCCTTTATATGGAGAAACATTCTTAAAAATAAGGAAATCATAAGAAAAGGTGTTAAATGGAAAGTTGGAAATGATATAAATGTGTTTTTTTGGGAAGATGATTGGATAATGCAAAATCCCCTCAAGGAATGCCCTAGATGGAAGAACTTTCAGGACCAGTGCAAGCTGAGATTTGGGAGGAAAGTTGTTGATTACATGGATAGGGATCATTGAAAGGGCTTAACAATTATTGATAATTCTTTGGGACAACTCAATAAATTTCTTAATTCTATTATTTTGATTAAGGAAAAAGACAACATAATATGGAAGTATAGCCTGAATGGGGACTTTACTATCTCTTTTCTATATCACTAGGAGTATGAGAATCTTAATGATCCATGTTAGGCTGAAGCATAGATTAAGAACCTTACCCCTAAGATTAATGTTTTCTTCTGGATTTTGCTGCAAAACAAGGTTCTTACTAATGATAACTTTAAAAAAAGAGGTGTTATAATTGTAAATAGATGTTACTTATGTAATCAAGATGAGGATAATGTTAATCATATTTTTCTTCACTGTCCCTATGTGAGAAATATTTGAGAAAAATGTTTTAAAATCCTTAATATTGAGTGGGCTAGTCCAGAGGACATGCAGGGTCTTTTCAACTCTTGGAGCCCTCCTTCAAAGAATGAAATTGTGATCAAGGTGTGGAAGTTAATACTTCCTTATGTCTACTGGGGGGTTTGGAAAGAAAGGAATGGGAGAGTTTTCAAAAACAAAGCAACTAGTGAAAAAGAGGTCTTCCACAAAATCAAGAGAATTGTCAAAGAAAACTTGTATCTAAGGGAAAGTCTTATGGAACCATTAAATGAGGATGATAAAATTTTCTTCAATAATTGGAAAATTAAAGGTAATTTCAGGAATTGAAAGAACAAGAATATGATAGAAGAAGCAATATGGGACTGCCCTCCTAAAGGATGGATGAAAGTCAATTTCAATGGGGCATCGAAAGGGATCCCAGGGGTGGCTGGGTGTGGTATAGTGATAAGAGTTGAACATGGAGTGTGCAAGGGAGTCAAAGCTATTCCAATAGGAATTAAAACTAACCATGTCATTGAGGTGAATGCTGCCCTTCAAGGGTTAATCCTTGCTAGTGACAAAGGTTGTAAGAAGTTATGGCTTGAGAGTGACTCCCTTAATATAATCAAATGCTTAAATAATAAAACTATTGCTTCTTGGTATATACATAACATCATGCAAAAATCTAAAGATCTAATTAATTCTTTTGAAGGTTGTGTGATATCGCATAACTACAGAGAGACAAATATAATTCTTGACTGGTCTGCCAACATGGCGTGCAAGGTGGAGGTGATGACACAATGTCATGATGGGGATGACGTGACACTTCAAGCAAAATCATTAATGGATAGTGACCGACTATGGAGTAGACAAAAAAGGTTATAAATGGTAAGTTTAATGATGATCTTTAATTGTGAAGTGAAGTGTCATTATTACCATTTTTGGCACAAGTACATCTTTGTGATTATGAGCTGGAATTGGCACGTATTCTGGGTATTTTTGGCAATTTTGAAAGTGGTCTATTTAACTCTTAATGACATTATTAAAAATCATAGAGAAACAAATTTTCCTCAGATTGCAAATATGGGTGGAAGAAAGAAGCACTTCGAGCCTGTTAACTGTGAGGAATGGAAGGATAAGAAAAAAGCTTGGAGTATCTTGAAGAAAGGAGGGTTGGCTATGTTTATGGAGAGGCTTCACGGAAGAAACCCTAATGTGTCAAGGCAATTCTTTAAAACATGGAAAAATGGAAAGGTGATGGTGGGGAATTAGGTCATGGAAGTTACAGAGGAGATTATTGCAGAGGCAATGGGTATGAGAATGGATGGGCTTAAGTTCTATAGAGATAGAAGCATTTCAGATAAGGCTTGGGAGAAATTTTTGAATTCTGGGCAGGAGAAGGCTAGATTGGTGAAGGAGGACACCTCCTATCATAACCCCAAACATATATCTAGGTTGTGGAGGTATGTGCTCTTTGCGATTATAAGCTACATGACACTCGATGGTAGGTTTACCAGAGCCTATGGGCACCGTTTCATGCTTCTGAATCACTTTAGGCACAATGTCAAAATTAGTATGCATTTTTATCTTATTATCTTGTTGAATTTTACTGTTACTACTTTGCAAAAAGACCCGAAAGGAGACCATGCCTCTCACCAGGGTCTCATGCTCCTAGTTTATGATCTTATGAAAACTAAAAAGGTGGAGAGACCTCTCTTGAAGAAGAATGAGAGGGATAATGAGGAGACATAAGGTGAAGAGGAAGATATTATGTTTAAGGAGGAGATGGAAGAAGAAGATGGGACTCCTCCGGGGTGTCAAAACCCTAAGAAAATAACAATAAAAGGCTCCTCTTCCAAGAGAAGCTAGAAGAAAACTACCGTGGAGGACTCTGAAATAGAGAAGGAGATGGAAGATGAAGAGTACAAGGAGAAATTAGGAAAAGAAGCTAAGAAAAGGAAATGTGGGGAGGTAACAAGTAGCAAAAATAAGAGGACCCAGAAAGGTAAAAACCCTAGCAAAAGAAGAATTGACTTGTCTTCAGACAAGGAGGATGAGATGGAAAAGGAGAAGAGTATAGAGGCTAACTTCGAGGAGGAATTTGGTGAAGAGAATAAGGAGGATAAAAAAGATAATAAGGATGCAGATGATATCCCCATACTGAACAAAGAGAGACTAATTGACAGAAGGGTATTGACCAGATTGTGGAGGAAACAATTAAAAGCATAAAAAAAGATGCAACAAAGAATGTGGCTAAAGATAACCTTGCTAATGAGGACATTGGTAAGGATATTAATGTTTTTGATGACATTAAGATTAGAAAGGATTGACTTGTGGATTTTACCTGTACTTTGGGTAAAATGTTGGATGATATTGGTAATGTAAAAAAACAAATGGAGATCATGAAAGCTGAGGTCAATATCATTAAAAAAATCAGCATAGGGGATAAACCTGTTGCGGTTTGTCTGGAGGAGATGAAAGATGTGGTCGGGAAATCTGAAGCCCAAGTAGAAATGGTGAATAAAGTCTGCAACATAGAAAAGAAGCTAAAGAAAAGACCTGACAAGGCGGTGGAAGATGACTTCGCAGGGAAAATCCACATATTGAATAGAAAAGTGGAAAAATTGGAGGATACCATGCGCAATATTGGTGAGTAGTGTTTAAAAATCTTAAAGGCGTATATTGGTCATGCAAAGATTCTGATAGAGAAGCTGGAACAGGACAGAGGGGATAAGGATGGCAAAGAGGTGAAGGAATCATGGGACCTGGAAAATGTACGCGTGCTAGCACCAGGAAGTCGAGCCCAAAGGAAGATAAGGAGACTGAAGATCTCAAGAACTCTGTTGGATAGATGTAGCTTATGGCTATCCAGGCACAAGACATTGTGTATGACATGTAGCTATCCTGTTTACGGTCCTATATTTTTTTTGTCCCTGTTCTTGTTTTTAGTTTTTTGGGACTTTTTGTAAGGCTGCGTGCCTGCTAGGATTTTTTTGCTTTCCTTTCTGGGTGCTACGACACAGTTTCAGCTGAACTTTATTGAATATTTGTAATTTTTTTTATAGGTTTTGGGTCCTTGTAAAACCTATTTTTACATAATTAGAACATTTAGTTAAAGAATAATTAAAGATATAAAGATCTTTTTAATTCTTATTTCTAAATAATTGCATAATAATAATAATAATATTTTTTATTTTTTATTTTTATGATCAACTAATAACCCTTACACATCACATCCATTACCTAATTCATCCTCTTCTATCTTTGAAGGATGTGAAAGAATTGTTTGAAGAATATGGAATGCCATGTTTGGGGAGTGGGGAGCAATGAAGCTGAAAAAGTCATGTAAAGATAAAGAGACTCTTTTAAGATGAAGGAAAGTTAAATGTAGAAGAAACAAAATAGGGTGTTCACCTTTTCTTGGATGCTTATCCTATAATAATCTCTCTTCATTATGGAGACATAATGCAATATGAATTAATTTTCTAATACATTTTTAGATTACACAGTCTGAATAATTGTTACAAGAACTTCATGTTGTGAATAGAAAAGATCATTTTTTAGGCATGAAAAGTTATGAAGAATGAATAGTTATCTAAAGATAAATTGGATCTCTTCATATTCTCTTATAAAATATTAAAGTGAAATGAAAAAAATAAGAGTTAATCTTTTCTAGGATGCTTATTTCACAATAAAATTTGATCATTATTAAATCGCAATGTAAACCAAACTACCTTGTTGATGAAAAGTTACCTAAAGACAAATTGGAACTCTTCATCTTCTCTTATAAAATATTAAAGTGAGAAGAAAAAAACAAGAATTAATCTTCTCTCGAATTCTTATTTCACAATCAAAATTATTCATTATTAAATAGAAATGTAAACTAAAAGAACTTGTTGACCTATGTTTTTCTCATTTATTGATATGGTCAAACTTAATTAGGAATTAGAGTGACGTGCAAATATTAAGCCATTGTAGAGATCCAATTTTTATACGATCATTTTTTGAGAATATAGTTAAAATAAAAATAACACATCTCTCAAGAGAATGAATTTAACACTTGGCACTCATTGCATCTAGGTGACGCTCACAGAGGCAAAGCAATGGACCTTTCCAGAAGGTCCAAGGTCGGCCATCCCAGTATACACATCCCAGAATTTTTGGGAGGCAAGGAAGTGATCCCAGTTTAAATTACCCAAATATTTTTAGAGACCATATTGCTTATTCTAGAAATATCAAATGAAACATTAGTTTACGAGCAAATAAAAGCAGACCTTCGACCTAAAATTATTTCAATCTCAAATTTTAAAATAAATAAAAAAAGAATATGAAGACCAGGAATTGAGAAACCACCAAAAATACTAAACTAAACTCCGCACAAGAGAATTAAAAAGAGACCACAGGCATTACAGTAAACAAATTGAATAAATTAATCATATTTTTTCTTCATTTTCTAATTCCATATATTATAATTGCAAATAAAGCCCAATTGGGTACTCCAAAAAATCTTAATTATGCAATAGTTAACATGTTAGAGGACATAAAGGTGCTCGGTAGCAAGGGAGTCTATAACATGCTATGCTTATTTTGGCGTAACGATGTCTGAAAGTGTCATGTACATGTGATGAATCTACTTGACATCCGAGTGTGAGTGGAGGGATTGAATGTCCATGCTTATTAATCAATGTGTTGCACTTCTTATTGTATATGATTTCCCAAGCATCTAGGAAACACAATTTGTGTAATTGCGCAAGTAATTTTTAGTGTCATCCTAGTTATTCTTTTCGCAAGCCCTTAATGTTGTCAGTGAACCATAGAATATAATTTTTTATACATCCCCTTTTCATTTACAATTTTATGTGATAGGGAGAAAATGCAAGTGGAACCTACTCGCCCAACTTGAAGTGAAAGACTTTGATGATGAAGTGCATCCTTTCTCATCTAATGAAATCAAGTGGAGTCCAATTGGTGTGCAAGATGATGAGGTAACAGAATTGTGTGCGGCAATTCCAGTCCACAGAATCAAGGCTTTTGTTGCAGGAGAGTCAAAGAGGGAAGGCATTGAATGTGCATTCGTCTGTGTATCCCATAGAGACCATAGTTGTGAAGAGTACAATGAAAACATAAAAAATATTTATTCTAGGTGAGTAGAAACAATCATCATTATAATTTTGATCATAAAAGTTGTCGCAATACATTTATGGTTGACAACATGACTATCTTTATGAGCAGTTATTGGTATTCATTTGGGACAGAAGATAACAGAAAGAATACACCAGCAAAGAAACATGTCTATAAATTTACAAAGAAAAGGGGTTGTTAGTGCCACTTCAATGTTAAGGTTATGATTAGTAGATAGGATGTGGCTATTTTGAGTTTTACTCATATGTTGCACGTAGATGCAGATGGTATAGTTTGTCATGGTGAAAATGATCCAAGCAATGAGCCACAGTCTCGGGTCACCCCGAAACTTTCTGCAGAATGCAAGGATTACATAGAGGAGCTATTGGAAATGGATGTCAATGTGAATGCAGTCATTGACAAACATCTTACCGATCCATATTTTTGAGTATGCTGCAGAATAGAGATAGTTTCCTAACACATAAAGATGTCATGAATGCATGAAGAAGAGAGAAGTCCACTCAAGCTTAAAAACATGTTCATGATCCCACTAGTATCCTTAAATGGAAATAAGTGGATCTGAATAATTTATTCTATTGGAAACAAACACATAATGATGAGATACCTTTCATTATGGGTATCTAAACCCCATGGATTCTTCATACGATGGTTCAACACTCACACAATTCTATAATCTCTATGGATTCCATATTTTCCACCCACAAATATGGGGTGAGACATCTCATTCTTGCATTGAGTAGTAAAAATCCTTTCTACTTGTTATATGTCATTAACATTTTGTAGTCATTGTCGACGTCTATATCATGTGTAGTATCAACTTTATACGTTGGTCATGTTTGAAAAGCAACATTCAGGGGTGCCCATCGCACGGGTAATTTTATCTCGTAAAAAGATTGAGGACATCGAAGGGTGGATATGTGTCATGTATAGATGATGAAAGGAGGCTAGAAATGACTGGATGGTAAATGCCTTCTTGACTGACGACGCCAATGCAGAGATATAGGTCATTCAGTAAGTGTATCTATCTTTTTCTTTGACTACCTATTTCAACTCCCTATACAAGTATCTTTTCCCATTTTCCCATGACCAAAGAAACTCACGGTCCAATTCATGTGCACCAGGGTAGCTTTTCATTTTCATGTCATTCTATGCAATTGGCATGTGCGTCAGGTATGGCTAAGGAATATGATGAAGTACACATCGAAAGATAGAGTGAAGGTAATGTTTGAACGCCTCAGGATGATAATACCGACAATTGGTGAGAGTGAGGAAATCACTTATAGGCTATTGAATGATTTTTGGGTTGAGTTTTCTGATCAACCGTAATTTCTAGAATATTTCTAGAGGACATGGTGTCAAGGGGATGGTCGTATAGGTAAGAGATCCCTACCTTTTTGTGCAACTTTTTGTTATTTCGTAAGCCTTGTTATATTAATTACAATGCATTGACACGAAAGGTAGCCCTAGTGCTGTACACACAAAAACTTGGGCCAAAAACTTTAGACTCTTCCCACACGCAAATCAAGACACAAACATTGCCATAGAATCCTATCATTGCACATTGAAGACATGATACCTTTGCAACCGTCAAAATAAATGTATGCTTCAGATGGATCATCTATACTTTACCCTCATGTACAAGATGGAACCATTCTACAGGCAAAAGGATAATTTATAGGACTCTAGTTTCATCACGAACTATAGGGTGCAAATTTTGCAGAAAATTATAGAGAAGGCAAAGGCAATTCCCGATGATGATTGCTTTCCCGATGAAACTAGACTAGGATACTATATCATGAAAAGCTAGACGTCATGCAAATTTTATATTATTAGACCTTGTGGTGATCACCTGTATGTGTATGATTGTCCTTGGGACATGCAAGGAAACACATGCAAGCACTCGTTGAAGGTTTCAACCATGGTTTTTGGTTTGTCTGATGCTGCGGAAGGTGT
Source organism: Thuja plicata (assembly GCA_018584345.1). Taxonomy (NCBI): domain Eukaryota; kingdom Viridiplantae; phylum Streptophyta; class Pinopsida; order Cupressales; family Cupressaceae; genus Thuja; species Thuja plicata. Next base: position 612,947 of record MU223112.1, on the reverse strand, counting down.
TGGTGGAAATTCAATGTTTTCTAGTCATTTAGTCTTTCTTTGAATGATGTACTTGCACTATGGATATGTGCATTGAGCGACTGCCTCTAAAATGATAATTGGAATGCAGGCGATTTATACATGTAGAATGATATAATCATATTAAAGATAGAGAGTTCTCCACCCCATATGGTCATTGGCAACACATACCATGGCACAGACACTTCACAGTGGCCCAAATGGTAGCTTATGTTCAATTTCCTCTTCAGAAAATGGCTCAGTAGAATGATTTGATCGGGTTGTTGAAGTCTTCAATGCAAACAATGCCACATAAAACAAGTGAAAGCATTCTCAGAATGCATCAATCATTTCCTTATCGATCTTGACCAGTCAGGTGTTGTGCCATTCACTCTGACTCCCAAAATAGATCCATGTGCAATGAGAACAGTTTAGATGCGTCCCTGCTTTATTGCTAGTAGGGTTCACATCCCTCAGAGGCGACAATACATGTTTGGTTCTAACCATGAGTAATTTATTGAAGTTGATGCTTAACAGTCATTTGTGTTTCCCACTAATGGCTGCAGGAGGGGGAGGACTAAAAAGGACTCCTTACATTTTGCAGAACATGGTAGGTAGGATACCTCTACTCCACCAACCATTGGTGAGCTCTTAATTTCTAAGAAAAATACATTCCTTCTGAATGATTGAGAGCATGGGATTTTTATATTTTATTTTTCCCTTTTATTGAGAGTCTCTAAACTTAATTAGAAACTGTTGTTTATGATTTTCAACCAGCACCGACATCTGCCTCAAGAAATCATCGATGAAGATTATCTTTTGACGGTGTCACTGGTGGAGAAGTTGCCCATGGTGGTGCCAGTTAGTCGGCATGTAGAAGATCATTTTCACTTTTTTTTTTTATTTTATTTTGCGTTGTGCATTATGTTTTTTGGTTTTTTGATTTTTAGTATTGTCCATTGCACATTCTCCTCTATAGAAAAAATTTGATAGTGTTTGTTATGATAATTAGTTTGGATACATGTATTTGTTTTATGCTGTCGAACAATTATGTATGACATGGAAGATGTGTTACACTGTATTACGTCTTCATATGCTTTGGGCTGTTAATGGACACTTTATCTTTCTGTACACAATTTTGTGAAGGACATAATTTTGTGAAGGTTTTTGATCGGTATTGGGCCATGTGGGACACACACCCCACTATAAACAACAAGAAATAAAATCATTATTTCTGTAACTTTATAGCTTTCACAACCTTAGCACAATGACCTATTTGATGATAAATTTTTATATATCTATATGAATACAATGTGTTTTTTTAACATTTTATATTTTGGCGAGTGCAGAAAGTATCCGATTCTACTACTTCATGGTTGGATTGGTTAGATATGAACAAGTTGACAACAACACGATGCAGGAGGTATTGTCTTTTATCCAGCATACCTCTATGCCTCTTTATAAATATATTTATGTTTCAGCTGATCATTTGAATTGTTTTCTTTTTTCTATGCCCGTCCTTAAATCTCGTAGGCGGTCCTATTCACTATATATGCAGGGTTTTGGAGTATAATGTTGCTAACTTTCTTGAAGTTGCGAGAATAATAGAACTCACAGACCATGTGCAAGAGATTATTGTAGAGGGCTATGCTGATGTGGATTCTATGTAGAGGGGGTGGGAGATGCACTTTCACATAGATGGTGTGGGAAACCATGACATGACCATTTCAATAAATGCATGGCGGTTTCAATTTACATATTTGGTTGATAGAGAAGACATGTACCTGCACAGGCAAGGATAATTTTGTCTTCCATTACGTACTATCCTATATGTCTCCCGAGGCTATTCGTGTCATGCTCCATGATAAAAACCGGGACCAGGTGACGGGCTCAGGAGATGCTACCCAGCGACTTCATGTTCGATGTATGTGGACATTTTCCACTCAATCTGATTATGCTGGACTATACAGAAGGATTCAAGACACGACACAGTCATAGTCCATTGTTGAGATTCAAGAGGATCATGTTGTGACGCCCATGCCCACACACAGGATCATATGTTATTTTGTATTTAGTGTATTAATGTGCTTTGCAGTCATGTTGTTGTACAATTGTACTTTTTTGGTCGACTATGATTAATGTGAAGCATGTTTTGAAAAAAAAAATCATTGTATTCCATATGTATATGCAATGGCCACCCCTTCAAATATCTGTATTATCCCTTTTTTCACCGCATTGTGTACTAGAAAGATTTTCTAAAAGTTTCTAAAAAGCCTTAATATTATTTTTTTAATCAAATTACGTATCTATTTTGTGGACATACTTTTGGGACACTGCTATCATCCACAAAAAACTACATATGAAAATACAAAAAGCACAATGGATTTTCATGAAGATTTCAACATTTCATAATAATGGTCCGCATCTTCTATATTTTAAATGCACAAAAAAATCTACCAAAAAAATAGTGTGCTTTTGACATTTGTGGATTTTTCTACTAAGAATCTTAGTGCATTTTTATATGGAGCTCAGCCAGTTCCACACTTTTGTTTCAGTTGTGTGTGGGGATGAATGATTGTGTACCCTGCATCTACTCCCTCATTCTCTCAGCACTTTTTGTTGGTGTTGGTGCTGGTAGTGGTGCAAATAGACAATGTTTTGTACTCACACTTGAATATGTAAGGTGTTATACAACTTACATTTCAAAATGCATAAAACACATTGGATTTTCACAAATACTTTAGTATAACATATTCATGTTTTGCATCCTCTGTATTAGAAATCCATAAAAGAGCCAGACAAAAAAATGGTGTGTTTTTTGCAAATCTAGAATTTTATATTTATTTTCTTTGTCTTTTACTATATTTTTATATGGAGCCTAGGCAGTGCCATACTTTTGTTTCAGTTGCACATGGATGAATGATTGTGTACCCTGCAACCACTCCCCATTCTCCCAGCACTTCTTGTTGATGCTGGTGTAAATCGATAATTTTTTGTACTCACACTTGAACATGTAAGGTGTTATACAGTGTATGTACGACTACGAAACCTAGGTTTTAAAGACAAATTTTAAGATAAATATATTATAAATTGTCTACATTTGATACAAAAAAAAGTTTTGTTTTCTCTCAAATAGTGTCTTTAACCAAGGGTTTCAGTTTATTGTCTTAAAAACCTGTGTTTGTATATTGTCATAAAATATTGTCCTAATACATTATTTTAAAAAATTGTCTTGACAGTGTGCCTCAATAAATTATCTTTATATATTATTTTCACAAATTGTCGTGTTATATTGTACTCCAAAATTTTGTACATATAATGAGAATATGTATCAGACTTCTTTTATTTCTCTTTACAAACAATTGCAGTGTTATTCGTGTAGTCGAAAGTATTATTTATATTCAAACTTTTGTCAGTAGAGAGACAATCAACCTCTAAATCTGAACTGTGAATATACACAAATGAATCACAAATAAATAAACAACTTTTTATTTTTTGAATGTAGATTTCTACAGTCAATGCTTCGAAATAGTAATAATAGAATATTCAGTCGATTCTCTGTAATTTTTTTCAGTAATTTGTTACTTAGAAAAAATAGTCAAGAAAATAGTGGAGACGATTGAGTCCATTATTTGTAATTGTTTGTGTTAATGTTCGTAGCTTCAGTCGTATGATCATTAGAATATATATAATACATGTTGATTAATAATAATATATTATATATGTTATATTATTATTAATCATATGAAAATTTAATATTCAATATTAA
>MU223112.1:580534-591133 GCA_018584345.1 Thuja plicata | reverse complement strand
CTTCTACCTCTTCCTCTTCCAGCTCCTCTGAAGTTGCTACTTCTTCCTCTGGAATAATTTCCTCTTCCTCTAGAATTGCTAGATTCACCTTTGTATTCATTCTTATTGTTATCATCATATTTACTATTACTCTTGAAGAATGTGTTTCTTTTTCCTCTTATATTTTCTTTAGAGGAAAATGCTTGCTCTAAGCTTTCTTCATTACTTTTCATTCTTTCTTGAGCAGTTAACAAAATTCCACTTAATTCATCAATTTTCATGCCTGAGAGATCTTTAGATATCTCAATTGTAGAAACCACACCTTCAAATTTTGGAATCAAGCTTTTCAAAATCTTTTCAATGACATGCTTGTCATCTATATCTTCCCCTAGTACTTTCATCTGACCCACTAGACCCTCTACCTTTGTTAGAAATTCATTGACAGATTCACTAGTAGTCATTTTTACATTTTCAAAGTTTTTCCTCATTGTTTGCAATTTAGCAGTTTGTGCACCTTGATATGCATTACTTAATATTTTCCATGCTTTCTTGGAATGAATAGCACCACTTATCCTAGGAAAGATAGCTTGAGTGATTGCACCTTGAATAAAAAATAAAGCTTCATTATCTTTCTTTATATTTGCTTTGTATTCCCTTTTTTGTTGGTCATTTAATGCATTTACATCTGCTATCTCAATATATCTGTTTTGAACAATTTCCCACAAATCCTTAGATTTGAGTAGAGTTTGCATTCTAGTACACCAATATATAAAATTGTCTCCTTCAAAGACGGGAATCAACACATTAGACACTACATTGCCTGCCATATTTGTCATAAAAAATGCACAATGACCTAAGTGCTCAACACAAAATTCAAGAGAGATCTCTGCAAATGAATATTCTCCTCGTCCCTTCAAATGGGAACCACACACAAAAAAGCTCTCTTTTTCTTATTATTTTATTTGAGAAATAAGTGTCGGTTACCACCGATAATGCATTTAATTACAAAAATATTATTTTTCAAATTACAAAGAAAAACTTTATAACTCACAAAAAAAACTTCAATACATCATTTCCTTCTTAATTAAAACTCATGTTTCCACAAAAGAGTTTAAAAGCTTTTTGAAAGAATAAAATATAACTGAAGCTTTAATAAAAGCTAAAAAAAATTTATCAATGTAAAAAGGCAAGTTTTTTCTAAAAAACTTCCAAAAATCTTTTCTAACTTCTAGCTGGAAAGAAAGGGGAAAAAAAATTGCAATAACCTCCTTTCAAGTTGTAAATGCCTCCATACGGAAACCTCCTTTCTCCTTTCAAACTCAAACTTGCAGCAAATAAACCAGTTGCAATCAAATATGCTGATATTTGATTTTGAAAATCTCTTAAGTGGCTGATTTCCAAGCTTCTCTCCAATCTTTAGCTTGCTATCTTTAACTTGCTCTTTGATCTCTTCTAGATCACCTGCAATGAAAGACAAATTTCTCAACTTAGCTCTGATACCAAATGAAGGCAACTGAATCAATGATCTGTTGATCATAAAACAAAGAAATATGCAGGAAGCTCAAATTGCCTTAGAGAAATAAGAGCAAGGGCATCCATTATATAGAAAATTGAAAGAGAGGTTACATTATGGTGTTCAATCATACTCACCAATATTATAACCATAATATTAAAGACCTACAACTATCAACTACAAACATAAATATACACAACCACATATTTAATATGGGACTACATAGTGAAGAAAGACAGCAAGTATTCTAAAACAGAGACCAAAATCAATAAAAACTGCCAATGAGAATTAATAGTGCTGTCACCTTCCCACTGAATTTTCATGGATTTCCTTTTAATGCCCCATTGATGTTTAGCTTCATACATCTTGGATCTCGAAGAAGGAACTTTATCCAGTATCTCTTTGTTCTGACATTTCCTACTCTTTTATTTTTGGTATCAGAATCATTATTTAAAATTAAAAATGTGGTTCACTTAGATATGTCGGAGCTGGCTTTTAGCTCATTTCTCTCTGTTTTCGTCATTCAAATGAATTAACTATAGAATAGTTCTCGTTTCAGACTTTACAATGCCATTTATTAAGTATTCCCCTAATTCATGATTATTGTTATATGATTCAATAAACACAGGTACCAGGTGGCATTCATACAAATCAGGATCCAGTTTATGTTTAAAGAAAATTCAAAAAATAAGAAATTTAGCTGAATGCTAAAGAGAAGGGTGTAACGGTTAGAGAGTGAATGGACCTAGGAGATAGCTGGTGGAAGAACAAGGGTGGGATTCGTGCGAGTATTAGAAGCCTTTTGCAATATTTTTAAGGTCGCATTCTGTTCTTAAAAATTTTCATTTTGGAATTGATAAGTATTTCGTTTACATGACTGAATTTTCCAAATATTCTCCTTAATTCATGCAGAATCTAACATGGACAGAGCGAGCAAACATAAGGCTATTCCCATTGATCTCGGGACAACTTACAGTTGTGTGGGAGTTTGGCAGCATGACAGAATTGAAATTATTGCTAATGACCAAGGAAACAGAACCACTCCCTCCATGGTTGCTTTCACCCCCAATGAAAGACTTGTTGGAGATGCTGCCAAGTTCCAGGTTTCAACTAATCCTACCAACACTGTGTTTGATGCAAAGAGACTCATTGGAAGAAGATATGATGATCGCTCTGTGCAATCTGACAAACTATTGTGGCCTTTCACTATCGTTCCCGGTGAGAATGACAAGCCTATGGTCGAAGTGGCTTATAAGGGTGATAAAAAGCAATTTGCAGCTGAGGAAATCTCGTCCATGGTGTTGGTGAAAATGAAGATGATAGCCGAACAATACCTCCAATGTGATGTGAAGAATGCTGTGATTACTGTGCCTGCTTATTTTAACGATTCACAGAAGCGAGCAACTAAAGATGCCGGTACGATTGCAGGGCTTAATGTGATGCGGATCATCAATGAACCCACGGCTGCGGCAATAACTTATGGCTTTGATGCATTGAAGGAAGGAACAAGAAACATTCTAGTTTTTGACCTTGGAGGAGGTACCTTTGATGTATCTATTGTTACAGTTGAAAGAGGTGAGGTTGAAGTAAAAGCTGTTGGAGGGGACATGCATTTGGGAGGTGAGGATTTCGACAATAACATGCTCAATTATTGTGTTCAGCAGTTCAACAAAAAATATAATCTCGATATGAGTACAAGTCCCAAAGCTCTTCGGAGGCTACGCTCAGAGTGCGAGAGGGCAAAGAGAAGTTTGTCTTCCGCAGTAGAGACTGTAATTGACATAGATAGTCTGTATGAAGGGCAAGATTTCCACACAAAGATGAGGAGGGCAAAGTTCGAGGAGCTCAACGCAGACCTGTTTGACAAATGTATGCAGTTAGTCAAGCAATGCATGAAAGACTCCAAGATGAGCAAACGCCAAATCAACGAAATTGTATTGGTAGGAGGCTCTTCACGTATACCCAGAGTTCAGGAATTGCTAAGTCAATTCTTTGAGGGAAAGGAGCTCTGCAAAAGTGTAAATCCAGATGAAGCAGTTGCTTATGGTGCAGCTTTGCTTGCAGCTTCACTGAACGAGGAAAATATAAACATAGTCTTGCGGGACGTGACTCCTTTGAGTCTTGGAACTAATTCCACAGACGGTATGAAGGTAATAGTTCCCCGCAATACTCCCATTCCTACTGTAAAAGAGGATTATGCCACCACTGTTTTGGATAACCAGACAGCCGTAGGCCTTCGTATTTATGAAGGCGAGAGGCCTCTGGTCGAACACAACAATTTGCTGGGTGAATTTGTCCTGAATGGAATTCCACCTGCACGGTGTGGGGTGCCAAGCATAAGAGTTCGCTTTCAAGTGGATGGAGAGGGCATTCTTACAGCCTCTGCCCAGGACATGGGAACAGGGAGAAATAATCAGATTACTGTTACAAATGAGCGTGAGAGACTGAGCAAGGAGGAGATGGATAGAATGGTGGCTGATGCAGACACATTCCAAAAAGAGGATGAAGAAGCAGCAAAGAAGCATTGGCCAAAAACAATCTGGAGTGGTATGTTTGTAACATGCAAAACAGGGTGAGAGAGGCCAGGGAGAAAGGGAAGATGCAGAAAAGTCTTTCTGAAGGTATCATGGGCGCCCTGAATAATGCTGAGCAATGGTTGGAGAGTAATGACTCTGCAGAAATCTCTGAATTGCAAGCCAAATTGAATCAATTGACGTTGAAATGCAAGCCCTTGGCATAAATGGAATTATGCAATTTGAATAATTAAAGTTCCATATCTTTATGTGTATATCTTTGGTAAAGCATTGTGCTTTTTCATATTTTGAATGAGCCCACTAGAAGCTGGTTTAGCAGCGCATCTGCATCTATATATCTCCATTTCTATCAAAGAAAATAACTTATGATAATAGTAATATATACATTTTTATTATCAATCAATGGGTTGATGTAAGGTTGACTATTGGATATGATGATCTTATTTCTTTACCAATTTAAGGACTGAGGCATGGGCACAAACATAGAGGGTTCAAAAGTGGTCAAAAATGATTTTGAAATAAAATATAAAATAAGCCGACGACATTACATTATAATTCATTATTATTATAATTTAATATAACTTAAAAATCTAGTGCATTATAATATGCTTACGTTATATTGACTTTAGAAATACATCATGTTCTTTTTTAATTTATTTATACACCAAACATGTCATAATATATATGTATTATAATTCATGTATATTTCATTTAAAGCTGCTTTCAAATCTCATTCTTACGGGTCTGTTTGTTTATAAAACCAAATTTAAGCTTTATACATGTGTGTATATGTATGTGTATGTGCATATATATACATGTGTATATACAATATACACATGTGTGTATATACATGTGTGTATATACACACACATGTGTATATATACACATGTGTGTATATATACCCATACAAATGTGTATATGTGTATATACATGTACATATATAAACACACGTGTGTATGTGTGTATATATATACAAATATGTGTGTATACACATAGGTGTGTATATATACACACATACATGTGTGTATATATATGTGTATATATACATGTGTGTATATACACATGTATGTATGTATACCTATATATATATACATGTGTGTATATACGCATGTGTGTGTATATATATATATGCACATATGTAGGTATATATACATACATGTGTATATACACACATGTATATATATACACACATGTATGTGTATATATACACATATACAACACATACACATATTTGTGTATATATACACACATACATATATACACACACATATATGTGTGTGTGTATACACACATGTGTATACACACACATGTATACACATATGTGTATACACACATACACACATGGTATACACACATGTGTGTATATATACATACATGTGTATGTGTATGTGTATACATGTGTGTATATATACATATATGTGTGTATATGTGTATACACACATGTGTATATGTGTATACACGTGTGTGTATATATACATGTATACACATATGTGTATATACACACACATGTACATGTGTGTATATATACACACATACGCACCGTATTTTAAAAATTAAGAAATAAACTATTATTTAATTTCTTATGCATCTTCTCAGTCATCTTCTAGGTGAACCAAATGGCCCAGCCCATATTCTAGAATTCATTTTGAGAATAGCAAAATTCTAGAATTGGCTATTCCAGCATACACAAATTCCACGAAACAAACAGGGTATTTTTTGGGTAGGATATTTGAGGCAAGGGTTGGACCTGCATGTAAGGTGCCAAAAAATGTGATATAATATGTAATTTTCATAAGTTTACACATTTTATAATATTACTGTAAAATTGGTACAATAACAACGTAAAGTTCTTTCTTTGTTTTTAGTAATTTAATTCTTTTTTACGTTTCAATCTTCCATTTCTTTTGCTATAATTTTCATCTTTTATAAAGGATTTTAACATGCATGTCGTTCTCTTTTGTATCAATTTTTTTTACCCATCTAAATTTGAAACAAATTATACTTTTTATATTGCAAACTCCACTTTATACAAATTTTACAACTATTTTTTATTAGTTTTCTTAAAATTTAGAGGAGAGCACATTTATTTTTTATTTTATGTTTTCTTTCTACATATTGCTCGTCACTGTCCTCCTTGCATCATACCACATTAATCGTGAAAGTTTCTAGTTTTATAATGGCCTTGGTCGGCTTCAACCCAAAAAATGTTGTTGGTACTAATACTTTGACGACTGACAACATTGGCTTGTCCAAACAAGCATCCTCAGAAATTTGTTCGAATTTTTTTTATGAGGTATGTCTTTTCATAACCTTGCGGATGTGGTTTTACCCATCCCAAAATTTAGTTTTGCAACACTCTTATAGGCTACTTTGTTGAGAGGATCCCCCCTTGAAAGCATACTTTGGAATTGGGTTGCCAAGGCATGGACCCCTTGTGGGATCTGCCTTGAGGATATTGAAAACCTCACCAAAGGGTCTTTTCTTTTATGTTTTGCTGAAGTTATGTATATTCAAGCTATCTTTTAGAATGGCCCATTGGTGCAGGAGCGCCTTAGGATCCTAGTAAAGATCCTATTCAAATTTTGGCTTGTATGTGGTTCTAGCCAACCACCAGTGAATAAGGACTATGATAAAGTCCCAAGGTGTGTGAGAGTCATGTAAATATGAGTGATTTAGTTCTTAGTCTTTGCTCCAGTCCAAAAGTTCCCAACTAGTCTGTTTTTACATTAAGTGCTAAGTGAGTCAAAGTTGGTCAAAATGTGGACCAGACTCCAAAATGAGTGGTAAGATGTTAGATGAGGTCTAGACATGATTTTGGACCAAATATGTTGATTTTTAATCAAACTATGCAAGTTAGGAGTAATGAGAAGTCAAGAATGCGAAAATTGCAAAAGTTGCTCATGACAACTTTGCAACTTTGAAAAGTTGTCATGACAACTTTCCTAAAAAGTTACAAATTGACACAAATGACCCTAAAGCCCGAACCTAGGGTCTGAACACATGTGTGGGGGCTATATAAGCCTAAGTAAACCCTAATTTAAGGGTTGGTCATCATTTTGTACGGACTGTTTTGGAGGAAGAAAGTAATTGTCTGGTTTTTGTAACACAAACAAACTTTTGAACCTTCATCCACACTAAAATGGATTGAATGTTGAACTTAATGGCATAAAAGTTTAGTGCTTTGTATGTAGACAATTTGTGTGGCTCTGGTTTGGAAAGTTTGTACATTTTAATAGTAGTTTTGTAAATTCTTTTAATTTCTCAGTCTCATTGTCATCTACAGAGTGGTTTGCATAGAAATGGCTCTTTCTTGAATTCCACCGGTTGAACCACTATGGCCACTTGGAATCAAGAAGAGCACTGTACATACTTTGTAAATATGTATGTAGGTTTGATCTGAGCAGGGGAGCTATTTTTACAAGCAAGCCCTAGGCGGGTCCATAGTCATCCGACTAGGAGCTTGCAGAGTTGCAGAGGGTTAAAGAGTGAATGGATGGATTGGTTTGTACCAATCACGAGTTAGAAAGTGCATAGGGATGAGTCAAGACCCTGTAGCTCAGAGGAGGAGACAATTTGAGCACATTTGAATACATTTTGAGCCAATAAGTTGCAGATTGGTCTAGAGACCCTAAAAGCCCTTACAAGTAGGGGTTTCTTGAAAATCCATTGTACGGACACTTGGGGGAGTCTAAACCGAGGAAATCTAAAAAACCTAGGATGAGTAAATAAAGAATCCCAAGTTGGTTGGGTGGCTCATTAAGGGAATTTAGTAGCAATTCCAAGATTTCAAGATTTAGGAGGCCTAGTTGAGCAAAAAGGCTACAAGGCCTAAAATATAGGAAACTAAGGAATCAATAAGAAACCTTATGCAGAATAGGTTGAAAGTGTTCCAAAACCTATTGGAAGGAGTGGAGAAAGAATGCAGACACCTAATTCCATGTTGGTGAAGAATTGAAACATAGTTTTCACTGTTAGGACCCAAGAATGCATAGTGGCTTAGGAAGGAGAAAAAGTGAGCTTGAAGTTGATTGGTGAGATCTAGTGGAGTAAAGGATTGGTAGAAGTGTCCTGTGGTTAGGGTAGTGTTAAAGACCCTAAGAAGGCTAAGAAGGAGCCTTGTGAAGAGCTTTAGAGCTCAAGTTTGTGGATCTTCCCATCAAAGTGGTATCAGAGCCATTGAAAGGATTGGGAAGAGTATTGTGCATGTCAGAGGTGAGTGAGTCAATAGGAGAGAGCACCATGGTGACAAATGCAGAGTTAGCAAGGGACTTGACAAAGTAGCAAGAGAAGAATAGACTTCTAGAGGAAGCTACGGAGGCAATGAAGCAAAGACTAATAGAAGTTGCAAAGACTACTGACAAAGTGAAAGAACAGTTAGAGGATGATAAGGGTAAAGGAAAGGCGCAAAAAGAAGAGGATATAGAACTAGAACCAGACCCTCCATTACTCGAAGAAAATTTCCTCAAATACCTCAAAGTATTGAGTGAAAAAGCACTTAAAGGTATCCCTGTGTTCACTGGAAGAATGTATGCAAAATTAGTTATGGAATGGATTGAAGGTATGGAGAATCACTATGAATGTGATGGGATCATTGAGGCCCAAAAAGTGAAGATAGCCAAATCTAGGTTGAGGGGATAAGCCCTAACTTGGTGGAAGTTTCTACAAGAAGAAAGAGAGAGAGAAGGGAAGAAGCCTATAGTGAATTGGAAGGCTATGGTGACTAAGGTCAAAGAAAGCTATCTATGAGGTGATTATGAAATTCAACTACACAAAAAGAAACAACATCTCAGGCAAAAGGAGATGGATGTTGCCTCTTATATAGAGGAGTTCCAAAATTTGTTTCTTAGGTCCAAGGTACATGAAGAGGAAAGCAACAGAGTGACAAGATATCTAAATGGACTTAGATGGAGCATTCAAGAAGAACTAAGTTTCTTTACCATCACTACTGTCCATGGTTGTGTTCAAATGGCCCTCAAGGTGGAGGAAAGAAACAAGAAGCGAGAATCTAGCTCTAGAGGCAGAGGGAGAGGCAGAGACTTCAGAGGAGGACATAGAGGAGGTTCTAGTGGCAAAAGTAATGAACATAGTGTTATAATAGTCCCAAGGGATAACTGAGAGGGGGGGGGGGTGAATTAGTTATCTGCTAGTTTAATTCTTTTCTTCAATTAAATATAGAATAACATTAAGCATTAACACATTCAGATAACACAAGATAGAACACAACAATTTTGGTTACGGGGAAACCAAATAGGTAAAAACCCTGATGGGAATTAGCACCCATAAAGAACTATACTTGAGTATAATTATCCCTGTTAGGAGTTTTTCTTTACAATGCATTACAGTGACCTGGTTAAGGGTCTGACCCTCTTAGGAGTCTTTTACAAATAACCCTGTTAGGGGTGAGGAGTCACTGTCCAAAAGTTTACTGCTAAAATGATGAAGGTTGCAACCTTCAGTAAAACAGATATGCACTATATCTGATAAATGAACTGTTTGAGTAGACCTGCTGTCTTTATCAGTTCCAGTGTATTGTATAATTCCACTTCTTCTTCACATAGATCTTTTCTTGATGAATGACATGTCTCTATTGTCCCAAAACAATGGACATTCTGTTATGTACTTTTTTTGTCTCTTTTCTTCTCATTCACACTTAGCGCTCACCATATGAACTACTATAAGTATCTTCCCAAAAGATGTGATCTTAGTCGGCTTTAAGAGTCCCTTTACTACTTCTTTTTTCGGCCAAATCAAGCACGCAACCTGATTAGAATCACGCAACTCAAACTGAATAGACGCGACGCTTCACATAGTCGGCTCTACCAAATTGACTCAATCATCTTGCTTCTATTAGAACACGTTTAGCGCCTTTAGATAATTATTTTTAACTCATAACTAAACATAAATACAAACATGCATATCCCGAAGATAGACACAACTCAAGAAATAATGTAATTACATCGACTCTACACAGATAATCTTCAGACACTGTAACTTCCATAACTGGTTAACATAACTCAAAGGAAACTTCATATATGACTCAGCGTGAATACACATAGCATCTAGAACATGTATACACCATGGAAATAAACACGCATATCTACCAAACATCTGTACTGATAATTGCATACAAAACACTGCTGCATATTATATGTTGTCATCAATGACAAACATACAATCAACTATTTGCACAGAGGCAAATCTCCAACAATCTCCCCCTTTGACATTGATGGCAACAAATGATATGATGAACTCAAACTGTCTTCCTTATTTTTACAATCTTCTCAATATCCTTATCAAAGGTTCCTCTTCACTGTTGCTGCTCTTTTGACTGTATACTCCCCCAGAGTATATGCTCCCCCTTACTAATACTCCCCCTTTGACATCAATGAAAAAGGGTGCCAAACACTACTAGGCACAAGTAATACTCCAGAAGTAGAGTAGTCAATCATTCATCAGTCACCAAGGACTAATGTTCTTGCTGTAAGTTCTAATCAGACTCAGGAAAGGGAATTACTCCCAGCTTCTCCCTGAGATACTCAAAAGTATCTTTTGATAATGGCTTTGTAAAAATAT
>MU223112.1:546591-570027 GCA_018584345.1 Thuja plicata | reverse complement strand
CTTAGGCAGTTTCAGTTAGTTTTAGGAAAGTTTCTATTTCCTAGCAGCTGCCCGTTTAGGGTTTCGACATCCTTTATAAGGATTGTCTTCTTTGTATTTCATAAGGAGTTGTAAATCATTTCATTGTTGATAATATAGAAATCATTTCTGTCAACATGCATTTGCAGTCTCTGGCCTATCGGCCGCCTTAGCTCTTTCTCTCTTTCTGTCTTCTTCATTCTCGTAGCAGCTTTGCATGCAGGTGTATCTTGGTTGATTGACATTCATCAATTTCAACACTAGATACATTGCTCAACTCTTCTTTAGAGAAGTAGTAAGGATCCATGGCCTACCAATCAACATTGTCTCAAATAGGGATGTGAAATTTATGGGGCACATTTGGAAAACACTCTGGAAGAGGTTGGGAACCAATTTAGCACATTGTTCATTATATTATCCTCAAACAAATGGTCAAACAAAAGTAATCAATAGGGTCCCTAGAAATTTTCTAAGGTTTTTAACTAAAGAATATGGTCAAGGATGGGATCAAGTAATCCCTCAGTTTGAATTTGCCTATAATGACAGTACAAACTGGTCAACAAGTACGAGTCCATTTGAAATTGTATATGGACAACACCCAAGGGGAATTTTTGAGCTTAGGGAGTTAAAGGATCATGAAGGAGTTAGTGGTCATGCATATGATTTTGCCCAATCTATGAGAGAGGTCCATGAGAAGGCGAAGAAGACTCTAATGGAAGAAAACCAAAAGCTTAAGGATAAGGTAGATGAAGGAAGAAGAGATTTAAAGTTTGAAATAGGAGATTTGGTGATGGTGTATCTCAAAAAAGTCAGACTGCAGAAGGGAATTCCAAGAAAGCTTCAGATGAGGAGAGTTTGCCCATGAAAGGTATTATCTAAGTATGATCTTAATGCCTACAAATTAGATCTACCCAAGGAGCTATCAATCTCTCCTATCTTCAATGTGAAGGATTTAACCAAGTACAAGGGTCCAGATGTAGAGGAGCAGGAGTATAATACATAAATGGAAAAGGATGTGGAAGAACTTAGAGTACCTATCCAGACCAAGCCTCAAGCTGAAAGGGTTCTAGATTCTAGAGTGCAGAAGAAGACTAGACATAAGATCTACATGGAACACCTAGTCAAGTGGAAGCATATGTTGGAAAGTGATCAATTTTGTGTAAGGTGATTCACTTTTTTGTTTTCATTTATAGCAACACATCTGGTTTACAGATCAATTCCTATAAATTTAAGTTTTACTAACTCAGAAATCGACTAAGTACAGAAGTGGAGATACATGAGTATTTTGGGTATCGAAGATATTCGGGATCAATGAGATATGACATGCGAGCTTAGAGGAAGATAGTATGGGCTATGTGTGACCTCCACCTAAGATCAATTTTGTTTTTTTAATGTTAACATCGAGTTAGAGAGAATTGAAGACAGACAGACTACATCAGAACAGTGATATAGAGAAGTTGGACAGTAGGGACGATTAAGGGAGTATGACGTGGACTCCTAGAAATCGGAGTTGGATTATGGTTGATGATAACCTATACTTTGACTATGTAAGAGCTCTAACTATGCATTTGATATTTACTATATTAAATGTATTTTGTATTGAAAGTCGACTATGTAATATTTGCATTGAGAGTTGACTTGGTGAAAGAGAAAGATATATATGTAGGATCTTTTTGTGAAAGTAAAATGATACATGGATTGATGATATGTTATGAGATAGATGTGAATGACAGAGCAGAGGATGACATAGATCATTGATGAGCTAAAAATAGGAACTATCTAAGCATTAGAGATGCTTGTTATTGTTCTTTACTGATTTTGTTTTAGAGTTGTATGCTCAGTTGGCCCCTAAAAGGGTGTTGTATGCCTTTAACAGGGTTGTAATTTGTTTAACAAGGAAATGTACTATGTAATATTCAGCTCCTAATAGGGCTAGGTCTCCTAACATGGATACTATACTTTAGTGCATGCTTCTGGGTGTCATCCTCACCAGGGTTTTCCCTTGGCCAGGGTTTCCTCGACAACAAATAATGGTGTTATGAGTACTATGTTGTTTGCTTACGTTCTTTTCATTTCTTCAAGCTTATGGTTAATGTTTAATTGGTTGAATAATTTAATTAAGTTCAGTAATACTGATTCACCCCCGTCTCAGTATTATCCAATCCTAACAATTGGTATCAGAGCTTTTGGCCCTTGGAAAGAAAGTCTAACAGCTTAAGGGAGATTAGAATGGATTTGGATAGTTTGCAAGAAAAATTTGATGCTGCACTTGAAGACCTTGACAAAGCAAAGGCAGAGAATAGAGAATTGAGATTCAACATTCGAAGAGCTGTGAAATTTATAAAGAAACTCAAGGAACAACTTGAAATTTCCAGAAGTCAAAGACAAGATCTTATGGTTCAAAGAAAAGAGGATTCAGATGAAGATAATTCAAATTAGATAAAAAAAATTAAAGAAGAAAATGAAACCCTGAAACTTGAGAATGACGCTATGACTAAAGAAATTCATATACAAAAGGATGCTAAGAAGAAACTTGAAGAATCTCTAAACAGTCCATTAGATCAAATGAAGAATGAGGCTGACAACTACAAGAACAAGTATCTAGAACTGGAGAAATACAATCAGATCATAAAAAGTGAACTTGTTGAAGCAAAGAAACACATTGAGAAACTTCACACCAACAGTGATTTGATGGATGAACAAAGAGAAAAACAGAAACCTAAAGGTGATATGAGTGGTATTGGATTCAATGAAGCCAAATGCTCAAAGAATCAGGAAGATAAATATGATGAGAAGATTGATGCTAAAAATCCTCCTATTGAAGAACCTAGAGAGTAGATCAGACCCTTTAAAGGTTGATGCTTTGGTTGTATCAAATTTGGACACATGAAGAGAGACTGCAGAGGCAATGCCCCTTTTAAAACTTTTTCTGGTTATTGTTTTAATTGCAATGGATATGGGCACAAGAAAGAAGAATGATGGAAACCTAATCAACATGGATATAAACAAGACAATGGAAGAGAACCTACATGCTATAAATGCCATAATCTTGGACACATTGCAAAGTATTGTAAGCTGCAAGTAAATTAGGAAAGAAGACCTCTTTTATGTTACAAATGCAATAATCCAGGACATATAGAAAAGTTTTGTAGGTAAAAGGGAGTTAGCCACAGAAGAGTACCACATCCTATGAATTCACAGAAGAGTGGAAGTGATATTGGCAAGAGTGTTGCAGATTTGAAGAATGATTTTGACAGTTGTTTTAAGAAAGCAGTAGATAATGACAGTGGTAAAATTTGGAAGATCAAAGAGACCAATGATACACTAGTTCAGGGAGAGATAGTAGATTCTACTGGATCTTTTCCTGATGGAAGCAAAGAAGAATCAACCTAATTGGATGATCATGGCCTTAGAGGGAGCATTGGATACATATATCAGAGTATATCCAGCCTTGAATTTTGTGGATTGTGTTAGCTCTTTTCCTTTTTGAATCAATACATAGCTATTCAAGCTTGGCTCTCAGATTCCCAACTTCAGATTCACACAAGGAAAAGGCTCATTAACAAGGATACTATCCTTCTTCACTTCGGGTTCCATAGACCTAAGCGGGTGTACCTACTTCCAGACTAATATTTCTTAGTAACTTGATGGTGGAGAAACTGATTCACTCTTGTTTCAAACTAAAATAGTTGAATACACACCTTGCAGATGATTATTACTAACCTAATGCAAAGCTTAATAAGCTAGATCATGAACTTCACAAGAGCTACTGTCAGTAGAACAAGGACATTCATCCCTCTTCTTTTTTAGTGTCAGACCTAGGAAGGATAACCTATTGATTCTATCTTCAAGGAATCAACACAATAGACTGTATTTCTCAATACAATCAAATAAACATATATGCCTTCAACACACAAGAAAGTAAAGATTAATTTGATTTAAAATTGATGATGAGAACCACTTGTCAAAACTTAGAAAAGTGCCTAATCTCGGGCAAAGAGTCAAATGCAATGCAAATCCACAGAAAAGCAACTAATAAGAACACAATCAAAACCCCAAATAGAATGCCTTACAAACCACGCTCTCATCCTCACATCCATGTATCAAATTTTTGTACTAACTGCTCCCTTTGAAAGAAACTTGCAAGAAATCACACGGTTACCTTATAACTAGTATGTCTAAGATGCTTTACAAATTAACCATAGAAGAGCATGAAATAAGTAAAAAAAGACATCATAGATTTGAAAGTGGAGATTCCACTGTATTTTATAAATATCTTTATGATTCAGTACATTCAGATCAAATCAAAGCTTCAAGAACTAGACAAATATTAAGTCTACCTTGTAATTGTAAATTCACCATCCTTAATTATACATTACAAAAGACTACATATACCCAACATTATCCATCTTGGAATCCTCAAAATTTGAGGATGCAACAAGCTTCAGATGGCTAAGCTAATCCTAAGGACATTAAAAGACAAAATTTGCAGTTAGTCATTTCGACGGTGGAAAGACAAAATTAGTTAGAAACTGAGTTTGATCTTCAATATTCAACATCTGGCACCTTTGTCTGTTGATATTCTGAATAACTTCATGTAGTTTCAATAAGACCTAGTGACTGCCATTCCAAGATAACTTACACTACTCTTTGAGATAGTTATCCTCCCTGTGCTTAGAGATTAGGTGCCAAGTGTCTTTTTCAGTCTTCATCCATTATGTCTAGATCAACAGCTAGAACCTTCTTCTTTTTAGGCTTTGTGAGAGTGTCCCATGTTGTTACCTCCACCTCTGTAGGCCAACTAAAACTTTGAGTGCTTTGATTTTGTGTCTTCTGCTACTCTCATTTGGAATTTGCGATCATCTTGACATATGTTACAAACTTGTTAAAGTCTGTTTCAGCTTTGAAAGCTTCATCAAAGATGTTGTTGAACCTTTGCATGTCCAAAGTTCCATCATCTAAGATAAATGCCTCCTTACTGGGCAATAAGGTGTCAAACTCACCTTCCCACACTTCAATGGTTTTTAGTTGATCATCTTCTCCTTTTATTGAGGGAACAAACCTATTGTATCCTGGGCCAAACATGTTTATTCTGGCCTCTATCTGATTAACCTTTCCTTTGAAAAAAGACAAGGTAGCAGTGATTTGATCTATTTCCTCTCCCACTTGACACAATCTCTAGGAGGTTTTCCCTATGAGGTTGCAGAGATGCCAATATTTCAAAAATTTGAGTCCTGACTGACCATGTAGCATAATATGGATTCAAGATTGACACATAATTGTTTGCCTCTAATTGTAAATCAGGTAGTTTTCTGTATGTATTATACACTAAATCAACTTTATCCTCCAAAATACTGATCCTATGCTTAAAAGTATGCATTATAGCTCCCAAAACAACTTTTTTGTATTCTAAGATGGCTTGCTCTGTTCCTGGTAGATCCCCTATTTCCTCAATCTGGATCTCAACATCTTGCACCTCTTTTGGTTCTGCAGGAGCAACGTCAGGCTTGTCTAGCAATTGTTGTATAAGCTTTGCTATCAGTTTTTCTTGTGCTTTGATCTTAATTAGACCCAACTCCATGTCTAAACAATAGCACTAGTTTCAGTAGTGAGCTTCTTCAAAATTTTAGACATCTGGACTGAGTTGGCCTCATTCAATTGAGAAAAATGGGTGAGCACTTGGGAAATCTCCAAGTCTCCTTATTCTGGACTGACCAGATAATCTTATTTCCTTCCAGTTTATCCTAAATATTTATTAGGGCTGGCTTTTGATCTTTTGGAGCTAAGCTCCACATTGCTAATGCATGGGATTTTGGATTGTATCCAAATCCTCTGATCATTTCCCCAACCTGTGTCTCTGATGATAGCTTTACATCATGTTGCTTTCTAATATGATCAATAATGAAGGCAGAGGCCAAATCCCACCCTTCTACTAATAACACTTCACTGGCCTTTACCAGTTGTCTTGCTTCCTCAGGTGTAATTTTCTCTGATTCAGGATCATAATCCTACAATGTTTGTAGAGCCTCTATGGTTACTAGATCACCACCTGCCAACTGCAATTGTGCACTGACCTTTTTTTTTTAAATTCCAAATGAGGAAATCTTTGAATTCCTTGGTCTTGATGAAATTTTCATCCTTTAAAATCTGATCTTGGTATATTAATCTTTCATCTGTGTAAGTCATAAGAGGTAACTCTATTTCCTCTTCTTCATCTTTTTGCATCTTCTTTCCCGCTCTTATTTTCTTTCTCAACTGATGGTCATAGGCTCTGTTTCCAATAATGAAAGCACCAATTCTGTCTTTCTTCTTCTCTTTCCTCTGAGATGGTTCCCCTATTTCAACCTTTTGTCTTTTGGGTGGGGGCTCATTGGTAACCTCAGTTTCAGGGACCTCTGTTAGGTCAATTATGTTCTCACCCTCAGTTGCTTGTTCTTCAACAAATGCTTGGTGTACCAGAAGGGAGCTAGGTAATGAGTATTCTTCATCACTGTCTTCATCATACTCTGATGATGAGTACCCTTTGTGGCCCTTCTCTGGCACTACAAGTGCATCTTCCAGTTGATTACATAGAAGAGTATGCAATTCAATCATGGAATCAAGCCTCTTTAAGTATGGAAAGTCTGGGAAGAAACCCCCAGAAGTAATGCCCTTTCTCTTTACCTGTCTCTCTAGGTCCATCAATTCATTGAACTTTTCAGCCCTCTTATCAACCTCCTCATCTTCCAATATATTTCTGATTAGGTCTTCTTCCATGCATTCCTCATGGTCCTTTATATATGGAATGGTGGGGGTCAACAACTTCTTGGTACTTCAAATGAATCCTTCTATGTCAATGTATCTATAAAGGGCTACGTTCATTCTGTAATGACTCATCCAATTGTTCACTGGGTCTAATGCCCTTTTACCAATTGTAAAATTATAAATCTTGAGTTGCCTTGGGGTAAATGCACCCTTCATGTGAGGAGAAAGATGTTCCTTATCTGTCCAAATTAGTTGCCTGATGAATTCCATTGTTGCAATCCTTGGTGGTGCATGGAATGGCAAAACATGGGGTGGGTGAGTGCAACCATACACCCTGATCAATGTGAAATTCTTCTCATAGTAGAAGTAACCCTAGTTGTGATCTCCTAGCCACTTATCAAGATATTGGCATGGCCTGAGCAGCTGTATCACCTTCACGGGTAGCCTAGTCTTGTTTACACCTAGGCACTTTAGAATTGGATAAACTATCCAATTTTCAAAGGCACAAAACTCATGTTTAATCGAGGTGTAATTCCACACTCTTAGCCAAAAATGAATGGTGTTGTCTTGGTTCTGATGAAACCTTTTAGGCCTTAAACACTGACAGTTCATAATGGGGAAGTTGTAGTATAAGATCAAATGCATTAAAATGGAGTAATGCATGAATCTGGGATTGTCCTTCTTGTTTTGGATATCAATGATTCCCTGATGCATTTGATCTATGATATATTAAATATAATCATAGCTGGTACTGGTATGAGGGCTCTGCATATCCAGGACCATCATAAGGATGTCTGAGGTGATTCTCTCAGGTCCTCCATCCTTCCCTAACACTCTGCATAATGCATAGGATATATACTTCATGTAGAATTTCAAGTCCTTATAGTAGTATGGGGCAGTCCCTAGGATGGGTGCTATATAATTATTCATTCTCCTTGGAACATGATGTTCCTGAATCAATTTGGAAGCAATGCCAGACTCTCTCGTATACTTGTTCTCTAAAATCTTCAAGTTTATCTCTGTGGCCATGGAATGGTATACATTGAATGCTCTCATGAATGAGTTTCTGTCTAGGGTAACTAGGGCTTTCCTGTCATTCCTTTTTATTGTTTTGGTTATGGTATCATATCTAATGGCCATTTCTAAGATGAAATTGGCATCTACAAAGATGTCAGGGACTATTAATTTGGCTAGTCCACAGGTCCATGGGTTCGAGATAGGCACGAATTCATCACTATTATTATAGAAATAATTGAACAGGGAATAACCTGATGAGCCTGGGGTTTTAGCATCCCTAATGAATGATAAATCATCTATGAGAGTGTCGGCACTTACCTTTCTATTTTTTCTTGATCCAGGCAACAGGGAGATGAATTCTTTAGAATAATTGCACTTCCCTTTCATGTCATCATTAGCATCACCACTTCTTCCACTGGTAGACGCTACACTCAATGCCTGACTCATGTTATTCTGTTCCAATTTATATTATCGATATTGAGACAAATCTATCCTCCAAATCACACACCTCAACCGTTAATCACCCAATCTGTTCTAGAATACTGACAACCACTTGAATTCCTAAAATTCTAGACTGAAAACCAGCTTCTTTTACTTTGTGAATCTGAGAAACTTCATTTTCTGCACACACTGATAGCTTAGCAGATTATCACTCTAAAAACAATGAACTCCTTGTAAGAAGCAATGATTAACGGTTATCCCTATTTATCTTTGAATCATCAATGCATAATTCTCATAATTGTGAATCAATCACTTCTGGCTTCAATTTCTCATGTTGTGAAATCAATTTTTCTTCTAGCTGTAGCCTCTGAAAGTGACAGAAAATCAAATATGCATGAGTGATTTCTGATAAAAACCATATTATATTCAAAGAAGGATCTAATTATGATTTGATTGGCTATCTCTCATATAGCTCAACTACCCTTTAATACACTTGTCATAAATTTCTGAATTTCTATTGGTTGGCAATTGTAAATCCTGGGGCCAAAGAAAAGTCTTTACTTTAAATCTGGTTCTGCTTCTAGCGACCTCGCAACTGTGTAATCTCCTTTTCTTTAACTATAGTTTCATACCAAGACTCAGTGACTACCACATGATCAACTTCATGATCAATGATTATCTCCTTATCGCCAGATCTCATATCCTTATGGAGACACCACAACTTAAGCCTTTTCAAATTCTTCTTTGACCTTGGTTTACTTCCAGAGACTTGGCGACTGTATAATCTCTTTTTCGCCGAAAAAATCTTCTAATTCAAAGTTGATTTGGAGACCACGTGAAAAAAATCTTTATTTCCTTATCGCTTAATAATTTTACCTTTATTGTTTTCATCAGGCGACAACCCGGCTATCATTGATCTTCCTTTATCTGCATCTGACGATTGTTGCTAAGTCTCCAGATAAATAGGACAAACCCTAATTTATCATGAGACAACGCGAAAGGCATCCCATCAAAAGTTTGTCAGAAGAAAATCAACAGTTCATGTGAAGTCTCTTAATCCTTGGATGACATCACTCATAATTGGGTCCACCAAATGCCTTATGTCACTCAAATATTTGTCCACCTGTTATTAGTACTTGGCCACGAAGCTGCATGTGTCATGACTCATCTTCCACGTCAATCCTTAGCTTGACCCTGACCAGTCTTTAAACCTGGGTAATCAAATTTCTTCATTATCTCGCAGTCGTTGAATGAATTTACATTTATGATACTTATCTGGAGATAACCCAACTACTGTTGATCTTTCTTTCATCTGCATCCGATGGTCAGTGCCAAGTCTCTAGATCTTCAAAGCAAAACCTAATTCTTCATGAGACTTTGTGACTTCTATCTCCAAGTCGCCAAGTGTACTTCTCATTTTAAACTTTTATTAGAGACTATGCAACTGATGAACACGTGTCTCAACTATCCTTTTGTCTCCTGATCACCGTATCACTTTTGACTTTTCAAACCTTTACAGTGAACTCACGACTGCCATTGGATCTCTTTCCATCTGATGGTTGTTGTTGAGTCTCATGATTCTTAAATTATCCCATGATTTCTTTCATGACTAGGCGACAACACTAAAACTGAACTGACATTTAACTTAGGTTTAATCAGGAGACGTTGCAACTGTGTAAACTTAGTGTTGCTAGATAAATTTTAAACTACAGGGTTTATTCAGAGACTTGCCGACCACCATGAGATTTGATTTCAAATGAACGGTCTGCATTAAGTCTCCATATCCACTGAGGCATATTATTTTTATCAGGAGATAACACGACTAAGGATTTTCGCTGAGTTTCCAGACAGGATGGAATATTCTTTTCACTTCACGAGACTAAGTGACTGATCATAAAGCACATGATTTATTCTCAAAACTTAAGTTACAAAAAAGTAACTTCAAAATAGAAAAGTGACTGAGATTTTAGGGCTTTTTTCCATTTTCAAACAAAGGTAAGGTTTATGGCTAAAAACATCATCTACAGAGATATTCAAACAATTTTAGACATGACTTTTAACTCTTTAGCACAACAATGATTAGGAATTTCAAAATTTACAGGGCAAACTTCAAAACTGGAAAAACAACCAACAGATTGAGCTCAAGCGAGCTTAGGTATGAACATGGCTGACATATTATAGTATACATCTTAGATCGCAACATCAGCCAATGCATATATTGTGATCGTGAGATTTACAGCCAACTAGACAGTATTGAGTAAAATAAACCCTTCTAACTTAAACTTGTATAAAGCACCATACAATGATCTATTTCCTTACCATTTGAAAAGAGTGACCTAAGGAGATCAGAGGGCAAAGGAACTCAGTCTATTCTATAATTTTCGTGCATGATCGATTGAAGCAAAAACTCAGAATTCAGCGGAATAGAGGTACTTACATCATCTAGATATGGATGCACCTGTTATTTACGATGTCATAGATCGACCTAGGTATAAATTCAAGAAACATCCAGTCAAGTCTTCTGAAGAAGATCCTGAAGGAGCATTTTCTCAGACCCCTCATGGCGTATTATACGTAGAAGATATTAGGGATTACATTCTTTGTAAGTATGATATACTTGGTACTAATGAGATTTCCACTGAGATGGAGTATATGACTGAGAAAGGAATTATGAAAGATGAATAAAAACACATTGATTAGTTGTGCATAATGAAAATTATGGATTTGTATGAATTTGATGAAATAGAATGGATCAAGATATTTTTGAGCAGAGTACATGATCAGTTCATTTGGATAGGCGAACAACCTGTGAAGATCTGTAGTGATTTAATTCATGAGATTATTGGACTGGACAACACTGGAATCATTCCTATTGCAGAAAAACATGTGAAGAAAGAAGTCAAAACTCTGACTCACTCGAAATGGGACAGGCGAGCAATGACAGTAAATGACATCTTTCAGCAAGATGTGAGATTAATCTCTATGATACTTGGCTACAAATTCTACTACAAAAGTAGACCTAATTCGGTATCTGCAAGAATTATTATGATGGCATGGTGAATGGTGAAAGAAAATGTGAAATATAACCTATGCGAAGTATTGGCACAACAATTTCTTGAGAATGTTAAACTGATAAAGAAAGACAAATCGAAGACCTTCAGATTTGGCTCACTATTGATGCATATGTTTATACACATTGAACACAAATTTCCTGGCATGCACGCTAATGGTTGGATAAAAGGGATACCTACTGGTATTCAGATTTCACAGAGCTACATAAGACAGAAAAGAACATGGGTTTATGGGGAATTTTTTGGTATGATTAAGATTCTTCAGAGGCAAATGAAAACTAGATACAAATTACATGAAGACATTGTTGAAAAATACAAGGATACAGTCTGTTTCATTGTTGAAACCCTATTGTGTATGCTTTGAGGTAGTCACTCCTAGGAAGAAATGGTGTTATCCAATGGGATATGAAGTAAGTTTAGAGATATTAACCATGTAAGTTGAACATGTTCTTGCATTTGAGATTGATACATCAGAAGAAAGATGGGGTACATATTTGGATAAATCATCTAAGGTAAGAGAGGAACATACTAGAGCTCTGAGGAAAAGGAGAATTGATAACATTATACATGAATGTGGTGTTAAGGCAGGATTGACAGAAGAAGAGTTGAAAGAAGTAAAAAGGAAAATGGCAGAGCGATCTTCTGGTTTGGCAAGTGCTAGTACTACATCCCTTCCCACTCCTGGAGTACTAATGGTAGAAATTCCACCTCCTCCATCACATAAGACATCACCAACTGAAAACATTACTGCTAGAGTAAACACCAGATCTAGAAAGAAAACATCATCTATGGAACCAAGCACTGTGAGAGAGGAGAAGAAACCTGAGAAGAGTAATCAAGCATGGAAGCCTGACTTGAAGATGATAGAGAAGAGAGCTATAGAAAAAGGGAAGCTAGTTTCAATTGAAAAATACTATGAAAGGTATGATGAGATTGACAAACAAAAAATTGAAGATGTTGTAGTTAATCACCTACTTGTTTTAAGAAAGACTCTATTGGAAATTGAGAGAAGCATACCTGAAGAACTATATGGGAGATTAGAGACAAGGAAATAGTTAGCTCAAATTGAAGATGAAACAATTCGAAATCATGAAATTGAAAACATTTTGCCTGTGATATCTTTACAAGAGAGAGAATATCAAGGAATTAAAACCTTTGTTGAGGACTAAGGTAAGACTGCTAAAAATCATGGCAAGAAAATATGATGAAGTCACTGAGGAAAGTCAGAAGGAACTGTAGAAAATATTGATGAACACTACTCTTGAGAAGCCTCCACCTCTTAAAACCACTTCGCCTACACCATTAGGAATGGGAGAAAGTTCAAAGACAGTTGAGGCAAATGCTGAGAAGAGAGAAGTTGATTCACAACTAGATTTCTATGTTTCTGGTGTGTCTGTGACACTTGATACATCACATGATGAAAAGGACCCATTTGCAGGGAATGTGGACAACACTATTGTAGATAAAGAAAAGAAGAAAGAGGAAGAAGAGAAGAAAGAGGAAGAAGAGCATAAGGAAGAACAGAAAGAGGTAAACACATCTTCCATCTCTTTGTTGGAAAGCAAAGATAATACAACAGAAGTTAATGTTGACTACATGGATGAAGATGAGCTAGTAAAATTAGCTTTTACTGCACTAACTAAAGTCAAGGAAAGATCGAAACAGAAAGGTGATAAAAAGGCTAAAGTAATTACCAAGGAAATTGATACTGTGAACAAATTTCTTCTAGTACCTATTGTTTTCCAGCACAGAGATGACATTTAAAATCTAAAAATAACACTTGATGAATTTGATGTATATGTTAATCCCTAAGTTTTTGTTGATCATTTAGTATCCACACTTAGTCATTTATTCAGGCAGTTTTGGTTGGCTACCACTGTGGCCGAGATAAAATAGTAGATGCCAAGCCACCTGGCAAGTCATTGCCAAATAGAACAGATCATAGCTGCCGAGCTACCCGACAAGTCCATGCCGAGCAACAAGAGACTTAAGTGTCAAGCAAGACAATTTTGACATACTTGTCATAAATGTCACAAACTTTAAGGTAAAATGTTTTGACCGACTTATGAGAGTTTTGGGCCGATATATATAAGCATTTAATATTATCTATGGATTTAATTACACATTTAATTGTTTTATCCTATGCGTGGCATGAAGCCAATCAGAAAATTGGAATTCCTTAGAGGCATAAGTATTAGATCATGATCATTGATCTAAATCTCGTTGCCAGATTTGTAAAGATATATAAGATTGCTTCTTACCCTAATTTAATATGACTTGAAGAAGGGTGTGCATTCATTAGAGATGTGTAGAGGATTATTTTGTGAAGGAAGCATAGATCTTGAAGAGTGACAGAGTAGTGAACAACAGAGTAAAGACATATCAGATTCTAAGATCAGAAAAGGTATTGTAAAGAGGAGATCCGTTATCAGCATCAAGTGCACATCGAAGGATCAGTACTTGAGACATTTAACAAGTATACCAGGTGAAATCTCTTAACATAGTGGTTTTAGAAGACCTTTCAAAATCTCTTAGTAGAGTGCTTACTTTACTGTAAGTTGAAATCCTTTCACAAGGTAGATTGTAATGATCTAAAGCTCTTAACCGGGCAGACCTATAACTAGGTAGATTTCATATTGTAATCAAACTTTTGTAGCCCTAACAAGCACACATTATTGCTGCAGTAGTGAAGAATTTGTGGGTGTCATCCCCACCCTTGTTTTACCTATTTGGGTTTTTGGGTTACCAAATTCTATGTATTGTGTTATTCATTTACTATCATGGATACTACTAGATGTTAGATCAATTACATATTTATATGTTTATGGATCAGTTTGTTTTAAAGTGATTAAAGTTCAAGATATGATTCACCCCCCTCTCAGTATCTTTCTTTCCCAATATTGTATTTCCAACAATTGGTATCAGAGCTTAGTTCTCCTATAGGAATTTTTAATCAGCTTGTGAGTATCAGATCTGGAGATGGAGATCTACAAATTGGGTAAAGTCATTGAGAATTAGAAGATTGAAATTCAGCTAGCTTTACATTAGCTTGAGATAGCTAGACAGGAATTGAAGAATTCATTGACATCTAGGAAAGATTTGGCCAAACAAATGAATGATACTCATTATCAGGAAGAAGACACTACAAATCTATTTCAGAATGGAGATTCTACTGAGAGTGATGCAGTAATTGCAGATCTACTATAAAATAACAATGCATTGTGTGAAGAAGTCAGGAACCTAAAAAGAGAATAGGAAATGTAGACAGTAAGACTATGTGAAGTAGTGGAACAAAAGAAGAAAGATGAAGATGACAAAGCTATGGCTGAAGAAGATAAAAGAATGATGATTGTCAAACTTGATGAAAGGGCACATGATGTACAAATGATGACAATCAATCAGGTTGATATGGCAAACCAACTATTACTGGTGAATCAAGAGATCAGTAGGAAAGACATGGAAATTGTGAATCTAACATACGAGAACAGTCAATTAAAGGATGAATTGAGATCTGAGAAAGAATTGAATGAAAGGTTGAATACACCTAATGAATCTTTGACTCATTTTGAGAACTTGATGGAAGCATCGAGGAGATCAAAAGATTCTTCTAGATTAGGTCACACTGAACAAAAGACACCTACTGAGAAAGGAGAATCATCTACGACTGGCAAAAAGAGGAATGCAAAGTCAAAGAACAACAAACCTGTATGCCATCACTATGGAAAATCAGGACATACAACAAACATCTGCTGAAGGAAGAATAGTAAGTCCAATCCTAAAACCAAGTTCAATGGTTATTGCTTTAACTGTAAGAAGTTTGGACAAAAAGCACATGAATGTTGGGCCAAGGCAAATGATACACCTTCCACATCAAGAATCAATGGATATTGTTACAACTGTCAAAAATTTGGACATAAGCCACAAGATTGCAGATCAAATGCTAAACAATAATGGACATCAAAGACACAAGCTAAAGCACCAAGAAAAGGAAACACTTACAACTGGGATTACAATACAAGGAAAAGTTGTCATTACTGTGAAGAGTATGGACATACATCTGAAGACTGCATAAAGACTCATTTCAAAGAAAGATCTAAGAGTTTGATGAATGGAATCCTAGTTTGTTTTAGTTGTTTGAAAATTGGTCATACTAAGAGAGAGTGCAAGACAAGAGTACCTGCTCCTACTATTGAGGAAATTAGAGCACAGATGAACAGAACATAGGTAAGGAAAACATAACTGAGCAGCAGTGAAACTACTAAAGATGAGGTCACCCAATCCAATGGATCAAGTGATCACACCATCACTATCTAAGCAAATGAGGTATGTAGGGAACTATATTTAAATTTAATATCTTACATCAGTTCCTAACATATACTGTGCCAAAGTCCATATCTACATACGATGAGATGCATCAAGACATATTTTAAAGATAAAGTACCAAGAAAATTCATTTAAACACTAGAGGTGCTGAGCATCAGTATTATACTGAGACCATGCTCGTCGGCATATGTGCCGAGCTAGTTTGGGTTGCGACCGAGAGATTGTCGAAGTCGCCCGAGGACAACTATTTTACACTAACTCCAAGGGACAAAAAATTTATTACAAAGCTACCTCAAAGCCTATAAAGGAATGAACCGTTCATGATTCATTTCACCTTGCGATTTGAGATTTCTTGAAGTGTT
Source organism: Thuja plicata (assembly GCA_018584345.1). NCBI lineage: Eukaryota > Viridiplantae > Streptophyta > Pinopsida > Cupressales > Cupressaceae > Thuja > Thuja plicata. The sequence goes on along the minus strand of MU223112.1, from coordinate 554,051 downwards.
GAAGCATTGGCGAACTTGATTTCAGCAGAGATTTTTGAAGAATTCTACAGCGTGTCGTCGACCATTTAGCGAAAGTGTGAACTTTGATAGTTGCCGAGGTATTTTTTTTTGTCTTTGAAACCATTTCATTGTGAAATAATGGCCACTAGTTCATCTACACCAGTTAAGGGAATGGAGAAGGAATTGAGAGAAGTTCAATTGGTGAGGAGCGACACCTATGCGCCTCCCAAATTTCGAGTCGTTCCTGAGAACACTATCAAGGGTGATCTAACTGGAGCCCTATCTTTGATTCCTCCAAAGGTACTTATGATTCATGACATTAGGGCATGTTACATGTGTGAAATCAATGAAGTTGGAGACCATGAGCTAAGGGAATCCTATAGGAAACTATGTATAGATGGAGCCCTAAAACCCAAACACAATTATCTAGCCGAGGGTTAACTCGAGCCCTAGAGTTTCCAAGGAATTTCAGGAAAGAGTGGATCAAAATTGTTCTTAGCAGGGTACATGATATGAGCACTTGGTTGGAGAATGGACCAGTAAAGATTACCAAGGATATCATACGTCGTGTAACTAGTTACCATACTATCAATGGGAAAAGGACCATGAAATTCCAAAGTAAAGAAGGCATAGAGAAGGTAACTAAAGGCGTCTGGAACAAGAGAGGAATGACAATTTCCACCATTGAAGACTTTGAACTTGATTTTGCAGTAAGGGTTATTTCTCACAAATTCTATCAGTCGAGCCGACTAGAAAATGTGCCTTTTATTGCAGTAGACCAAGCATGGAAAGTCATCAAGAAGGATCACACATACGACCTGGTCGAGCTACAGCTAACACAACTTACTGAGAACCTTGAATCAATCAGGAAAGTGAATAATTCTGTGTGTAATTTTGGATCTTTGCTTGTATGCATATTTTTCTATGTTCAAAAGACTTTTCCTACCTTTGGGGACATAGTATTGAAAATAGAAAGACCTATCACCCAATAGATAAATGTATTGATTCAATAGTTAGGTGATAATTTTGATAATGTAATGGGAACATACTTTGTGGAGTTCAAGAAAAGTATGAGAATGAGAAGCAGAATTCCTAGTTCATTAGTGGAACAACATTATGAGGATGTGTGCTTTCTTGTAGACACAGATTACACTTATGTTCAGGTTTTAGTACCTAGGGTATCATGGTTAAGGCCATTACCTTATGAAGTAGATATAGATGAAACATCTACAACAATCACAACACTCCTACCAGAGGAAATTGACAATACTGCCAAACATTTTGGTAATTATGAAGAAGCCAAGGCCAAAAGTTCTATGAACCTAAAGGCTGACACCATGGAAAGAAAGATGAAAAAGATTGTCAAGAATCTAAAGAAGATGGTTGGAATTGCAAGTGATGAGGAAGAAGAGGATGCTTCTCTAGGCTTAACTACTGGACAAGGAGAAGACATACCTAGTGAAGAAGAAGACGAAGAAATTGAGTCTAAAGAGGATGTAGTTGTTAAAGGGAAAGGGAAATAGCCAATGGTTTCCAAGGAAACCAAAGTAAGCAAATTTAAAACTCAGGCTACCCTTCCTACTAAAAATAGACCAAGGACCAGGGCATCATCTATTTCACCTCCCGAGTTGAAAACATTCGTATACACAAGGAAGAATGCTGCCGAGAGCAGCTCAAGGAAAAAGAAACAAGTCAAAACCAAAGCTGTGCCGAGCATTTCTGCCAAAAGACCAAGGAAAAGGAGACTAATCTTGAGTGATGAAGAAGATGAGGAAACAAACAATGATGTGCTGAGAAACATACCTACAACATCATTCAAACATACTATAGATATTGATGAGGTATGCAAGAATATCAGAAGTTCAACTGTGTTATCTGGATTTAAATTTGTCAAATATAAAAGCAAAGTGTAGAGAATAAGGTCAAGATACAGGAAGCTCTATTAGATCACATGATGAGTACATTCAAATTGACAACTATAGAGATAGGGAATAATGTCCCTACAAAACTTTATGATTTCTTATCTGGTAAATGGGAATTTGCACTTATGATTGAAAGGAAAATTAGGGAAGCAACTTTAGATAGAGTCATCCCACACTTGAAAAAGAAACATAAAGAAATTTTTTTTGATCAATATAAGAAAAAGTTTGTACCCAAATATAGATCTTATACTATTTTGAAGAATGATATTGAAGGAGTAGTACAATAAAGTACTCGGATTTGGAAAGAAATTTTTGGTTTTTTGGTCCCAAAAGAGAAGAAAACAGATGAAGGAACCCTTAAGTAGACCACCACTGAACAAGTAGAAACATGGTCTGGACCATCAAAAGAAACAGGCGTAGAGAAAATTGTAGACTTAACAATGGATAGTCCCATTGACGCTACACTAGACAATATTAGCAATGTGAATGTCGGTGATCAGGATGAGCCGACATACACAATTATTGAATCGCCTATCAAGGATACTAAAGCCAATGAAGAGAAAGATGAAGAGAAAGGAGATGAGAAAGAAAAGCCAGAAGAACAAGAGGTAAATACTGAAAATTCACCTATTTTAGAGGTTGCTCAGACATTGTTAGACAGTGGAGACAAAATGGAAGAAACTAGAGAAAATTCTAAAGAACAAGAGGCTATACAAGTGTTGGTAAATCTACCACACTCTGCTTGATCTACAGCCACTGGACCCAAAATGGGGAATGTACCTGACCAGCAAGAAATCTTGATTAAGATGAAGGCAACAACTAAATTGGTTACTGACAAAGGAAAGGAAATCATTGAAAATGAGCCAATTGACAGCTCACCTGAGCCCAAAAGGAGGAAGCTAAATAAGAAGAAGTCACTAGGGCTAAATTTCACATTAGATGAAGTCATTGTGAATCCTAAATGGGATCTTGAGAGTTTGACATACGAGCAGATTCAGACCCTTCAAGAACTTTTGAAGAGGAAGAAGAGACTAGAAGAAATGAAGAGAGAACAAAAGCAGAAGCAAGTTCTGCATGACATCAAAGATATTTTTTTAAAAGCTTTTGATATGGATGTTGTAAATGACCAGACACCTATACTAGAACAGCTAGTTCACATTGTACAAAAGGTCATTGATGATAACATTGAGGCAAATGACAAACTATTGCAATGGTCTGAGAGAAAGTTCAAGAGCAAAGTACTGGAAAATATATTTGTTGAGATAGCCACAAAATAGGTTGAACTTTCCTCTCTCATTGAGATTATAGGAGTTGCAAACAATGTATTTTCTTTGTACAAGAGACTATGTGATGAATCATTCTTTACAAAAGAAAATCAGCAGTTAATTGAGAAATTGCACCTAGATATGAAGTCAACTACAAACTCACTGAGCATGGATGCTAGCTCTAGCTCCATTCATTTTAATAAGTTAACTCATACACATAGGAGGTTAGCCGAGCTTATGGCTGAAGATTGCCGAATTAGGGCCAAATTGATTACGATTCAGGCTAATTTATTACCTCATATGGAGGTTATTCAGAAAGAACTTACAACTGCAAGAGAATTGGTAAAGAGAGATTCTCATCTCTCTATTCTGAAAAGTTTGGTAAGTCTAGCTGTTGAGCTAGAAGTTAAGTTGGGAGTTATGAAGTTTGTTAAAGATAGTTGGGATACTTCATTTTCATTGATCCTACAACTTCATAAATAGTTTTTGGATAAGTACAACCTAACCCCTCCAGCTATCAGTGACAAAAACAAGGGGGAATCAGGAAAGGAAGGAGCAAATGCCGAAGGTATACATTTTTTTTGCTAAAGGCATGTATATTATGTAGATAATCTATTAAGTATGGAGTATAATCAAAGGGGGAGTACTATATGTACTTAGGTAGTTTTGTGGATGTAAATGACAGGATAAGTGTTTTTGCCACTAAATATCAAAGGGGGAGATTGTTAATCTCTAAGTTTTTGTTGATCATTTAGTGTCCACACTTAGTCATTTATTCAGGCAATTTTGGTCGGCTACCACTGCGGCCGAGCTAAAACAGTAGATGTTGAGCCACCCGGAAATTCATTGCTGAACATAACAGATCATAGATGCTGAGCTACTTGGCAAGTCCATGCCTAGCAACAGGGGACTTAAGTGCCAAGAAAGACAGTTTTGACATACTTGTCAGAAATGTCACAAACTTTAAGGTAAAATGTTTTGGCCGACTTATGAGAGTTTTGGGCCGACATATGTAAGCATTTAATATTCTCTATGGAGTTAATTACGTATTTAATTATTTTATCCTATGTGTGGCATGAATCCAATTAGAAAATTGGAATGCCTTGGAGGCATAAGTATTAGATCTTGATCATTGATCTAAATCTCATTGCCAGATTCGTAAAGATATATAAGATTTCTTCTTACCCTAATTTAATATGATGTGAAGAAGGGTGTGCATTCATTAGAGATGTGAAAAGGATTATTTGGTAAAGGAATCATACATCTTGAAGAGTGACAGAGCAGTGAACAACAGAGTAAAGACATATCAGATTCTAAGGTCAGAAAAGGTATTGTAAAGAGGAGATCTGTTATCAGCATCAAGTGCACATCAAAGGATCAGTACTTGAGACATTCTAAAAAGTGTACCTGGTGAAATCTCTTAACAGAGTGGTTCTAGAAGACCTTTCAAAATCTCTTAGCAGAGTGCTTACTTTACTGTAAGTTGAAATCCTTTCACAAGGTAGATTGTAATGATCTAAAGATCTTAACCGGGCAAACCTTTAACTAGGTAGAGTGCATATTGTAATCAAACTTTTGTAGCCCTAATAGGAACACTTTATTACTGCAGTAGTGAAAAATTTGTGGGTGTCATCCCCACACTAGTTTTATCTATTTGGATTTCTGGGTTACCAAATTCTGTGTATTGTGTTATTCATTTACTGTCATGGATGCTACTAGATGTTAGATCAATTACATATTTATATGTTTGTGGATTAGTTTGTTTTAAATTTATTAAAGTTCAAGATCTAATTCACCCCCCTCTCAGTATCTTGCTTTCCCAATATTTTATTTCCAATAGGATATTATGAGAATTTGTTAAAGATTGCAGAAGAGAAGGTAGAAAAGAACTATTTGGAGAAGAAACTACTTAAAGTTTGCAAGTCTATGGCATGGGACTTAGGCATTCTAAAAAATTGTTTGACAAATGCAAAGAGTTGCAGTGCACATGGAAGGAAATTGTTTAGTTACTGTATGAATCCTACCGGGCATGTTTAGAACATTGAAGATATTATTGCCAAGGAGAGGGAAACTCTGAACAATATGATGGACAGTTGTGAAACCTCTTCACAATCTGTAACGGAGTTAGACAAGGAAGTAACAAGAGCTTTGACAAAACTCAGTATATTGGATATTGAAAAATGGAGAGCATTAACAAGATTCAATTTTCTGAAGAGTTTAATCACTCCTAAGTTATCCATACTTGAGGCACATGTATTAGACTTAGAGAAATTTAAAGAGTCATTGAATAAATCTATGCCTAGAGAGTTGAAAGAAGTAGAGACCACATCATTTGTATTGAATGGACTAATTCATGTTAGTCAAATATTGTTTAAAACACGGAGTACATAAGTGAAGATCTTGGAAGATTCCTTTCAAGATATTTTGAAACTAGTGAGCAAGCACTAATCCTATTATTTTTTATGCACCTTTGTCATTGTTTTCAAAGGGGGAGAAGAGAAGAAAAAAATGAATGAAAGAAGAGATAAGAAGGAAGTAATAAGGAAGGAGAGAAAATAGAGGAGACTGTTTAGTTTTGTTGGAACACTTAGTAATTTTTTTTGTTAAGTGTTGCCATCAATGCCAAAGGAAGAGATTGTTGGCAAGTGATCAATTTTGTGTAAAGTGATTCACTTTTTGGTTGTCATTAATGGAAACACATCTGGTTTACAGATCGATTCCTATAAAGTTAAGTTTTGCTAACTCAGAAATTGACTAATTAAGTACAGAAGCAGAGATACATAAGTATTTTGGGTATCGAAGATCAAGATCGATGAGTTATAACATGCAAGCTTAGAGGAAGATAGTATGGGGTATGTGTGACCTCCACCTAAGATCGATTTTTTTTGGTTAATGTTTACAACGATTTAGAGAGAATTGAAGACAGACAGACTGCAACAGAACAGTGATACATAGCAGTTGGACAGTAGCGATGATTAAGGGAGTATAACGTGGACTCCTAGCAATCGGAGTTGGAATATGGTTGATGATAACCTATACTTTGACTATGTTAGAGCACCGACTATGAATTTGATATTTACTTTATTAAATATATTTTGTATTGAAAGTCAACTATATATTATTTGCATTGAGAGTTGACGTGATGAAAGAGAAAGATATATGTAAGATATTTTTGTGAAAGTAAAATGATACATGGATTGATGATATGTTATGAGATAGATGTGAATGATAGAGAAGAGGATGAAAAAGATCATTGATGAGCTAAAAATAGGAACTATCTAAGCATTAGAGATGCTTGTTATTGTTCTTTACTGAGAACATTTTGTAACGAAATTTTGTTGTAGAGCTGTATGCTCAATTGGCCCCTAATAGGGTGTTGTATGCCTTTAATAGGGTTGTAATTACTTTAACAAGGAAATGTACTATGTAATATTCAACTCCTAATAGGGCTAGGTCTCCTAACAGGGACACTATACTTCAGTGCATGCTTGTGGGTATCATCCCCACCGGGGTTTTCCCTTGGCCAGGGTTTCCTCGACAAAAAATAATGGTGTTATGAGTACTGTGTTATTTGCTTATGTTCTTTTCATTTCTGCAAGCTTATGGTTAATGTTTAATTGGTTGAAGAATTTAATTAAGTTCAATAATAATAATTCACCCCCCTCTCAGTAATATCCAATCCTAACAGCATCAACCTGAATCAAAGGCTACATGGATAGTAGAGAGTAATTTCAAGAAGCAAGGCATCAGCTTAGAGTTCATCACAGCTCATGTAATTTAACTTCATTTTTGTAGGGGGAGAATGGTGTAGGAGAAGCTTAGGGTCCTAGTAAAGATCCTATTCAAAATTTGGCTTGTAGGTGGTTCTTGTGTGCTAAAATGTTGTCACACTCTATGAATCATTCCATCCAAGGTTGCTCAAGAATGAGGCCTCAAATATCGATCCATAGCTCTCTAGTCATGGAGTGCAAAGGTGTGAAATAGAGGCCCTCGGATTGACCTAGTTAGTGCCTATGAAAGTACACCATGAAATGAGAGATTCAAATGCATGAAAATGAGATCTACTCTATATGATTGCAATGCATAAAAAGAAATTAGTCTAAATGATAACAATGCATGATTAATCTATGAAAGGAGATACAAATGCAAGTTTAATCTATGAAAATAAACATGAATCTAATCTACATGAATAGCCATGGATACAAGAAGAAGAAGACAAGAAGAGAGAAGTTGCAATATCCAAGCTCAAGTGCTCAAATCCTCCTCCAAAATT
>MU223112.1:518289-533260 GCA_018584345.1 Thuja plicata | reverse complement strand
TGGATGCAAGAAGAAGAAGACAAGAAGAGAGAAGTTGCAATATCCAAGCTCAAGTGCTCAAATCCTCCTCCAAAATTGCTCTCCAAACCTGCAGCATAACAATACTATGAAAAAGATGATATGAAAAATAGAAGGAGAGGTCTCCTTTTAAAGGAAAGTAAACGATTGAGATTAAGAGGCAAAAATCAAAGGCTATGATTAAGAGGCAAAAATCCCACCACTTGAGAGGATGTGATGAAAAAGGGATTTTATTTAATTTTTATTTAATTTATTGCCTTTTTCAACAAATAAAGTGCTTTAAGTGGGGATTTTTATTTATTTAATTAAAAGATGGGTTTTCTTTCAATTAAATAAATTAGAAGAATTTTATTTAAATGGGGGAAATTGAATTTAATTAAATAAGAGGAATTTTATTTAATTAAAAGGGAGAAATTTACTTTAATTAAATAAGATAAATTTTATTCAATTAAAAGGGAGATTAAATCTTTTAATTAAATAAGATAAATTTTATTTAATTAAAAGGAAAATTAAATCTTTTAATTAGATAAAAATGATCAAACCTTAGGAAATATTGAAATAATTGAATTAATTACAATTTGATCAAGGAAATTGATTTGAATTGAAAATGTTCCAAAACATTGATTCATGGAATTGATAAAATGATAAAATAATAAAATGGGGCCCAAAGTCTAGGCGACCATTTCAGGGTGCATACAGTTCTAGCCAACCACCAGTGAATAAGGACTATGAAAAAGTCCCAAGGTGTGTGAGAGTCATGTAAATAGGAGTGGTTTAGTTCTTAATTAGTCTTTTCTCCAATCTAAAATGTCCTAACTAGTATGTTTTTACATTAAGTGCTAAGTGAGTCAAAGTTGGTCAAAATGTGGACCATACTCCAAAATGAGTGGTAATATGTTAGATGAGGTCTAGACATGATTTTGGACCAAATATGTTGATTTTTAATCAAACTATGGAAGTTAGGAGTAATGAGAAGTCAAGAATGCAAAAAATGCAAAAGTTGTCATGACAACTTTGTTGGATGATATCAAATTTGGAAACTATTCATGTTTTTGATATTCGTGTTTTGTCACTGATGTCAACTATTTCTGTGGAGAGGAGAGACTATTTACTTGACTGTCATAAGTCTACAAACACTGTACGGATGTTTCAAAATGATCGTAGTTGGTTATATGAAGAAGGATGTGTGTTGACCTTACTCCTAAGGTCGCTTGGCTTTATGTTGCATATTGAGGCTATTACAAATGATTTAGTGAAGACTAGTTTCTAGACTATGACAGTAATGCTTGACAGAGAAGGTCTCTATGTTTTGGGTATATCTTACAGACAAAGATATTTTAGGTGATGCGAGCTTATTGGATAACAGAGGACATATTGAGGAACATTGAATATTGATTGATTGTTGTGAGAATGTTGGTGACGTCAGATATGGTGTGTATTCTGGAGAAGACCTATTTTGGTGGCCGACTTTGGACATGTAGCATGTATTATGAATTGTGAGCAAAGATTGCGGATCTTGGCGCATAACTGATGGATTGTATTTGATGTTTACTTATTACAGGTATCGTGTGTATCTTAGCAAGGGGTTAAACAATTATTTGTATATTGGAAAAGTCTAATTGGCCGACCTAATTAATTATTTTTGTATTAGGAAAGCTTAATTGGCTAGCCTAATGAATTATTGTAATAGGGTATATATGAGTGATCTTTTCTTTTGGAAAGATGTGGAAGAGATTAAAAGGCAAGAGAAGTGAAAGCTACAAGGCTTGTTTTGCTGCTGGATGTAGAGTAGAGTTTGTGATAAAGATACTTTATTGGAACTGACCGAGCTGCAAAGACAGTTGTTATTAGACAGTTCACTGGATTGTATATTTCCTATATACACTTGTTCGGATTGTGAATCCTTGAGGGTGGCTTTAACCTTATTTGGCAGTGTGCCTACTACTTTTCTTGACTCCTAACATGGTTTGTCGCTTAACAGGGACTGTGTACTGTAATTTTGTAATAAGCTCCTAACAAGGGTAAATATTTTAACAGGGATACTATACTCTTAGTACATTATTTGTGGGTGCTAATTGCCATAGGGGTTTTACCTTTAACAGGGTTTCCTTGACAACAAGTATTGTGTTATTGTGTTGGCATTTACTATGTTATCATTTGCATTACAGTTTTGGTTTATAAAGTTTAAATTTTAATATTCTATATCACAACTGATTCACCCCCCTCTTAGTTGTGATTGTGGAATGTTATTCCTAACAATTAGTATCAGAGCTACTGGTCCTTAGAGATAAATCTTAATAGCTTGAGGTGATCTTGAAGATGACTTACTACAGGAAGGATAGTCTAAAATTTGATCCTGAAAACTTTGACACTTGGAAGAACAAGATGAGAACACATTTTCTATGTTTGAGAATGGACTACTAGATTATCATAAAGAAGAATGAAAATATAGCGACTGAGGATGAACTGGAGAAAGTTATTGAAGATGAAAAGAAGCTATTTTCATGTAATATGGTTGCAAGGGAATTATTCATCAACACACTTTTTGAAGGTGAATTCACAGAAGTAAAAGACTTGGACTCTTTACATGAGATTTGGACAATATTAGAGGCACTATATGAAGGAGATAAGTTTACAAAATAGGCAAAATTACAAAACTGAAAGACAAAGATGGAATCACTGAAAATGAGAGATGAGAACATTAGGGCATATGGACAGAGAATTACTGAAGTGGTTATTGGCATTAGAAACTCTGGAGGTACTTACAGTGAGGAAGAAGTGATTGCTAAAATTATTATATCTTTGACACCTGCATATAGAACCAAAGTACAAGCTATATAGGAGATTATACCTTTGACACTGAACTTCACTAGAGAGATGTTTATTGGAAAGCTAACTAATTTTAAGGCCGCAGAATTGGGAGATACTTTGCCTAAAGTTAAGTCAGCATTCAAGGCAACTGTGCATAAGAACAAAAATACCTTATCTGGAATTGCGAGCACCAACAATAGTAACTTGAAAGAAGAGCTTGGAGACTATGTTGAGGAGTGGGAATAGATACAGGAGGAAGAAAGAAAGCTAGATGAAGTGGTAGCATTGATAGATAGAAGAGAGAAGAGAGGTAAGGGTAAATTTGAAGGCAAATTACCTTTGAAATGTTTTCATGTAACAAGAATGGTCATTTTTAATCTAGATGTCCTACAAGGGTTCCCAAGCATAAACCTAAGTTTTACAAATCAAAGTATCCTAAAGACAAGGAATATTATTATGCTAGGGAGGGTGTTTCTGATGATGATGGTGACTATGATGAAATTGGATTTATTGCTATAAAGGATGATGAACCTATACATGAGGAAAGATCCTTAGTATCTTGTGTTGAAAAGAAATTTAAATGGGTTATAAACAGTGGTTGTTCACATCATATGACTGGAGATAAAAATAAATTTGTGAATTTGAAAAGATATGATGGTGGTGTTGTTATATTTGGTGACAATACTCCTAAACTTATCATTGGAGTTGGATCTATTTCTCTGGATGGAAAGACTAATACTGATAATGTATTACTTGTTGATGGACTTAAGCATAATCTGTTGAGTGTTGGACAATTAGTGGACAAAGGTTATGAATTGAAATTCATTGATGGGAAATGATCTATCAGAAGTAAATCGGGAGATTTGATCACATCTAGTACTAAATCTAGAGGTAATGTATTTAAATTAAATACATATGAAGCTTCTTTTTTTATTGCGAAGGATGATGACAGTTGGCTATGGCACATAAGTTTTTGTCATGTTAACTTTGATAAAATTGTGAAGGCAAGTATGACTAATGTTGTGAGAGATCTACCTAAGATTATAAAATCATCTAACACTATGTGTAGAGAGTGTGTTATGGTGAAGAAGACTAGAAGCAGTTTTAAAAGAAAATCTTATTCAGCAAAAGGGAAGTTGGATCTGATGCATATAGATCTGTGTGGTCTTACAAGAACAAGATCTTATTATGGTGAAAGACGGACATTAGCTCCTAGAACTCCACAAAAAAATGGGATAGAAGAGAGAAGAAACAAAAATATATTAGATGCTGCAAGGACTATGTTGTTGGAAGGAAACGTGTAACGTATTCATTGGAGAGAAGCAGTTGGCACTACTGTGTACACCTTAAACAAAGTTCAGATCAGAGAAGAGATGAAAGAGGTCACTACTGAACCTGAAGAACCTTTGATGATTGAAAATTAAATTGAAGATGAATCAATTGAGGTTACTGAGACTCCTAAGACTCCAAGGTATGTTAAGAAGAACCATCCTGAAGATCAAATTATTGGTGATGCAAGTAAAGGTATGATGACTAGATCTAGAGTTAGAGATGAAATTTGTTAGATTTCTCAAGTTAAATAAAAAACTACTGATGAAGCATGTAGAGATGAATCTTGGACTAAAGCTATGGAAGAAGAACTTGAACAGATAAAGAAAAACATTACTTGAGAATTGGTTCCAAAACCTAAGAACAAAAATGTGATAAGATCTAAATGGGTTTCTAGAAATAAGATGGATGAGGAAGGAACAGTGGTAAGAAAAAGGCTAGATTGGTGTGTAAAGACTATTCACAACAAGAAGGAATAGACTATGAAGAAACATTTACTCCTGTTGCTAGGTTGGAAGCTGTGAGATTATTTCTTTCTTATGTCGCACATAAAGACTTTAAAGTATATCAGATGGATGTGAAATTAACATTCCTGAATGGTGATCTGGAAGAAGAAGTATACACTGAGCAACTTGATGGTTTTCCTTTGACAAATGATGAAGACATAGTTTGTAAGTTGAAGAAAGCACGGTATGGACTAAAATAGGCACCGAGAGCATGGTATGCAAAAATGGACAAATATCTACTTCGTCTTGATTTCAGAAAAGGTAATGCAAACAATAATTTATATTTAAGAACTTATGAAGATGGAATCTTAATCATAGAAGTTTTTGTTGATGATATCATCTTTGGGGGAAATTATAAGATGAGTAAGAAGTTCTCTAAAGAAATAGAGAATGAATTTGAGATGTCAATGATTGGTGAAATGAAATTTTTTCTTGGTTTGCAAATCAATCAGAGTAAGAATGACATTTTTATATCTTAGACCAAGTATCTTAAGGAAATGTTAAAGAAATTTGGAATGAAATATTGTAAACCTGTTGGAACACCTATGGTGACAAGATACAAACTGACAAATAATGATGAGACTCAAAGTGTTTTTTCAGAAAAAGTATAGATCTATGATTTGTGGTCTACAATATCTAACTCACACTAGACCATATATTACCAATGTAGTTGGAATTGTGGCAAGATACCAAGCAGATCCTAAAGAGACACATCTTCCTGCGGTGAAAAGAATTTTCAAATACCTGAAAGGAACAACATAATATGGATTATGGTATGAAAAATTAGATGACTTTATTTTGCAGGCTTATATTGATGCTGATTGGGAAGGTAATGTGGATGATAGAAAGAGTACAAGTGGTGGTGCATTTTTCCTTGGGAAAAGGTTGGTTTCTTGGTTAAGTAATAAGTAGAACTGTATTTCTTAGTCTACTGCTGAGTCAGAATATGTTGTTGCTGCAATAAACTGCACACAAGTTGCTTGGATGAAACAAATGTTGAAGGACATTGGAATAATTTTTGAAGAACCAGTGGTTATCCATTGTGATAACACTGATAACACTAGTACAGTGAATATGTCAAAGAATCCTGTAATGCATTCAAAGACTAAACATATTTCTATTAAGTATCATTTCTTGAGGGAGAAGGTAACAGAGAAAGAGATTAAAGTGGAGTATATTAGCACAAAGGAACAGATAACAGATATATTTACAAAACCTTTTCCAAAAGATGATTTTGAGTATCTTAGAAGCATGCTTGGGGTCAGAGCCCCTCCTTGTGATAATTAATTGATGCATATATGCATTAGTCCAGTGGCCTTCAGAGCTATATAATTTTCTGGACTTGATGTATGGATCTACTCCTCAGGGGGAGTGATCGTAGGAACACTAGAACACATTTGGGTGCTCTTGTACCTAGCTGTTTGACATGAAGATTTGAAAAAGATACACCTTACAGAAGATTATAGATGAGTTATGGCACCCTTTTCCATTGCTGCCAAAGGGGAAAAGATTCTATGTGAAAATCCCTACTGTTTTGGGGATACTTGTGTTGAGGATATTGAGAAGATTGTATTGAGAGAGAGTACTTTTGGGTTGATGGATTTTCCCATATGTTTCCATCAATGCCAAAGGGGGAGAATGTTGGATGATATCAGATTTGGATACTATTCATGTTGTTGATATTCATGTTTTGTCACTGATGTCAACATATGTTTCTGTGGAGAGGACAGATTGGTTACTTGACTGGCATAAGTGTACAAATGCTTTAGAATTATCAAAGTTGGTTATATGAAGAAGGATGTGTATTGACCTTACTCCTAAGGTTTCTTGGCTTTATGTTGCATATTGAGGCTGTTACAGATGATTTAGCGAAGACTGGTTTCTAGACTGTGACAGTAATGCTAGACAGAGTAGGTCTCTATGTTTTGGGTATATCTTACAGACAAAGATATTTTAGGTTATGCTAGCTTATTGGATGATAGAGGACATACTGAGGAATGTTGGATATTGATCGATTATCGTGAACATGTTGGTGACATCAGCTGTGGCGTGTATTCTGGAGAAGGCCTATTTTGGTGGTCGACTTCAGACATGTAGCATGTATTATGAATTGTGAGTGAAGATTGCAGATCTTGGAGCATAACTAATGGATTGTATTTGATGTTTACTTTGTATAGGTACTATGTGTATCTTAGCAAGGGGTTAAACAATTATTTGTATATTGGGAAAGCCTAATTGGCTGACCTAATTAATTATTTGTGTATTAGGAAAGCTTAATTGGTTGACCTAATCAATTAATTTAATAGGATATATATGAGTGATCTTTTCTTTTGGAAAGATGTGGAAGAGATTAAAAGGCAAGAGAAGTGAAAGCTGCGAGGCTTGTTTTGCTACTAGATGTAGAGCAGAGTTTGTGATAAAGATACTTCATTGGAGCTGACCAAGGAAAGAGAGTTGCTATCAGACAGTTCACTGGATTGTATATTTCCTATATACACTTGTTTGAATTGTGAATCCTTGAGGGTGGCTTTAACCTTCTTTGGGTAGTGTGCCTGGGCAGTGAGCCTACTACTTTTCTTGACTCCTAACAGGGTCTGTCGCCTAACAAGGATTGTATAATGTAATGTTGTAATAAGCTCCTAACAGGGATAAATCTTTTAACAAGGATACTATACTCTCAGTACATTATTTGTGGGTGCTAATTCCCACTGGGGTTTTACCTTCAATAGGGTTTCCTCGACAACAAGTATTATGTTATTGTGTTGGCATTTACTGTGCTATCATTTGCATTACAATTTTGGTTTATAAAGTTTAAAGTTTAATATTCTATATCACAACTGATTCATCCCCCTCTCAGTTGTGCTTGTGGATTGTTATTCCTAACAAAATTTTCAAAGTTGCAAAGTTGTCATGAGCAACTTTTGCAATTTTTGCATTCTTCACATCTCATTACTCCTAACTTGCATAGTTTGATTAAAAATCAACACATTTGGTCCAAAATCATGTCTAGACCTCATCTAACATCTTACCACTCATTTTGGAGTCTAGTCCACATTTTGACCAACTTTGGCTCACTTAGTACTTAATGTAAATAACAGACTAGTTAGGACCTTTTGGAATGGAGCAAAGACTAAGAACTAAACCACTCCTATTTACATGACTCTCCAGTCCAAAAGGTCCTAACTAGTCTGTTTTTACATTAAGTGCTAAGTGAGTCAAATTTGGTCAAAATGTGGACCAGACTCCAAAATGAGTGGCAAGATGTTAGATGAGGTCTAGATATGATTTTGGACCAAATATGTTGATTTTTAATCAAACTATGCAAATTAGGAGTAATGAGAAGTCAAGAATGCAAAAATTGCAAAAGTTGTTCATGGCAACTTTGTAACTTTGAAAAGTTGTCATGACAACTTTCCTAAAAAGTTGAAAATGGACACAAATGACCCTAAATCCCAAAAATAGGGTTTGAAAATATGTGTGGGGGATATATAAGCCTAAGTAAACCCTAATTGAAGGGTTGGTCATCATTTTGTACGGACTGTTTTGGAGGAAGAAAACAATTGTCTGGTTTTTGTAACACAGACAGACTTTTGAACCTTCATCCACACTAAAATAGATTGAATGGTGAGCTTTAATGGCCTGAAATATTAGTACTTTGTATGTAGACAATTTGTGTGTCTCTGGTTTGGAAATTTTGTACATTTTAATAGTAGTTTTGTAAATTCTTTTAATTTATCAGTCTCACTGTCATCTATAGAGTGGTTTGCATAGAAATGGCTCTCTCTTGATTTCCATTGGTTAAACCACTATGGACACTTGGAATCAAGAAGGGTACTGTACATACTTTGTAAATATGTATTGTAGGTTTGATCTTAGTAGGGGAGCTATTTTTACAAGCAATCCCTAGGCGGGTCCAGAGTCATCCGACTAGTAGCTTGCAGAGTTGCAGAGGGTTAAAGAGTGAATGGATGGATTGGTTTCTTCCAATCATGAGTTGGAAAGTGTAGATGTATGAGTCAAGACCTTGTATCTTAGAGGAGGAGATAATTTGAGCACAATTGAATACATTTTGAGCAAATAAGTTGCAGACTGGTCTAGAGACCCTAAAAGCCCTTAAAAATAGGGGTTTCTTGAAAATCCATTGTACGGACACTTGGGGGAATCTAAACCTAGGAAAACTCAAAACCTAGGATGAGTAAATAAATAATCCCAAATTGGTTGGGTGGGCTCATTAAAAAAATTTAGTAGCAATTCCAAGATTTCAAGATTTAGGAGGCCTAATTGGGCAAAAAGGCTACAAGGCCTAAAATATGGGAAACTAAGGAATGGATAAGAAATCTTATGTAGAATAGATTGAAAGGGTTCCAAAAAATATTGGAAGGAATGGAGAAAGATTGCAGACACCTAATTCATGTTAGTAATAACTGAGAGGGGGGGTGAATTAGTGGCCTCAAAATTAATCCTTAAATCAACCCTTCAAAACTTATAACCAAAAATTATTTCTCAATTTATCTTCTATCCTACAACATGAATGCCTTGAATAACTTATATCAATTTACTACTTGTCAGATTTCTCTGTTAAACCTTCTTCTATATGTTCACCGATAAGCAGTCATCTATTTACCAAAATACAGTAAATATGCAGAGTATACCGATAAATCTAGAATTAACTATGTAAGATACAAAACAGTAAAGAGATGCATCATACACACATAACACATGGTTTTTTAATGTGAAAACCCTGTTAAGGGAGAAATCCACTGGGACCGGTACCCCAAATTTTCACTCTTTTGAAATGATCTCTGTTAGGAGCCAACCCTGTTAAAGGTTACAAACACACTGTTAGGTGTGACATTGTTAGAGGATTTTATACATAGATGTTGTCACTTAGTATCAGGCATCTAATGCTGCCATCCTTAAATCAACCTCTTTATTAGACTATCAATAGGCATCGAACATATCCAATGCTACTTTCATGAATCAACCTTTTTGGCACTCCTTGAGATGTACCTCAATATATAGAAGACTGTTAAGTTCTGCTCGGTTAAGAGACTTGATGCTTCAATGGTTAAACTGAAACACTATGACCTGTTCATGTTGCAACTTAAATTGTAGATTTTCAGATCTATTTAAGTACATTACCTCTCTGACCAATGTATCAATTCAATCCTTTTGCTCCACACTTTCTGCTCTATGATGTTGTGCTCACTGTTCGTCGGTGTCTATAGAATTCCTTAGATCTTCCTTCAGCTTGTTTGATCAACACTGCATGAAGTTGTTCTTCATCAGTTTCTCTTCAACATCCTCTTTCTATTCACTCCCTTTTATCCCCTCTTTAACAATAATTAAGCTCATCCCTTATATAAACATAATATTCATTGTTTCTTGGTTCTTTATTCTTGGCATGATAAACAATCTAGCCAATTTGATTTAAAGCATAACTCATGATTTGTCTTGCAAATATCTTCTTGCCAACTATACAAATCAGCTTTAAATCAATTATGTATCTCTGACTTTATCTGGTTGAACAAAAAAATGATAAGTATCTATTAACTCTATCTTCAGCTTCTTGCCAGCTAGGCATTTTGTTGTTTTGTAAATTCTTTGTTTTTTCAGTCAATACTTCAGTTAGTCATCGGTGATAACTGACTATTCTGTTGGTGTGACTTCAGTTGTCATCGAGATCTCCGTCCTTGTCTTTTCCATCGGGAAACACTAAAATTCTGTCTGTCAGGTTACTCTGTGTTTTTCTCATCGAGCAACACTGTAACTCTACTCGTCGATAATTCTATGTATTTCTTCATCGGGTAACACTGTGACTTTGTTCTTTTACTCTAACCATTGGGTGCACTCCATCGGTGTATTCAGTCACTTAGTGAAAACTAGAATTGTATGCATTACTGATTAACATATCCTTGATTCATGAGTTCTTTGAAGTCTTTGGCAGTATCTCCATGACCATACATATTATATTAAGTTGACATCAATCACAATACAATACATTAACTGATTTAATGCCTTGCCTGATCATCAACTTAACATCTTCAAACATTTAAACAATTACATGTCATCAATCTCTCCCTTTGGCATTGATGGCAACATATTATATTATCATACTATGCTATTTCTAATACAATATGAAATATACAATTTCATCAGGCTTTCCTAATGTAACTATTACAAATGTTTGGTTTTCGGTAAGTTCAAGTAGCTTTGATTTGATTCTTGTAGGCTTTCTATCTATCTTCAATCCCTTCACTAGATGGATGTAAAACCTTTCTTTCTTTGATTTGATGTGTTCTCCTTCTGTGTCAAACTCTCTCTCTTTGATTGTTCTCCTTTCTTTTGATATTTTATGTTTCACTTGTCAGCAACTCTCTCTTTGTATAATATTTCCATACAATATCTCTCCCTAAGGATATAATATCTCCCTATTATAGTAAAGTGATAATGGATAATCTCTCTCCCTTTCCAGAAGGATGTGATAATATGGAATGGATAATCTCTCTCCCTTTGACAACAATGCCAAACAAAGATCTCACAAATATCTGACATTAATGTCAAGAAATCTTTTCTTTCCATCCATAATATATTCCTTGAATTTCCCTTATCCATCAGTAATACAACAATATTATTTGGTGGTTGGTGATGATATATACCTGTTTGTATACAGATGTAGCTTTGAAGTTCATCTCTTTGCTTGCATCAATCATGAATGATATTCTGATAATATGTAGGCTGATGCAACCTTCTAGTTAGCTTACTGACTAGTAGACAAGGGTCTAACCCCTAGTCTCTTTCTCAAGTAATCAAATGCATCCTTGGGCAGTGGCTTGGTGAAGATATCAACCAATTGTTCCTTTGATTGCACATACTCAAGTATCACCTCCCTTTCCTGAACTTGTTCTCTCAAATAATGATACTTGATGGAAATATGCTTTGTTTTAGCATGCATGACTGGATTTTTGGAAATGTTAATTGCACTTGTATTATCACAATAAATAATTAATGGTTCTAAAATTTGCATATGCATACCTTCCAGTAACTGTTTGATCCATGCACTATTTGAGCAGTTTGCAGCAGCAGCAACATACTCTACTTCTGCAGTAGATTGTGAGATGTATCCTTGTTTCTTGCTGATCCATGTGACAAGTTTGTCACCCATGAAGAATGCTCCTCCAGTTGTGCTCTTTTGGTCATCAATATTTCCAGCCCAATCAGCGTCAGTAAGACCTGAAGTTCAAATTTCCCTTCTCTTCTATACCATAAGCCATATTCCTTGGTATTCTTCAGATATCTTAGGATTCTTTTCATAGCAATCATACATGACTCTCTGGGATTAGCAGAAAATCTAGCAACTATTCCTACTACATGTGCAGTATCTGGTCTAGTATGTACAACATACATGAGTTTTCCAATCATTGATCTGTACAAAGTTTGATTTACCTTTGATGACTTGTCTTCCTTTGTCAGTTTGCATCCAGTTTCTATCAGTGTTCCAACTGGTTTGGATTCTTCCATCTTGAATATTTTCAATACTTCTTTGATGTACTTGGATTGTGTAATGAAAGTACCTTCTCCTTGTTGCATGATCTGCAGACCAAGAAAGAACTTGATCTCTCCAAACATAGACATCTCAAATTCTTTTCTCATCTCATTTGCAAATGATTTGCATAGCATATCATGCCTCAAAATATGATGTCATCAACAAATATCTCAGCAATTAAACTCTTAGCATCAGTATCTTCCTTCAAGTAAAGATTATTGTTTTCACTAGTTCTTACAAATCCAATACTTATAAGATAGGAATGAATTCTTTCATACCAAGCTCAAGGTGCTTGTTTCAATCCATATAGGGATTTTTGAAGTATACATACCATGTCCCTCTTGTCTGGATCAACAAACCCTTCTGGTTGTTCAATGTATACCTCTTTTTCAAGTATTCCATTCAGGAATACAGACTTGACATCCATTTGATATACCTTGAATCCTTTATATGCATCATAAGGAAGTAATATTCTTACTCCTTCTAGCCTAGCAACGGGTTCAAAGGTCTCTCCATAGTCAATTTATTCTTCTTGTGCATACCCCTTGCATACTAGTCTTGCTTTATTCCTTGTGACTGCTCCATTCTCATTCAGCTTATTCTTGAATATCCATTTTGTACCGATGACATTCTTGTCATCTGGTCTTGGTACAAGTGTCCATGTCTTGTTTTTCTCTATCTATTCAATCTCCTCATTCATAGCACTAATCCATTCATCATTATCTAGTGCAGCATTGATGGATTTGGGCTCATAATCACAAATAAGACATCTTGTATTTAGAGACTTACTTCTAGTTCTCATACAAGCCCTTTTATCTCCTATGATCTGGTCCTGTGGATGATTCTTTCTAACATATCTTGCAAGTACAGGTATAGCTCTTTGTCTATCAGCTTGATCATCATTTTGTTCTTCATTCTATTCTTCATCAACTTGTGCATCATCTTGAGCAATATTCTAATCGTCGGTATTTGCAGCCTGATGCTCGAGTGCAATGATCTGTTGCTCGGGAGCTCTACATTGTTGATAGGGTAGAGTTTCAGGTTCCTCATTGTAAGTGAACTTATTAAAGTCATCTGGTTATTTAGTGCTTTCCTGTTCATTCTTCTCTGCAAATTAATCTATCTTTACATTTGCACTTTCAATAATTTTTTTAGAGGCTTTGTTTAGACATTTATAAGCCTTGCTCTTGGTAGAATACCCTAGAAAAATTCCTTCATCACTCTTGGAGTCAAGGTTTCCATTTCTATTATAACATTGACTACCAAAATTTTTGAAATAACTTATATTGGGTGTGTATCCATACCATAGCTCATAAGGTGTCTTTTTGGTGTCTTTCGTCAATTGTATTTTGGTGTCTTTCTTCAATTGTACTCTGTTCAATGTGTAAACAACAATATTGACAGCTTCCCTCTAGAAGATTTGGGTGATGCCTTTCTCTATCATTAGTGTCCTTGCACAATTAACTATGGATCTGTTCCTTCTTTTAGCAATTCCATTCTGTTGTGGTGTCCTTGGTGTAGAGACCTGTCTTTTGATTCCATGCTCATTACAAAAGTTAGTGAATTCATCTGAAATAAATTCACCTCCTCTATCTGACCTTAATCATTTTAGCTCCTTACCACTTTTCTTCTCAACCATTTCTTTGTACCATTTAAACATCTTAAATGCTTCTAATTTATCTTTTAGAAACATGATTGTCATCATTCTAGAGTAATCATCAACAAAGAGAATAAAATATCTATCTCTATAATAACTCTTTGTCCTCATAGGTCCACATAAACCAGTATGGTTTAATTCTATAATTGCATAAGATGTATGGGTTTTGCTTTTAAAACTAGACTTTGTCATTTTACCTTTTTGACAGTTCTTACACATGATATTATCAGGCTTGGTCATCGTCGGTAAGCCTCTGACATTTCTCTTTTTGCTAATATTTATCATGTTGTCAAAGTTCACATGACACAATCTTTTGTGCCATAACCATATGTCTTCGTTTGTAGCAATCAAACAAGTGGAGTCGGTATCATTCATATAGAATAAGTTACCTTTTGTCTGCTCATTGGTACCAATTATATTTCTAGATTTATTGAAGATCTTTGCCTTCTTATTTTCAAATGCTACTTTGTGACCTGAATTATTCAATTGAGAAACACTCAATAGATTATAATTCAATCCATTTACCCAATAAACATTCTCACATTTTATCTGGTTATTCAACATTATTGTTCCTCTACCTTCAACTGGACAAGGTGTGTCATTACCCATTCTTATTGAACCACCTTTATACTATTCAAAAGTCTCAAAAAATTTCTTATCACCGGTCATATGGTGAGTGCAGCCACTATTTATGATCCAAACATCATTTTTGCTAATTTTAGATATGAGAGTTATTTCTACATACCTTTCTTCATCATCATATGAATCATCCTTTATAGCAACAAACACCATCTTGACGTCTTCATCAGATTCGGTGTTAGTATCATCATCCTTGCATTTTTCTAGGTAAGTAGCCTTCTTTCCTTTGTCCTTATAGTCTCAGGTATCTCTTCTTTCCAATTGTTGGTAGCTTCTGTAATCACCTTTGTCAGACTTTTTTTCAAATGATCTGTCATTATTTCTATCATCTTTTCTTATGTTAGTGCATCTTGCAGCAAAGTGTCCAATCTCTTTGCAATTAAAACAAACAAGTGGTAATTTACCTTTGTATTTACCTTTGCCTCTCTGCATTCTTCTGGCCATAAGTGCTTCAATTTCATCAAG
>MU223112.1:473539-517604 GCA_018584345.1 Thuja plicata | reverse complement strand
AACTTGGGCACATCTCATCTGTTCATCTTGTGATCTTTGGCTTAGGTCTTGAAACCTTCCTTCTAAGAACAGAAGATCTGATACCAATTGTTAGTAATAACTGAGAGGGGGGGGGGGTGAATCAGTGGACTCAAAAATTAATCCTTAAATCAACCCTTCAAAACTTATAACCACAAATTATTTCTCAAGTTATCTTCTGTCCTACAAGATGAATGCCTTGAATAAATTATATCAATTTACTACTTGTCAGATTGCTCTGTTAAACCTTCTTCTGTATGTTCATCGATAAGCAGCCATCTATTTACCAAAATACAGTAAATATGCAGAGTATACTAATAAATACAGAATTAACTATGTAAGATACAAAACAGTAAAGAGATGCATCATACACACATAACACATGGATTTTTAATGTGGAAACCCTGTTAAGGGAGAAAACCACTGGGACCAATACCCCAAATTTTCACTCTTTTGAAGTGAGCCCTGTTAGGAGCCAACCCTGCTAAAGGTTACAAACACACTATTAGGTGTGACCTTGTTAGAGGATTTTATACATAGAGGTTGTCACTTAGTATTGGGCATCTAATGCCACCATCCTTGAATTAGCCTCTTTCTTAGACTGTCAATAGGCATCAGGCATATCCAATGCTACTTTCATGAATCAACCTTTTTGGCACTCCTTGAGATGTACCTCAATATATAGAAGACTGTTAAGTCCTTCTTGGTTATGAGACTTGATGCTTCAATGGTTAAACTGAAACACTATGACTTGTTCATATTGCAACTTAAATTGCATATTTTTAGATCTATTTAAGTACATTACCTCTTTGACCAATGTATCAATTCAATCCTTGTGCTCCACACTTTCTGCTCTATGATGTTGTGCTCATTGTTCGTCGGTGTCTATAGAATTCCTTAGTTCTTCCTTGAGCTTGTTTGATCAACATTACATGAAGTTGTTCTTCAACAGTTTCTCTTTAGCATCCTCTTTCTATTCACTCCCTTTTATTCCCTCTTTAAAAGTAATTAAGCTCGTCTCTTATATAGACATAATATTTGTTGTTTCTTGGTTCTTGATTCTTGGTGTGATAAACAATTCAACCAATTTGATTTAAAGCCTAACTCCTAATTTGTCTCATAGATATCTTCTTTCCAACTATACAAATCAGCTTTAAATCAATTACTTATCTCCGGCTTTATCTAGATGAATAAAACAATGATAAGTATCTGTTAACTCTATCTTTAGCTTCTTTCCAGCTAGGCATTTTGTCATTTTCTAAATTCTTTGTTCTGTCAGCCAATACTTCAGTTAGTCATCGGTGATAACTGAATATTCAGTCGGTGTGACTTCAGTTGTCATCAGGATCTCTGTCCTTGTCGTTTTCGTCGGGCAACACTGAAATTATGTCCGTCGGGTTACTTTGTGTTTTTCTCGTCAGGCAACACTGTAACTCTGCTCATTGGTAATTCTATGTATTTCTTCGTTGGGCAACACTGTGACTTTGTTCTTTTACTCTGACTGTCAAGTGCACTCCGTTAGTGTATTTAGTCACTTAGTGAATACTAGACTTGTATGCATTATTGATTAGCATATCCTTGATTCATGAGTTCTTTGAAGTCTTTGGCAGTATCTCCATGACCATACAAATTATATTAAGTTGACATCAATGACAATACAATACATTAATTGATTTAATGCCTTGCATGATCATCAAATTAACATCTTCAAACATTTAATTAGTTACATGTCATCAATTCCATTCTGGTGAAGAATTGAAACATAGTTTTCACTGTTAGGACCCAAGAATGCATAGTGGCTTAGGAAGGAGAAAAAGTGAGTTTGAAGTTGATTGGTGAGATCTAGTGGAGTAGAGGATTGGTAGCAGTGACCTCTGGTTAGGGTAGTGTTAAAGGCCCTAAGGAGGCTAAGAAGGAGCCTTGTGAAGATCTTTAGAGCTCAATTTTGTGGATCTCCCCATCACCCATGGTATATTAGGTCATCTTTACTTATTTTACATCCTTGGTCCTAACACATTTTTGTCTTTCAATACAAGAAACTCTGTATTCATATTTAAATAGAGATTTTAGATTTTCTATTACCATGTTGTCATTTTATTTCAACCATTTCTTCCTCACTTAAAATGGTTATTTGTGTTGAACCCTACATTTTATATCATGCTCGACCCCAAAAATGAGTCTGTGTGGAGGTGGGTTTGTCTCGTGACCTCAAAGACACAACTGACATTCATATATGATGGCTTCATCACACTCGTGTTGTATTCTCTATCAAAATTTTCCAAATAGTCCATTTTCAATCCTTAGAGCATAAAATCAAGGATTTTCTGTTGGTTGTTCCAAGCGCTATGACTCCTCCCAGGGTTCCAAACACTTTCCATGTTCCTAAGATTTCTAAACCAGAAGATAAATGAATGATGACAAGTCGTAAGGTGAAGTGTATCTCATCTAACAGTATGCCAAATAAACCCTAAGAACCTGCTGCTACAAGTCGTCGCCAGAAGTTTCAAGACCTTTTTAGAAGGATAAAGCTAGAATAAATTTTGTTTTCTTTAAGGCTTTTGTTTATCCTATCATTATGCAAACACCCCAATCTGCTTTGGTATGTAACTTCCAGTCATGAATTTTCTCTCATGGAATTTTGAGGTCTTATTGATCTTGCCATGAAGTGTTTCATGTGAGATACTCAACATAATCATCATGGCATTGATGTGTTATTTCTTTAAGAAATTAACGTTTCTTCTTTCATTCTCTCTACATGTTAGGTTATTTAGCCAACTGGCTTAGATTTTGCCTCCAACAACAAGGGTGATCATAGAGGGATTGTTACACTTCTTGTGCTACAGTGGCATTATTGTGTGATTGATCATGGGTCAAATCCTACATAGTATCTTTTTTGGATCCCCATCTCAATCGATAATCATTATTTTGAGATCATTAGTATTTATGGTCCTAATGATGTTATTGAGAGATTTGCTTTCTAGCAGTGGATTGTGGATTCAACACCTCTTACCACTTGGTTTTTGTGCAATTATTGTAATATGGTTAAGGTGGCTGAACTGATAAATATGGGTCCTTGTATTTTCATGGGACAATTTAAAAATGGGATGCATGATTCTACATGCATACAAAAATTGGGCCTTTTGTATAATCTTGCTAGTCAAGGACTTAGAACATAAATAAAGATTAAAACAAAGAAAAAAAATGAAATGACTCTTGTGCCAAGAAAGGGAAAAAAGAGACAACTCGTAGTTGCTAGGACAAGGTTAAGGAGGAAAATGACAACACATTATTAATATAACTATGATATCTTAGTCTCTAGTTCATGAGAAAATGAGACAACAATTATTTGAACTTGGCTGGACTCATGCCCTATTTTTTGAGAAGAAAATGATATGGAAAGGGATAGAGGAAGGAATAGAATTATTTATGCACATTGAGGAGAAACAGAGTGATTCCTTAGGAAGAGGGAGGACATGAGAGGTGCATCTACCCAAAGAACCAAAACATGAACAAGACGATAAATAAGGACGCGATAGAGGAGAAACAAAGGGAAACATCATGATTTTTAGTAGTTAGAGATAAATATTCCCTTCAAGTTGTAGAGGAAAAATGCAAAAGAAAGTTGCAGTGCTCTTATCATTGAATCTGTGCACATGAATTCTTCCATAAATCTATTTCTTTGTCATCCCCAAATCATTTTTTGATATTATTAGCAAGAGTCTTCATTTCTATAAATAAAGCTTTTTACTGATATTTCTGGTAGTTCCATGTTCTTTTCAATGCATGATTCACCATCTTCATTCAGAAATAAACTCTTCTAATCCTTATTGAACTTATTCTTCTTATTAAAATTATTTTTCCCATTCTTTTGATTATCATTTTTTGGATCCTTGTAGGGACATTTTTTCATAGAGTATCCTATCTATCCATAATGAAATGATTTAAAAGTTAACTTGTCTTTTTACTTATTGAAGACTTTCTATAATCATCCAACATAGTTCCCTTCTTCTAAATATGATTCATCATCACAATCCAAGATATCTTCCCTCCTAGATGCCTTGAACATGACCTCCTTCATCATGGTTCCATCATTTTTGTATCTCATCTCAAATATAGTAAGTAACCCATGTAATTCATCTAAGGTTTATTTACTCAAATCTTTGGCTTCTTGAAGCTACCTTGGGGACAAATTTTGGTGATTGAGATCGAAAAAATTTCTTGGCTATCACTATATTTTGGATTTCTTCACCAAGCCCTCTATCCGAGAAAATAATATTATCCACATGAAGCATTAAGGAAATGATGTTCTCATCCTATTTCATCCTTACCCCTTGAAATCTAGCTCTACAAGTTTGAATTTTTTCTTCCCTTACTTTTGTTAATCCTATAAAGTCCAAGATTAATGTGGGGGGGAGGGGTGGGGGGCGGGGGGAGGGAGGGGGGGGGCGGGGGCAGGGTTGAATCAGTAATCTATTAGATAAGAATTTTTTTCATTAACCATTAAACAATACTCATCTACTTAGATTTGTGCAACAACAAACAATGAAACAAGTGAAACCATCCAAACATGCAACACAAGAACACCAATATTTTTATCATGGAAACCCTTGGTTAGAGGGAAATCCACCATGGAAATTAGTACCCACAAGTATTTACACTCTTTTGAAATGTACCCTGTTAAAGGCCTAGTCCTGTTAGGGGCTTACAATGATGCCCTATTAGGAGAAGACCCTGTTAGGAGTCACCCAGTTAAGGGATTTACCTCTAGCCCTGTTAGGAGCTTTACCCTGTTAGGAGTGACCTTGTTAAAGGAATTAAAACCTAATTAAAGAGTCACCTAGTTAAAGGATTTACTAATCAAGACCTATTAGGATCTACCCGGTTAAGGCATTTTCTTACAGAACTTATTAGAATTCAACAAGTACAATGATCTAGGTCTAACACTCCTCTGCTTGTTAAGATCAAATTAAGCACAACACTTCTTCTTCTTATAGACAATCTCCACACTTCACACGACCACACCTTCGCATCCATGATCTACACTTGCATATAAAATTGATTCACATGTAAATATATTACATGTTCATTAGGGAATTAACCTCAGGTTACAATATGTATTAAAATATTTCCCGTTTGATCTTCAAACCCTAAAATGTGTTACCAATTATTAATTACAATTTGAAGTATGTTTCAGCTTCAGCTCCATCACACATTTTATTTGAATCAAGAATAATCAAACCTTTTTTAATTCTTCAACACGCTTCCAAAACTTGATTAAATATGATCACCTAGAGAAATGCAATAGAATATCATCATTACAAATTTGTTATGCCACGTCACCTTGACACGTGGATCAAGAAAACATCCACTGCAACCGATTGCATCACCACCGTACATCGATCTAACATCAACTTCTCAAACCAATTCAAACATTTTTCTATCATGCGTAAAATGATCTTCTGTCAACTAAAATGATGCCTTGTGGTACTCCAATCCTTTTGCAATCATAGTACCAATAACATATCTTAGTCAAGATAATCATATCATGACCACAACACTTGGATCCATACAGATTTGATAGAATAATCAAATCATTCACTGTCTATTCTTCTATCTGCCATGTTGCTCTTCAATCAATCATAACTTGCTCCATGTTTGTTTCCAGCATACGCGATCATACATAATGTACCTAGAGACATCCCCGAGTCTCCAACCAAAATCACACACTCCAGTTCCTACTACAACACAAAATTCATTTGCATAAATACTTAGCAGCACATCAGGAACACTGTCAACAAATACAACACCAAGTTGACATCAGTGACAACATAATAACTGATCTTCCTGTCATCAAAACTGTAGCGATAAAAACTCAATAATATATGCATCAATTAAGCCAACAATATCCACTTTGGCATTGATGGCGACACCACAAATTGATCTGATAACAATTTCTCCCCCTTAGCTGATGCACCAAACTTCTTTTCTTGATCTTCCTAGTCTTTTCCTTCAAAGTATTCTTTTGATCTTCTCCTCAATACTTGTATTTGGTTCTTCTCCCTCAAAGTCTTATTCTGATATTCTGCCTCTTTGACAACAATGCCAAAGGCACTACATAGGTCACCTACTGTTGCAACATTTTCCTTTGCCTCTGACTGCTCCCCCTAAGGATTAGTCCCTTTTAACATCAATCCACTAGTGAAAGATATTCAATGAGTCCACTAGATTGATGCTTCCAACATCATCTTAGTGTCGTACAGGTAGGGGACTAAACCCTAACTTACCTCTCAAATAATCAAAATTATTTTTAGGTAATCATTTAGTGAATATATCTTATAGCCGCTCCTTGGTTGGCACATATTCCAACTTGAATACTTTTTCCTGCACTTGCTCTCTTAAGAAATGATACTTAATTGCAATATGTTTAGTCTTAGAATGGATTATTGAATTCCTTGAGATATTGATTGCACTTGTATTATAACACTAGATAGTCACAAGTTCAATTACCTTCTCTTTGATAACTTCTAGGATCTTCTTCATGCATGCTATTTGTGTATAATTGATAGTTGTTGCTACATACTCAACTTCTGCAGTAGATTGGGGGATGCAATTTTGCTTCTTACTTGTCCATGACACAAGTCTTCCTCCTAGGAATAAATCTCCTCCACTTGTACTCTTTCTGTCATCAAGATTTCCTGCCCAATCTTCATTAGTAAAAACACTCAAAGAGAAATCATCTTTGTGATAAAACCAAAGACCATAGCCTTTTGTCCCTTTCAAGTACATGAAAATCCTGTTCACTACTACCATTTGATATTCCTTAGGATTAGTTTGAAATTGTGCCACTAGTCCAACTTCTTGTGCAATATCTAGTCTACTATGAACAACATAATGCAACTTACCAATCATGGATCAATACAATGTTGCATCCATTGTGCTTGACTCATCATCCTTAGATAGCTTGCATCCTGTCACCAGGGGGTTCCAACTAGCCTAGAATCTTCCATTCCAAAGGTCTTCAATACTTCCTTTATGTACTTGGACTGACTACTATAGATACCATACTTGAGTTTTGAAATTTGCAATCCAATAAATAACTTCATTTCTCTTATCATTGACATCTCAAACTCTTTCTTCATCTCTTCTTCAAATCCCAATCTCATCTCATCATTTCCTCCAAAAATTATGTCATCCACAAACACTTCAACTAACAATATCTTATCACTTTCAACCTTCAAGTACACATTACTATCTTCACTTGTTCTTATGAAGTCAATCTTGATGAGATAAGAGTGTAATCTTTCATACCATGCTCTAGGTGCTTGTTTCACTCTATACAATGCCTTTTGCAGCTTGCACACCATGTCCTTACTCTTAGTCAATGCAAACCCATCCAGTTGTTTGATGTACACCTCTTCTTCAAGAATTCCATTTAGAAAAGAAGATTTAACTTTTTATAGGTAGCATAAGCAAGTAAAATTATTACCCCTTCAAGTCTTGCCACAGGAGAAAATGTTTCTACATATTCTAATCCTTCCTCTTGTGAATAACCCTTACACACAAGTTTTGCCTTATTACAGACCACTTCTCCATCTTCATTTAGTTTGTTCCTAAAAACCCACTTTGCACCAATAACATTCTTGTTTGCTGGTCTAGGAACAAGTGTCCATGTGTCATCCTTTTCAATTTGGTCAAGTTCCTCTTCCAGGATTTTATCCAATCATCATTCTTCAATGCTTCATTTATGGTCTTAGGCTCAAATTTTAAAATCAGTACTTTCTCTTATTTTCCTTCTTGTCTGCACTCCAACATCTTTATCACCAATGATCTGATCACCAGAGTGATTCAACTTTACATGCCTAGGAATAAAAGGTTCAAGTGTAGGTGCTCCTTCTTGTTCCACCAGTTGAACCACTTCTTCCTAATTATTATGTTTAATAGTTTCTTTCTCTTGCGGTTGCACATACACAATTTCTTGGTCATTTTCTAGTTCTTGCTTGCTTGTTTCATCAGACTTCTCTGGATATTCATCTATCTTCACATTTACACTTTCAATCATCTTGTTATAAGCAAGCAAGATGATATAATTGATATCACTCTTAGGATCAAATTTTCCAGTGAAATCATCTCACTTGATATAGCATGTAATACCAAAAACTTTGAAATATTTAGCACTAGGTGTGTGACCATATCACAACCCATAAGGTGTCTTACCAGTTTCTTTATTCACTTGTAACTTTTTCATTGTGTAGACTGTAGTGCTAGTGGCTTCTCTCCAATATGAATTAGGTACATCACCTTGAATCATCATTGTCCTGGAAACATAAACTATAGTTATGTTCCTCCTTTTTGAAATTCCATTTTTTTCAGTAGTCCTTGGTGCTGACATATGTCTCTTGATTCCATTTTCATCACAATATTCAACAAACTCCCATGAAGTGAACTCTCATCCTTTGTCTGAACTTAAACACTTCAAGCTCTTACCTGTTTCATTCTCAACAAGTTCCCTAAACACTTTGAACTTATAAAAGGCTTCATATTTATCCTTCAAGAATGTCACCCACATCATTCTTGAATAGTCATCAATAAAAAACATGAAATACTTATCACTTGTTTGTCGACGTGTCATTAACATGACATGTTCTTGACCAAGTTTTGTACATGCATCTCTGAATTGTATGCGTTGTTGATCATAGTTGACCAATTGATGATAATGTAGATTAGGGTTGTATCATCCATATCCAATTCAGGGTCCATCATAAAGCACCTTTTCCCTAATCATTTTGTGTGCTCCCTTGTCCCGTCAACACAAATGCATGGCTTATTTAGTTCAATTAATTACAATACATTGCTTAATGAAATATATGGTAGAATTATGAAAAAACTTCCTCAATCAATCCAATTACTCATTCAATTTCACATTGTTTAGTGTTGACAACATATATTTCAAGGTTTTTTATCCTTGTATATCTATTTGAGACTATATGCCTTTCTCTTTAAACAATGAATATATGCATTCTTAAGTTGTGACTATCCAATGAATACAATAACAACTACAAATAGAAAACAAGTCAAAATCGGATTCCAATATAACAAGTGCACTATGATGAGTTTAGTTTGGTAATGTATTCATTGAATACATTACAAAAGAAAGTGAACACTGTGAAATATGAGACTATAAAGCTTCCATGCTTCTAAGGAATGCATACAATAAACCGTGAGCAACAAGCAAACCATGACCACAATGCAAGTAGATATCTTTAGCGATTGAAAATAGGTTAAGTTGACATTGATTACATGCATTGTTAAGCTGACATTTTCTATATGCATTGTTAAGTTGACATTTAATGCATACAATAAACAAGTTGAGTAATAATTGAAGAGAGAGTATTCAAGCCTGAGTTAGTTTTCTAATGTATTCATTGAATACATTACAAAAGTAAGTCAGGTTGAGTAGTAATTGAAGACAAAGTATTCAATGTTGAGTTAGTTTTCTAATGTATTCATTTAATACATTACAAAAGTAAGCCAACACTGTGAAATATGAGACTATGAAGCTTCCATGCTTCTAAGAAATGCATACAGTAAACCATTAGTAAAAAGAAAACCATGAGAACAACGCAAGTAAGTATAGTGAATAGTACATTTATTCATTGAATACATTACAAAACTAAGGCTGCACTATGCTCACTTAGTTTTGTAATGTATTTAATGAATACATTAAAAAACTAAGTCGGACATGTGAAATATGAGCCTATGAAGCTTCCATGCTTCTAAGTATTGCATACAGTAAACAAGTTGATTAGTAATTGAAAAGAACTATCCAATGAATACAATAACAACTACAAATAGAAAACAAGTAGAAATCAGATTCCAATATAACAAGTGCACTATGTTGAGTTTACAAAAGAAAGTGAGCACAATGAAATATGAGATTATGAAGCTTTCATGCTTCTAAGGAATGCATACAGTAAAACATGAGCAACAAGAAAACCATGACCACAATGCAAGTAGATATCTTTAGTAATTGAAAACAGGTTAAGTTGACATTGACTACATGCATTGTTAAGCTAACATTGTCTATATGCATTGTTAAGTTGACATTGGCTGCATACAGTAAATAGGTTGAGTAGTAATTGAAGACAAAGTATTCAATGTTGAGTTATTTTTCTAATGTATTCATTGAATACATTACAAAAGTAAGTCAAATTGAATAGTAATTGAAGACATAGTATTCAATGTTGAGTTAGTTTTCTAATGTATTCATTGAATACATCACAAAAGTAAGTCAATGCTGTGAAACATGAGACTATGAATCTTTTATGCTTATAAGTAAAGCATACACTAAACAATCCAACAAATACAATAACAACAACAAATCACCAAATCAATTTGTATACTTGTACCAATTGGTAATTGTTTCTTTTCATATCAAACATTTACAAAAAAATAGAGCATAGCACAAAAATCCTTTGCCATAGCCTTCAACATTCAATTTCAATCTTGTTCATCACCTTTGATGACGTAAAACTAAAACATATATGAATACATTAAAAAACTAAGTCAACCACATCCATCAATATTTTGCAACTAGTTTAACTGTCCTTAGTTGTCCATGAAACCGGGAAATGGAATAGGACTATGGCAGCTAATTCCATTACTCTCTCCTCAAGTACTAGGAGATGTGAATCGAGGAGTGTACTTAATCAAATTACCTAGTTGAGCTAGTATTGTGATGTTGTGGTCAGCATTGGTTTCCAGCTATGCGGAGGGTTCAGGGGGTTGCACTTGTTGCGCATTAAGGTTTTCCAATGTGGGGGCCAAAATATTGAACATGTCAAGAAGTATTGCATGTTGGGAGGGAAGAGGTATGTTGGGTGTACTCACTGTCTCTAAGATAGCTGAAATGACTATATCTTCGGTAGGTGCACTTAGTGTAATGGTTTTATATATGGAAGGTGTATTTTCCTTGTTGTATCTACGTCGTTTAGGAGCATTTGGGTTCTCTTCTCTTTCTCTCCACATTTGTTCCTTTTGACATGCCTTCTCTTCAGCTCATTTTGCTTTCTTCGCAACATCTCTCAACCTTTGTTATTGTCTCTTTGCCATCAAAATTTATGTTGCTACAGTGTTGGCCTCTCTTTCTACTTTCCTCTCCCTCATCTGCTCCTTCTTGTGTATTGCATTCTCCTCCAACTGCTTCTTAATCTGTTCTTGTTCCTGAAGTTGTTTAACATACTCATCAGATGTTAGTATTTGTGAATTTCTGCTTAGATGAAGCACCCCATGGCATGCCCCACTTGCAAAACACTACATCCTTTGTACGGGAAATACTAGGAATCTATTGGCTGAACTAGTAGGTTGTTCGTTGTCAAAAGGCGTGCATGCCACAAAGTCAACATTATCGTCATGGTCGCTTGGGATATGGGTATCATCAAAGAACTCACTATCCAATTCACCCCAATTATCTGTATTTGCATAGTAGTGGATAATATTAGTTGGGTCAACATGTGGTGGTGAGGGCATTGATAGGGAAATGTCCTCCTCCACACAGTTAACTAGTTCAAAATGTTGTGTTGGCAAGCTCAAGCCAACATCAATGGCCAATCCATCATGGTTTTCTTCCTGCTCATGGTTAGATTGTTGCACATGGGTTTCTTGCTGCTCATATGTTGCATTAGTTTCTGCCCCTTGATATTTTTCATTGTAATTAATCACAAATCTGTTAATTGAATCTTCATTGTATCCTCTAAATTGCATAAATGCTTCCATTGCGATTGCCTCCCCCTCGCCTTGAAGTATATTTACACCACATGCTGATCCCGGTGATCCTGCAACTACAATTTCAGGCTGAGGCTGAACTGATCCCATTCTGACATCCTCATCAATAATAAAAGCCTTGCTTGGCCTCATATCGTCCACTAAGGCATCCCAGTTGAAAGGCCATATGCCTATCCTGCGGAACCCACTTACTATATTGCCTGGGGTCAGTGCCAATTTGAATGCTTTGCTGGCCAATGTTGCCAACTCTTCACGTCCAATGTCAATTTGGGGGTTCTTGGCCAACCACAAGTTTCTATGCTATTTGAAGTATGTTTTAAATGGTGCAAAAAAACTCACATCCAACTATTGACAGTTATGGCTGGTATGTGCGAGAAGATCTATTCCCAGCTGACTTACTTTATCAATTGTATGCCACGCCACATAGCTTCCATGACTGTCAAATATGAGAAGTTCCCTATTTGAGGGAGAAACACCATCGGGGATGTTTCTTGCTAAGTGGTCAAGCCAATTCAAAAACAAATCCTTCGTCATCCATGCATGTTCTTGTATTGACATGCACACCCTAGGCTCACAATTGACAATGTAATTTTTAATGTGTCTCTTTGCTTTGAACAAGTAAAAACTGGGTATGCTCATATCACCAGTGCTCACACATGCAAGAACAATGATCCATTCCCCATTTTTTGAGATTAGTTGTGGAACATTTTTGGCTCCCATACGCGCAATCACTCTCATACCATAGTTTTGTCCATCTTGCAGTCATGTTTCATCATAGTTTCATATTCTGCTAGACCCGTAGTGGTTGAGGTTGTATACAATTTCTAGGTTGTCATATAAACATGCTACAATGGTAGGAAAAACCATTATAGCTTTCTTTGTGTCCACACCTTCCACTGTTCTAATACTCAATTCCTTATTGCGGCATCTAAAACTCTGCCACCATGAGCTTCCTGACATTCTGTCTGTAAAAGGGTTAACCCTTCCTGCAATTATTTGGGCAACACTCTACTGCAAGTGAATGACTTGTACACCATTTCCCATATCCATCGTGTCCTTGCACCACTTGACAACATCTTCCTCTTCAACAGTTAGGACTGTTTTAGGCCCCCTCCTCTTAGTGACACTAGTACCCATTAGCCAGGCCCTCAAACTGGAAGCAGGTATCTTTCATTTCTTTGCTACACCCCTACATGGTATCTCACCTTTCTCAACACTGCTAAGTACAATATCCATTTCCCCAATTGTCCACCGGGGTATGTGCACCAAGTTGTGAACCAAAAAAGTGGACACATCTTTAAAAACAATTCAAATTTCATATAACCCGATCAGGTTATTGAAAATTTTAAATTGTTCTAGGCTTGGTAGCCAAGCCTAGAAAATATTATAAAAAAAATCAATTTGTCTCAGAACCCAATCGGGTTTCTAAATTTCAAATAACACAATCGGGTTCTGAAAATCAAAAAGTACTTCAAAACCCGATCGGGTTTTGAAGAAGTAAAAATTATGCATTTATTCTCCATAACCTAATCGGGTTATAAAGAAATTAAAATAGGCTTTGCTCTGGAAGCCATAACTTCCACATACGAAATCTGATTGACTCTGTTCAAAAAGCATAGGAAATATCTTGAGACGATCTAACACATGATTAAACTATGATCATCTTTAGTCATCAACAATTTTTCTGCCATCCATTTGAATCAAGTAAGGTATAAAATAGGTACTCATTATTGTCCATACATGCAACGTATAGGAAAATCAGTATGCTCTCTCTAGAGAGAGAGAGAGAGAGAGAGAGGTTGGGCAGTGGGACATAATATGATAAGGAGTGGGGGAGAGAGATGGTAGAGAGAGGGGTTGGGGAGAGGGAGATAATATGATAAGAGAGAGAGAGAGAGCATACTGATTTTCCTATACGTTGCATGTATGCACAATAACGAGTACCTATTTTATACCTTAATTGATTCAAATGGATGGCAGAAAAAATGTTGATGCCCAAAGATGATCGTAGGTTAATCATGTGTTAGATCGTCTCAATATCTTCCCTACACTTTTTGAATGGATTCAATTGGACTCTGTATGTGGATTTTATGGCTTCCAGAGCAAATCCTATTTTAGTTTCTTCACCCAATCGGGTTATGGAGAATAAAATGCATAATTTTTACTTCTTCAAAACCCAATCCAGTTTTGAAGTACTTTTTGCTTTTCAGAACCCGATTGGGTTATTTGAAATTTAGAAACCCAATCAGGTTATGGCGTGGGAAGAGCTTTGGAAAAAGAACCAAAGGATTGGAGGCTCATTTTCCCTCTATTTTTGTTCTTTTAGACATTTTTTCATCTTGTAAGATGAATTCTTGACTTTATCTTCACCAGGTGTGCAATTTGTCAATAGGGTAGCTCTATAATTTTTACCATAATCTCATACGTCTTCTTAGCTTTCTAACCATATATTTTTTTCTATTTTTGGACAACATTAGCATTGTAAACTTTAATTTTCTTTACCAGTGTCTTGATTGTCCTCACAGACATATGTGTAGCATTTTTTAATAACTTTTGATATATGCTATCATCTTGTTCCTTGAAGTAATCATACTTCTCCCATTCTTCACCCTTTGTGTTTGGATGAAGTTCCACCAAGTTAGGGTTTCTCCCTTCAACTTGGATCTTGCCATCTTCACTCTCTGCTTCTCAGGGGTGTCCTCACACTCAAAGAAGCTTGTCAAGGCCTCAATCCAATCCAAGGCCAAACCTGCATTCATTTTCCCATTGAAAGTTGGTAAATCCAACTTCTCCTCCACGGTTCTTCTCCCCATAGAATTTAAGGCATCTAGGAGGGGTCTCTGGTCTCCAGGAATGTTCACATCTTGATCATGGGTGTCATCTTTCTCTTCACTCCCTTCTTCACCACCAGAAGTGTCTTCTTTTCCCCTCTCTATCTTGTTCTCCAACTCTTGAAGCCTCCTTTTCAAGGTTGCATTTTTTGCCATTTGTTCTCTCACCATCTTTGCTAATTCAATATTTGTAACCCTTGAAGGGATCTCTTCATCCCCAGGAGTGGACATAGCTCTGATACCACTTGATGTAGAGTGGGCAGTAGGAAGCCTCCAAAAGGACTCAATTGGGCAAGATACCCTTGAATACTCAACTCAAAGGGGAAAAGTGCTTCACACCTATCACAAGTGTAGGAAGGACTTGGTCCAAGGTTATCACAACCCAATACCCCAAGGGCCACCTATTCACTAGGTCTCACCAAGTCTAAAACACCAACTACCAAGGGTTGGCTCTTAAACACTTATCTCAAATTATCAACAATACCCCACAAACTGACTCCAAGGACCAGGAGTGACCCACACTCATAGATTTAGCCTATTTAGGTCCCTAAAACAAGGATTCCATGATCTTATTTAGCAGATGCAATCTTTCCAACATAGTTGCTTTGTAAACCCCCTATTGGCTTGTAGCCTTTTCTCGAAGGATTTTCTCTCTCAAACAAAATACTTCCACATAACCCCTTGGAAAAATTAGGGATTCAAATACCCTTTATGGCCTAAGGTATTAGAATTAATCACCAAAACATGAAGGTGAAGGAAAGACAAGAAAACACACAAAAGTGCTTTTGCAATTAGGCCTAATTAGGTCAACACTTACACTACAAGTACTCCTTCCTTGCATCCAATTCCCAAAACAATACTTGGATCATGTGAGGACATGTATAAGGGTCTTCTACACCGATTTAGGACTCTTGATGAGTCCCCAAATAGAAGTTATGTTGATTGTCCTCATTCGCTGAATGGTGCACACATGGGTATGTACACCTAGGGCATCATGGCAAGCCCATGTCCTTGCATTTTGACAAACCTATCTTGCATAGTCTTGAATAACATACCTAAAACATGATTTCCACCAAGGGTCATTGAATTACCATGGTGGAAATTAGAAATACACTCAATTCCTTGTGAAACCCTAATTTAGGGCCTACAAACCAGGCAGTGGAATTGAAAATTTAGTAACTTACAAAATATGATTGATCAACACATGAGACCAAGTGAAAGTGGAAGAAGATTCATATGACCAACTTGTGGTGTCAGACTTCCATGCAATTTTGTCCGTACCAATCCGTACTAACCAAATGTTTACGGGATTTACAGAGAAATGGTTGTTCTTTATTAATTTTCAATGCCAAATTACATAATCATCCTACCACCCACCTAAAAGGGCTTATGTAGGCATTCCCAATGGTTACATCACATTTTTGAACCAACTAGCTGTTTGGGAATGAGTTTTACAAATGTTGACAAAAGTTGTCAATGTTGCTCAAAAGTTGCTTGACAACTTTTTGAACAATTTTGCATAGTAGGTGACCAAACTTGGTCCAAACCATTATTTGGTGATCCCTAATGGATCAAAACATAAAAAATATGAAAATAGCCTATATTTTAGGTTTTGGACAATAGTTGACCAATAGTTGACCAAGGGCTCATAGAACGCCAATCTTGGAACTAGGTCTTACAGAAGATGTCCAATGAGTAACCTATGATTCTAACATGACTAGAGGCCAATAGGACCTTGATGGGAACCCTAAGTGCCAAAGGAAACACTTAGTTCATTTAGGGTGCTCCTGCACCACCCTCTCTCTCTCTCTCTCTAGAGGTTGGGCAGTGGGAGATAATATGATGAGTAGGGGAGAGAGAGGGTAGAGAGAGAGGGGTTGGGGAGTGGGAGATAAATAAGGAGAGAGAGAGAGAGAGAGAGAGCATATTGGTTTTTCTATACGTTGCAGGTATGGAAAATAATGAGTACCTATTTTATACCTTACTTGATTCAAATGGATGACAGAAAAAATGTTGATGCCTAAAGATGATCGTAGGTTAATCATGTGTTAGATCGTCTCAAGATCTTTCCTACACTTTTTGAACGGAGTCAATTGGACTTCGTATGTGGAAGTTATGACTTCTAGAGAAAATCCTAATTTAGTTTCTTCAAAACCCGATCGGGTTATGGAGAATAAAATGCATAATTTTTACTTCTTCATAACCCGATCAGGTTTTGAAGTACTTTTTGCTTTTCAGAACCCGATCGGGTTATTTGAAATTTAGAAACCCAATCGGGTTATGACTTGGGAAGAGCTTTGGAAAATGACCCAAAGGCTTGGAGACTCATTTTCCCTCCATTTTTGTTCTTTTAGACATTTTTTCATCTTGTAAGATGAATTCTTGACTTTATCTTCATCAGGTTTGCAATTTGTCAACAGGGTAGCTCTATAATTTTCACCATAATCTCATACATTTTCTTAGCTTTCTAACCATATATTTTTTTCTATTTTTGGACAACATTAGCATTGTAAACTTTAATATTCTTTACCAGTGTCTTGATTGTCCTCACAGACATATATCTAGCATTTTTTTAATAACTTTTGATATACTTAATCAAATTACAAAAAAATTACATATTATTGTTCTACACTTGATTCTATACACTGTTTTTTTTTTTAAGTTTTCATTTTCAATTATTTTGATGCAAGTTATGCCCAGCGCACGAACATGCACCAAAATTTTCAGGATGCGATCATTTCAAAAAATCACAGAAAAAAATACTCATCGAAAAATTATAAAAAAATACACAACGTATAGATATCACTCTTACCTATCATCCTACCAAAGGGATTTAAAAAATAATGAATATAACTATATCTTTTGTACCGCGCACGGAAACAACTATGTTATGTTTTTCCAAACAAATCAGAACATGTTTTTGTGCGCGCAAGGTTTGACCCTCTTAATCTTATCATTTTTTTTTTTAAAATAGTATTTTAGAAACTAGATTCAGAGTACTACAATTTTTAATTTTTACACATCTTCTTATTTTGAGTGCATGACCCTCAAACGTCTGTTCCAAGTTCAAGTTTACCCAATTTCAAAAAAAAATGTGTCCACTTATACCCCCTTTTTGGTCCACAACGTGGTGTACATACCCACCGTCTTATTGGTGTTGGATGGGAAATATTATTTGAGGCAACTTCCCCTGCATTGCCGTCTTCTGCATTCACATTGACTGTACGAGCATCAGCAAAGACTTGTTGTGGATTGGCAGCAGGAGCATCAAAAGGAACATGGTATGCATTATGCTCTGTATCAGTGAAATGCACTCCACGAGTCACTCTTATACTTAAACGGGCACTATTTTTTGTCCTTGTCTTTATTTTCCCTGCCATGCTTTAACTTAACCTGAAACAACTTTGTTTGAAGTAGTTGATTATAAGACAAATGCATATAGTCAATATCAACTTAACAATACATACAAATAATGTAAGCTCCATGAAAAATAGTTCAATGAGCACAATGTAAGTCAGTATAGTGTCCAGATTCTTAAAAACTACAACACCAAGTAATAATTAAATTGGCAATGTACACTATTTCTTTCCCATTTCCTCTAATTATTTCTTTCTATCACATTATATGCAATGACTTCAAGGTGAAACGATTGAAACATACAACTATCAGTGCATGAAAATCATTACAAACACTTATTGAACAATAAAAAAACCATGAGATATTTGGTACTTCATGATGGGAGGATGGATTCCCTCACTTGTATGTGCAAAATAATGATTAACCCAGAGAAACCCCCATATTTAAAATGAAAAAATGAAGAAACTGTCTAGATTCATAAAAACTACAACACCACGTAATGATTAAATCAACAAAACCCTCCTCACACACAGAGAAATGAAAGCGGCGGGAGCTAAAGTTTCCAGAATGTACAAAGAAGAAATGGTCAAGTTTAGGGTTCGTGGTGGGTAGTAATAGGGTTACCCACGAGCGGTTACATGGCAGTCGGTGAGCTGCGAATGTGTTACGGTGATTAGGTATGGGGTAAGGAGAGGTTAAGTCAGGTCCTCCGTGGGGTATAATTAAATGGGGTTTTCATTAATGAAAGGGACAATGTGGTTTAATTAAAATGACCTCTTCACCCCCTTTCCTACCTAGTGAGCGGGTCCACATTGAAAACAACTTAGAATTTATTCATTGAATACATTACAAAACTATTTCAGCAGTTTGGTGAGTTAGTTTTGCAATGTATTCATTGAATACATTACAAAACTAACTCAACAATATGCTCAGATAGTTTTGTAATGTATTCATTGAATACATTACAAAACTATGTCGACACTGTGAAACCTGAGATGACAAAGCTTCAATGCATTAAAAATAACATATAAACAAAAGTCATGTAAGTATAGTGACCAATGCAGTTATTCATTGAATACATTACAAAACTAAGAACTATGTTGCATTAGTTTTGTAATGTATTCATTGAGTACAATACAAAACTAAGTCAGTATTGTGAAATCTGAGACTATGAAGCTTCCATGCATTAAAAATAACTTAACTAAACTGACTTGTACATTTATTCATTGAATACATTACAAAACTAATTGTGCACTATGTTGAGTTAGTTTTGTAATGTATTCATTGAGAACATTACAAAACTAAGTGAGCACTGTGAAACATGAGACTACGAAGGTCGCATGTATTAAAAACAACTTATAATTTAAAGACATGTAACTATAGTGAGCAATATATTTATTCATTGAATACATTACAAAACTAAGGCTGCACTACGTTGACTTAGTTTTGTAATAGATTTGATCCTAGTAAAAGGAGTAAATTTGTAATAAAAACAGACAATAAGCATACAAAAAACAAGGAATAAACAAGAAATAAAGGAGATAGCCTACCAGCCTGAACAAGAGCGGAGAATATGCACACTGCAGAGAATAAACCACCAGCGGTCAGACAAGGAATTTCAATGGATTTTACGTGGCACTGTACCTTCTTATACGAATTTGGTCATTGAAGTGGTTGGTCAATTTGAAATTCAAATTGTGGCGGGAAAGAGTCGGTCAATTCATGCACAAGCAAGTCCATTAAATTTGTAGTTCATACAGTGGCTTCATGAATTCAAATTTGTAATATTTTTTGTTTGTTTATTTTGTGTTTGCATTGCTTATTTTATCTCAATTGGTGAACCTTACACCATTAGTTGTTCATGTAAGTACAAATTACAGTTGGATTAAATGCTTGAAGATGTCATACATTTTTGGCTGAATGTGCAGATGAGAATGTTATGAAAAATTATTATGCACCAATCGCGGTGCATGTATGTAGTTGACTAAATATGGAATGCACCAATAGTTGTACATGTATGTACATAAATTGAATATGAAATGTACAATAATAGATTATATTTATATTCTTGGACCAATCCATTGACTTTGTAAATGCATGCATCCATTTTTTTTTAATAACAAGAGC
Source organism: Thuja plicata (assembly GCA_018584345.1). Taxonomy (NCBI): domain Eukaryota; kingdom Viridiplantae; phylum Streptophyta; class Pinopsida; order Cupressales; family Cupressaceae; genus Thuja; species Thuja plicata. The sequence goes on along the minus strand of MU223112.1, from coordinate 497,490 downwards.
TATGTTACAGCAGGAGTCCAGCCTAATAGGAAAGAAAATCATGATTAAGAAAAAAATTAAAAGACAAATTGACCAGTTGTAAGATAGAGTTACTTGACAAGAGACATATTTACAACTTAACACTTACAAAAAAATAGCTTGTGCAATCGGACAAAATGTTGCTAAATTATGTGGCTAGTTTGAAATAGAGGTTAAAATATTACTTTCCACTAATTATAAAATCTTTCAATACAAATCTTTGATACTTATTGTTTACAATGCAAATGTTAGTATAATTAATATTAAAGAATAGTACTTGTACTAGTATGATTAGACAATTTTTTCTAGTTATCAGAATGAATAAATAATTAAACCCCGAGCAAAAATAGGAGCAGCCAATAAGAAAAAAGAAATACTTATTAAAAAATTCAAAATAAAAAACAATGCACTTCAAATATTAGAAATCATATTTAATATTTTGCATAGGCATTGTTTTTTAGGCAAACTAATAGCCTAAAATCAAGTGAAAACATAAGTCTCAGCCTATAAATAGGCTGGACTAACAATGTAACCTTTTTGATGCAATTTGATGTGTAATAAAAACATAAGTGTACCAATAACGGGGCACTTGTAATGTTTACTTAATAGTGTAATGGTGAAGGGTTATTAGGTGTGCAAGCTATTATTTTTTGGCATTTTTGTTTTATAAGAAATGACTATCAAAAAATTGATTTCAATTTCATAGGAAATAACTATATAAATGATTTAAAACTGAGTGAACGGCTATTGAACCCCAATTCACTACTGATTCCTTTCCCAATTCAAAAATAAAATTTTCGTGCTATCTAACCAGCGGCAGAGGGGTGCAGCGAATGATGGAAAAGGCATTTTTGTTTGACGGAAGTATAAAAATCAAAGTAAAAACATTAATTGTTTGACAGTACAAAACTAAAAGTAAAGAAAAGTAAAACGATAGGAAAAACGAACGAAAAATTTGACGGCTAATACTGCTTCGATCGCCGAGCATTTGAGATAAGAACCCCTTCCCTGTAAATAGAAAATTTAGATGAACAGTAAACTCCACTACGGCCCAAGTTTCTATTAATGCAATGATATAAATAGCCTACGATATAACTGGTGAAAATCTCAATGTGTGATTAGGTAGAACAGATAATCCCAACTGCGTACCTTTTACTCCTCCCTCTTGTCACCTTTGTTTGGTCTATTCATTCAGACGTGCAATATTTCTATCAATAGCTCAGATGAATAGCTAGCCTTCTTCCTCGTTCTCTGAATATTCAGACATTTTCAGATAAAAATTATTTGCAAAATCTTTATTCTCAGATTTTCCCTCTACGATTGAGGATGCTCGTACTCTCCCTCTCCTCATCAAGTTTTTGCGTGCAAGATTTCTGTCACCAGCTCACATCCATTACCGTTTTCCTCTTCGTTCTCTGTATTCAGAAAACATTCAGTGAGAATTAATTTGAAAACCTTCATTCTCAGATTTTAATCTTCATTCACAGAGTTTCTATTTGATTTGCTTTGGGCTATCTATTGAAAGAGCTGCTAAGACCATCACGGAAGACCAACAGCTTATGCTCATCATTCTGCCTGCTATTTCCTCAAACAAGCCATTCTCGTAAGTATTATTACCACAAGTCTGCTTTTTGTTTTCGGGGTATGTATAGCTTCAGAATCTGAATGAAGTCTATTTTGTTCAACAATATACTGCTTTTTTTATGGATAAGTTACAATTTGAACTTCAGACCTTTATGTACATGTTGGAGTGCTCTATTACTGAACTTCTGATCCTCTTCATTACTAGAACCTTTTGATATACCCTTTCATTAGGGTTTCAGATATTGTTCATTAATGGGTATTCATATCCCAGATGATTGTGCTAGAAATCTCAATTCCTTGTTTCCTAAGAAAACTCTTTAACGCCATACCAAAAATGCTAGTACAAAGATCCAAATGTTCTAATAGCCATGAGCAGTGACTAATATCCGCTTTTTCTCTGTTCCTCTGCTCTATGTTCTAGTCTTTGTTTTCTCCTCTGCCTCTGCAATATGTTTAGGGTTGTATTCTATTCTTAATTTTTTTCATTTAGGAATTGATAAGAGCAGTTAATTACAGTAGAGTTGTATGAGAAACAGTGAGAGGATCTGCTAGTGTTTGTTGTAGCAACAGTTTGAAGAGCATATGCTAGTATTTGCTGTAGCATAAGTTTGAAGCAGCCAAACAGCAGGGGTCTCTGTTTTTCTTATTTTTATGAGCACAATTAAAAACAGCAGTTCTGTTTTATGTCGATCTTTGTTTTATCTCTATTCTAGTCTTTGATTTCTCCTCTCCTCTTCCTTTCGTATTATAAGGCTTTGCATTCTATTCTCAAAAAAATTCATTCTGAAAATGAAAACGACATTTTTCTGTGCTTACATAACTAAAACTTTTCCAAATATTCTTCTCAATTCCATGCAGAAGCTAAGGACAGAGCGGGCAAAGATAAGGCTATTGGCATTGATCTGGGGACAACTTACAGCTGTGTGGGAGTGTGGCAGCATGACAGAGTTGAAATTATCCCCAATGATCAGGGTAACAGAGTCACTCCCTCCATGGTTGTTTTCACCCTTAATGACAGACTTGTTGGAGATGGTGCCAGGTTTCAGATTTCAACTAATCCTACCAACACTGTGTTTGATGTCAAAAGGCTCATTGGAAGGAGATATAGTGATCCCTCTGTGCAGTCTGACAAACAATGGTGGCCATTCACCATTGTTCCAGGGAAGAATGACAAGCCTATGGTTGAAGTGGCTTACAGATGTGAGAAAAGGCTATTTGCGCCTGAGAAAATCTCGTCCATGATGTTGGCTAAAATGAAGATGATTGCGAACCAATACCTTCACTGTGATGTGAAGAATGCTGTTATTACCGTGCCTGCATATTTTAATGATTCGCAGAAGCGAGCAACTAAAGATGCCGGTAAGATTGCAGGGCTAAATGTGATGCGTATCATCAATGAACCCACGGCTGCAGCATTAACTTATGGGTTTGGTGCTTTGGAGGAAAAAAGAAACATTCTAGTTTTCGACCTTGGGGGAGGCACCTTTGACGTATCTGTCGTTACAGTTGAAAGAGGTAAGGTTGAAGTAAAAGCTGTTGGAGGGGACACGCATTTGGGAGGTGAGGATTTTGACAATCGGATGCTGTCATTGTGTTCAGCACTTCAACAAAAAACACAAAATAGATATGAGTTTTAGGAGGTTCCTCATTTATGGTGGAAAATTCTCCATTCTTTGGGGGAAACTGTTTCTGCAAAATGTGACACTTCTGAGGCCATGGAATCAGGGGAGGATATTTTCAATAATTGCCTGAATATTCCCCCCTCACATGAAAAACTGCTAAGAAAGATGTGTAGACATCCCTTGTGAAAGATAAATAGGGTGGGGAAGTGGAGTGCCCCTATGTAGGGTGTTCTTAAAATCAACACGGATGGGTCTTCCAAGGGCAATCCAGGCCCTGCTGGTATTGGTGGTGTTGGCAGAGATAGTACGGGGATGTTCAATTTCTATTTTCAATTTATAAAGGTCATCACACTAACAACCTGATGGAGGCCATGGCTATTTTGTATGCCGTGAAGAATGCTTGTGACCTTGGTTGGAGAAGGCTTATCTGTGAATCCGAATCTCAAGTGGTGATATATCTATTGAATCGGCAACATTCTGAAGTTGTTAGTTGGAAGTTAGCTTTGATTGCAGACCGGATTCATAATTTGTGTACTTCTTTGGAGTCTATTACTTTCACTCATATTCCCAGAGAATGGAATAGTGTTGCTAATTGTTTGGCGAAGTGGGCTTCTGACCATATGTGTAATTGGAACATTGTTGATAAAACTCAACTTCCGATGGGCTTGTCCCATCAATTTGATCACTTGGTTGATCTTGATAGGGCTATTTGATGCCCTTTCTCTGTTTTTTCTTGTTTCTCTTTCAGTTTGAATAAATTTTCACCCCTCCTTTATTTCTAATCACAAAGCTCTTCGAAGACTAAGGTTGGAGTGCGAGAGGGAAAAAAGAAGTTTGTCCTTAGCAGTAGAGACTATAATTGACATAGATAGCCTCTATGAAGGGCTGGATTTCCACACCAATATGAGGAGGGCAAAGTTCGAGGAGGTGAATGCAGACCTGTTTGAGAGATGCATGCAACTAGGGAAGCAATGCGTGCAAGATTCCAGGATGAGAAAAAACCAAATCAACGACATCATATTAATAGGAGGTTCTTCACGTATACCCAAGATTCAGGAATTGTTGAGTGACTTATTCGAAGGAAAGGAGCTCTGCAGAAGTGTAAATCCAGATGAGGCAGTTGCATATGGCGCAGCTTTGCAGGCAGCTGCACTGAACGAGGAAGACATCAACTTAGTCTTCGTGGACGTGACACCGTTGAGTCTTGGAATGGAAATCAATGATGGTGTCATGGAAATAGTTGTTCCCCGTAATACTGCCATACCTACTCTAAAGGAGGCATTGGTCACCACAAGGTTTGACAATCAGGCAAGTGTGAGTTTTCGAATTTACGAAGGCGAGAGTCCTTCGGTTGCAAATAACAATTTTCTTGGTGAATTTGTCCTTGGTGGCATCCTACCTGCTCGCTATGACGTTCCACAGATAAAAGTATGCTTTGAAGAAGATGTAGAGGGAATTCTTAGAGCCTCTGCTCAGGATGTGGGGACAGGGTTAGAGAACCAGATCACTGTTACAAATGAGCGTGAGAGACTAAACAAGGAGGAGATAGACAGAATGGTGGCTGATGCAGAAATAGTCCGAAAAGAGGATGAAGAAACGATAAAGAAGCATATTGCTAAAAACAATCTGGAGTGTTATGTTTGTTAGGAAAGCTACTTGCGGAAATGCCTTCCAAATGTCAATTTACAAGGGAAATTATATAAAGATCAAATCTACGTCTGAGATGCATAGGAAAAATAAGAACAGAGAAAATAAAGACACACACAAGATAAAACACGTGAGACAAAGAATTACGTGGGAAACCCTTTCGGGAAAAAACCCACCAGCCAAGAACCAGAGTGTCACCCCTTCGTATTACAGTAAACAATAAATTACATACAAATAATAGACTCAGGCTCAGATTGCCTTTACAATCAACCCAACTTCTACCACTATGACACTGTTCTTCAGGCTTACAGCCTTAGCCCTCGCAGCCTCTACAGCAATACAACCATTACTGTTAACCACAGACTTAGCCTATTTCTATCAACGAATCTCGCATACATTTATACACTATGCAATTCGTTATGGAGTTCAGTATGTCAACCGTCACACTTCAGAACGGTCAACCAACTCTGCTTCACACCACATACTCGTGCCCGCCGTACTCCGTATTGGCACATACTACCCGGCACCTACGGTACCCAGCACCCGGCACCTACGGCACACCCGACATACCCTATGGCCGTACGGCATCACTCCACCATACCTCCAGCCTTTGTCATACGTGAGTCTCCTTGCCGTACGAGAACTCCTCTTTTCATTCTCTTCACTGTACGGTGACTTTCTGTCGTACGGTGCAAACACATACTTCAACACCGTACTGTAATCTTACTGCCATCGTACGGCAGTCTCAACTCCACCGTACTGACCGGCACCATCGTGTTGTTCGTGCTATTCGGCACCATCACGCTGTTCGTACTGTTCAGCATCATCGTACATAAAAAATGAAGTGTTATTACCGTACATTGAAGTGGTATCACCGTACATGAAATAAATAAATAAATGTCTTATAAATTTCACCATACGGTGGTCTTCCCATACGGTAAGGCTCCACTCTTCCCGTACGGTGGTTTTCCCGTACGGTGAGACTCTGTACGGTCTTCGTCATTCAACAATATTGTTGGGTGATGCGACGCGCTCCCCTGCCCACAGGTGGTTAATTATGTGGTGTTCCATGTTCACTAAAAGTCATGGCTTTTGGTGCAACGGTAAATGGGCCCTACAAGTGGTATCAGAGCCTGGTTTTGGCTTGGTCATGGGTTCAAATCTCCCCGGTGCCTTCCCGACCCGCGTAAGCACCTGGTATGCGCGTCGAGGGGGAGATTGTTGGGTGATGCGACGCGCTCCCCTGCCCACAGGTGGTTAATTATGTGGTGTTCCATGTTCACTAAAAGTCATGGCTTTTGGTGCAACGGTAAATGGGCCCTACAATGTTAGTAACATGAAAAACAGGTTGAAAGAGGCCATGAGCAACGGGAGAGTAACACGAAGAGTGGCAGATTGTATGACAGGGAAACTGGATGCTGTTGAGGAATGGCTTGATGAGAATGAATATGCGTTAGAAGGGGAAATTCGAGCCAAATTGGATCAACTGTCACGGACATGTAGGTGCTTAAAATAAAAGGAAATTCTCAGGTTTGTAGTTGTTTATGATTAATGTTAGGAAGAACATTGGGCGTTTGGGAGAAGCTGGTTTTAGCTTTTCCCACTTTTTCTCAATTTTCTTACGACTGTTAAGAAATTATTATTAATGCATATGTGCTTTCGGTAATCTAATCCTGACAATAGAAAATACTTCGAATCAGTACATGAGGACCTGGACAGCCTAATGAAGAAGTGCACTTTGTTAATATTGAAACAAAAAATGGTATTAGATGGATCAGAGTTAGATTTAGATTTGCATGAATCAGAGGAGCTTCCAAATAATTATTTTGAAATAGAGTAAACTTAATGTTAGATTTAGTTTTACTTTTAAAATCTGAAAATTATAGAAAATTTATCACCTGATTTGCTTGATTGATTTCCACTTGAAGCAGTACGATATATCATTTCCTTTTATAGCTCAAGCAACTGGTCACTCATTTCTGCACTCATGTATTATTGGTAATCAAATTCTTAATGAACAATATTTCATCTGAAGCCTGTCTGTAAGTATTACCTTAATGAGACATCAATGATTTTGATGAGTTTTTTTTTTGAAAAGGTGAAAAGAGAACTGTTCTTAAGTACTTCTGTAGTACCAATATAAGATTTTTCCTACAGATTTTAATTTGTTGAAACATTACTAGAGCCTATATAAATATAATGGTTTTCATCAAGTAATGATCTATTCAGCTGTAGAAATAGATTTTTTTTAATTATTGTTATCACAAACAAGTTTAGCTTCCATATTTTATGGTCTAGTTTCAACAAGATGGAAGTTAACTACATAATGTCCATCTTTATTGTTTTATAGTCCAGACTGGTCAGGTGTGAAAGTTTGGGTCTCTATTTAAAATATGCTGCTCTGTTTTCTAATGATTAACTTGAGAGTAAGCCAATAAATATACGAGAAGAAACTGCTGTGATTGGCATTGAGCAAAGGAGTTGCCAGAATAAAATAAGAATCAGGTTTATACTGCTCCTTTATATTTCTTTTTAGACGGGCAATCAATAATTTTTGTTGTCTTTGATGTACAGCTTTTTGGCCAGAAATATGTGCATAGAATAATCGATAATTCGTAAAGCAAATGAGCAATAAGCAAATCGGTTTAAGGTTTGTTACTGTTATACCATTACATCATCTGAAAGCCTTTATTTCATCTTGAGCGTAGTCTTCCACTAAATTCCTTCCATGGTCCTCATATAATGATATTACATCTTATTTTTTATCAACAAAAAGTCATCCATACATGGTAATCAAAATCTGTATATTGATGGTTCTCTCATTAGTGCATATCTTCCACTCGTCATCCTTTTCTAAAATTAACATTAAGAAATTAGGTACAGGTTCATAATCTCTTTAATCAATCCCTATCTTATCAACATAGTTCTATATGTAACTTTATTTAATAATTTAGATCTAAGATTTAAATTGAAAACATGAATCTATGTTAAAAAGAAAGATATTGAGTGAACAAAAAGATATTGTATATCCTTTAAGACAATATTCTTATTACTCACCCAATATCTCCCTTCCTACACTTTGCATGCTATCAAGTTATGCTATCAAGTTTTTCTTAATTTGACATGCATTCAATTTCTTCACCTCTCCTATTATTTCTCTTTTGACACTAATATCATGTATCCTTTTATAAGGTGTATTTAGTTTTCCATCCATCATAAATTCCCTTCTATCCCAAAATCAAGATGAACTCAAAAACACATAACAATAGTCTATTGGAATAGTCCATTGGAATGATTTTGTATAGGATTTCATCCTCATTTTTTTCTTTTTTCTTTCAAACTGAATTCTATATTAAATAGACCCAAGCCTCCTCTCTACTAATGGTTTCTGTGCAAACATATGAGATAAATATGCCCTCTGTTTTCTGCCACACAATGATTGATAACCTTGATAACCTTCTCTCGAGCCAATGCCACTCACCAACTCCTCTAACTCCTATGCAGAACCGCCCATTCTAATTGAGCCTCCTCTCCTTTTAAATTTTCAGATTCCATTTTCTCACCTCTCACCTTGCCTCTCCACGCAGGCTACTTCCTCCACTGACTCATTAGTCCCCTCGTAGATCCAACATATTTAACTGTATTCTTTAAACTCATTGGATCAATATTTTCTTGCTCATTTTGTTTAGCGTATGTTTTGTTTTCTACTATTTTATTCACTCCATATCAGTGCCATATTGAAATTGTTTGATGGCTCTCTTCAATGGTCATTGGCATCTTTTATTTTCCTTGTCTTCGTCATGTGCATGCTGTCCACACTAATCTTTCCTTGTTTTCTATCATATTTTCCTCCTTTAGGCGGATTTTAATCTGTTAATATGTATTTTCACATCTTAATAAATCACCTAATCCCATGCCCTCTCTTTGCAAATAAGTTTGCATCCTTATCAAGCCCTCTGTTTGTTGGAAGTGGAATCACTCTGAGAGGGGTGAATCAGAGGGGAATTTTTTTATTGTTTTACAAAAATGAATAACTTTTTAAAGCCTTTTAGACCGAATGCTTAAACACAAATTAACAATTCTCTTGAAAGGAGACATTGTTTGGAAGTGGAATCACTCTGAGAGGGGTGAATCCAAGGGGGAATTTTTTTATTGTTTTAGAAAAATGAATAACTTTTTAAAGCCTTCTAGACCGAATGCTTAAACACAAATTAACAATGCTCTTGAAAGGAGACAGTGTTATCAAATTACTAACTTAAGACAAAGATTTAACAAAGCATAATCATTCAATTAGTTAATGAATCATATTGAATTTACTTTGCTGTTTTAAGCATTACCGAGACCCAGATTTCAACATTTGAACGTTTAACTTAGAAGAATTACTTTTTTTGTTTAAACATCACTGAAACATGACTTGCAATTTGAAACACATGAACATTTAAAACAAAAGTGCAATTTTAGAAGGAAAACAATGCTAGGTATCAAAGCATTTTTACAGAAACTTAATGGAATCGAATAAGACACAAATGACATCACATAACACACAAATTTGTCGAGTGGAAAAGCCTCTTGGGGTAGAAAAACCACTCCAAAAGTGTACCTTTTATTGATTCAAAGAGCACCAACTTAGTACATATATGTTTTAGCAGCACAAACTGCAAGGAGCACCAACCCCTATCTATCAATAGTGTTGGAATTGGTTTCCGATGTTTTTGTTAGCATTCATGTTTTGTCACTGATGTCAACATATGTTTCTATGGAGGCAAAACAGACTAGTTATTACTGTTGCTTGATGACTGATAGAAATGTACAGGTACTGTACGGTTGATTTAGAACAAGCGAAGTTGGTGATATGTACTGGGATGTGTTGTGATCTTATGTCTAAGGTCGCATGGTTTAATATTGTAGATTAAGTGATTTATAGATGTTTTAGTGAAGACTGGGTACTGGATTCATGTGATAGTGATCTTTGACAGAGTTAGTCTCTGTATTTTGAGAATAACTTGTGTGCGATATGGATTCATGATGTGCGAGCTTGGGGAATGTCAGGAGAAATGTTGAGGAATGTTTGTTATGATTCTTGGGTCGCAGGACTCTTGGTGACGCCAGTTGTGGCGTGTATTCTGGAGGAGACCTATTTGGGACCGACTTCAGAGATGTAGCGTGTATTGTGGAGTGGGAGCGTGAATTACGGATCTTGGATTATATTTGATGAATTTGAATTAATGTTTACTTGTTATAGGTACCGTGTGTATCTTAGCAAGGGGTTAAGTAATTATTTGTGCATTGGGGAAATCTTATTCGGTTGACCTATTTGCTTATTGTAAATCTGTATAAAAGAAAGATTGTTTTCTTTTATGGAAGTGTGGTAACAGCGAAGTGTGGATGTTGCAAGCTTGTTTGTGCAAAGTCTGCTGGATGTAGAGCAGTGGAAGTCATTTTGAGACTTCATTAGAACTGATCAAGCAAAGACAGTTGCTATCAGACAGTTCACTGGATTGTATATTTCTTATATACACTTGTATTTCAGACAGTAAGTCCTGACGGTGGATTTAACCTTCTTTAGGCGTGTGCCTTGGTAGTGAGCCTACTATTACTCTTGATTCCTAACAGAGTATGTCCTTTAACAGGGTCTATGTATTGTAATGTATTAATAAGCTCCTAATAGGGCTAAATCTTTTAGCAGGTATACTATACTCCCAGTACATCATTTGTGGGTGTTAATTCCCACTGGGGTTTTACCTTTAACATGGTTTCCTCGACGACAAAGGATTGTGTTATGGTGTTGCATTTATTGTGTTATCATTTGGATTAAATTTTTGGTTTATAATGCTTAATAATCTGTCTCGCAACTGATTCACCCCCGCTCCTCTCAGTTGTGTTGGTGGACTGTTATTCCTAACAATTGATATCAGAGCATCTGGTCCTTAGAGAGAAAGCTTAATAGCTTAAGGTGATCCTGAAAATGGCATACTATAGGAAGGATAGTCCAAAGTTTGATCCTGAAAACTTTGACAGTTGGAAGAACAAAATGAAAACTCATTTGCTGTGTTCGGGAATTTATTATTGGATGATCACAAAGAAGGATGAACCTGTCAAGACTGAAGATGAACTGGATAAAGCTACTGATGATGAAAATAAGTTGTTTTCTTATAACATAGTTGCAAGAGAAGCACTGATTAGTGCACTCTCTGAAGGTGAATTCACAGAGGTTTAAGACTCGGATTTTGCACATAAAATTTGGTCAAGATTGGAAGCACTATATGAAAGAGATAAGTTTACTAAGAAGACAAAGTTGTAGAACTGGGAGAAAAGGATGGAAAATCTGAAAATGAAAGATGATGAGAACATTAGAGCATATGTATAGAGAGTTACAGAGGTTGTTATTGGAATTAGAAACTCTGGTGGCACATACAATGAAGAAGAAGTGATTGCAAAGATTCTTAGATCCTTGACCTTTGTTTACAAAACTAAAGTGCAAGCTATAGAGGAGATCATACCTTTGATGATGAACTTCAATAGGGAGATGTTGATTACAAAATTAACTACTTTTGAGGTCACAGAGTTGGGAGATTCATTAGCTAAAGTTGAGACAACATTTAAGGCAACTGTGCATAAAAATAAAAAGACTTTATCAGGGACTGCGAGCACCCCCAGGAGTGACTTGAGAGAACTTGGTGAATATGCAGATGATTGGGAACATACAGAGGAAGAAGAAAGAAAGTTAGATGAGATTGTGGCCCTAATCGCTAGAAGAGAAAAGAGAGATAAGGGTAAGTTTGAAGGAAAGTTACCTTTGAAATATTTTTCATACAATAAAATAGGTCATTTTGCATCTAGATGTCCGACAAGGGTCCCTAAGCATAAATCAAAGTTTTATAAACCTAAGTACTCCAAGGATAAGGAATGTTACTATGCTAGTGGAGTTGTTTTTGATGATGATGCTATTGGTACGTTATGATGTGATTGGATTTATTTCAATCAAGGATGATGAACCTATTCATGGAGAGCCCTAGTGTCACATGTTGAAAAGAAATCTGAATGGGTCGTAGACAATGGTTGTTCACACCATATAACTGGAGATAGAAAAAAAAATTGTTAAGCCAACCAAGTATGATGGTGGTGTTGTGAGATTTGGTGACAATACTCCTAAGCTTATCATTGGAGTTGGATCTATTTCTTTGGATGGAAAGGCTAATATTGACGATGTGTTACTTGTTGATGGACTTAAGCATAATTTGTTGAGTGTTGGACAACTGGTGGACAAAGGTAATCAATTGAAATTCATTTATGGGAAATGTTCTATTAGAAGTAAGTCAAGAGAACTGATCGCATCTGGTACTAAGTCGAGAGGTAATATATTTGAATTGAATACATCTGAGACTTGTTGTTTTGTTGCGAAGGTTGATGACAATTGGTTACGGCATAGAATATTTTGTCATGTAAATTTTGATAATATTGTGAAGGCAAGCATGACTAATGTTGTTAGAGATCTACCAAAGATTATGAAACCATCTAACACCATGTGTAGAGAATGTCTAATAGGGAAACATACTAGAAGCAGTTTTAAAAGAAAATCTTACTTAGCAAAAAAGAAGTTGGATCTAGTACATACAGATCTGTGTGGTCTTACAAGAACGAGATCTTACTATGGTGAAAGGTATTTTAAATTTTTTGTTGATGACTTTTCTAAGATGATGTGGGTTACATATCTAAGAGAGAAATCTGAGGCTTTTAAAAAATTCAAGATATTCAAAGAAAAAGTTGAGAATGAATTAAGTTTAAAGATAAAATGTTTAAGATCAGATAGAGGTGGAGAGTTTACTTCAAACTTGTTCAATACCTACTGCGAAGAGCATGGAATATACAGACAGACATCTTCTCTTAGGACGGGATAGAAGAGCGAAGAAACAAAACAATATTAGATGCTGCAAGAATCATGATGTTGGAAGGAAATGTATCACATGTTCATTGGAGAGACGCTGTTGGTACTGTTGTTTATACTTTGAACAGAATTCAGATTAGAGAATGTACAAGTAAGACTCCTTATGAATTATGGTTTAATCATACTCTTGTGAAATACTTCATAGTATTTGGTAGTAAATGTTATATCAAAAGAGATGATGAGATAGGAAAGGTTGATGCTAGAAGTGATAAAGGAATCTTCCTTGGTTATTCTACTAAGAGAAAAGCTTATAAATGTTTCAATCTAAGATTGAGGAAGATGATTGAAATATCTAATGTAGGATTGATGAAAAGTTCCAGATTCAGGAAAGAATATATGACTGTAACCAGACTATAGAGATCAAGGAGGCTACTTCAGATCAAGAAGAACCTTTTGAGATTGACCATGAGATTGAGGTATGTCAAGATGACTCAAATGATCCTACTAAAATTCCTAAGACTCTGAGGTATGTTAAGAAAAATATCTTGAAGATCAAATTATTGGCAATACAAATAAAGGCATGATGACAAGATCGAGGTTAAGAGATGAAGTTTGTTTGATTTCTTAAGTTGAACCAAAATCTATTGATGAGGCATGTAGAGATGAATCTTGGACCAAGGCTATGCAGTAAGAATTGGAACAGATAAAGAAAAATAACACTTGGGAACTGGTTCCTAGACCTAAAGACAAGAATGTTATAGGAACTAAGTGGGTTTTCAGAAACAAGATGAATGAAGAAGGGTTGGTTGTAAGAAATAAGGCAAAACTAGTTTGTAAAGGCTACTCGCAAAAAGAAGGTATAGACTTTGAAGAAATATTTACTCATGTTGCTTGAGGTTGTAAGATTATTTATTTCTTATGTTGCACACAAAGACTTCAAAGTATATTAGATGGATGTGAAATTTTCATTTATGAATGAAGATCTAGAAGAGGAAGTATATATATTGAACAACCTGATGGATTTCCTCTAATAAAAGATGAGGATATGGCTTGCAAGTTAAAGTAGGATTTGTATGGACTGAAACAAGCACCTAGAGCATGGTATGCAAATTAGATAGGTATCTTCTTTGTCTTGGTTTCATAAAAGGTAATACAGACAGTAATTTGCACTTAAGAACTAGTGAAAATGAAATTCTAATAGTTGAAGTTTTTGTTGATGATATCATTTTTGGATGAAATGATGTAATAAGTAAAAAGGTCTCTAAGGAAATGGAAAATGAATTTGAAATTTCAATGATTGGTGAGATGAAATTTTTCCTTGGACTCCAAATTAATCATAACAAGAATAGTATTTTATTTCTCAGACAAAGTATCTTAAAGAAATGTTGAAATTTTTTGGAACGGAAGATTGTAAACCTGTTGGAACACCTATAGTTACTGGTCACAAGCTTACTACTACTGACGAATCTTAGAGTGTTTTTCATAAAAAGTACAGATCTATGATTGGAAGCTTACAATATCTGACTCACACTAGACCAGATATTGCTAATGTAGTTGGAATTATGGCAAGATATTAAGCAGATCCTAAAGAGACACACCTTGTTGCTATGAAAAGAATATTTAGATATTTGAAAGGAACACTAGATTATGGCTTATGGTAAAATAAATATGATGGTTTTGATTTGCATGCTTATACTGATGTTGATTGGGCAGGAAATGTTGATGATAGAAAGAGTACAAGTGGTGGTGCATTCTTAACAAAAGTATTTTAACAACAGTATTTATAGTCATTTTCACAGTTATATCTTTGAAAACAAATTCATCAAATAACTACCAAAGTAATCAAAATGAAGTAGTTACCATTGTTTTAGTAGCAAGAGAAAAGTAAGTCAATAGAATATATGTCGAAATGAAGAAGTAAGAATCCTGAGAATGAGTCCCTTGAAATCTGCAAGAAGACCCCGCAAAATCTTCAGCAATATTCACTCAAACCACATGAGATAACTACCAACTAAAATCTTATCAACCGTCATGAAGAATATTCAAGACCCAACACTGGTAATCAACTCAAGAGACCACTGACTCAAAGAAAACTTCCTTCATTGCGGCGTGCCCTTAATAGGGTTGTAAAATGAAACCAACACGATACATTTCCCTAATCATATTAAGTCCCAAAAAATAATGTAATGATGTTTGAAGTCCAAGATTGTCCGGTTATCATCCCTATTTCTTGTTGATTCAAGACATCTTTGATGACAGAATTAGGTACATACACAGTAGAATGAGAATGCAAGATATAGTACCTAAAGTGTTTCACTGCCTTTACCACTGCATAAGCCTTCTTCTCAGCAAGGGGATAATTTAATTCATGTTTCTTGAGGGGAATTCTCATAAAATAAACTGGTACTTCTTCCCCTTGATCATTCTTCTGCAATAATATTTCAGATAATGTATTTTCTGAGGTATAGCAATAGATAATAAAGTCTTTTTTATAATATAGATCTATCATAGTGGGAGCAGACGCTATGGCTCTTTTGACATCTTAAAATGCTCCAATGGCTTCTGAACTCCATTTGAAAGGACTTTTCTCACTTATAAGGTTCACTGTATGCTTGGTTATTTTGGCAAAGTCGGGTATGAACCTTCTGAGAAAATTGATCTTCCTAAAAAAGGATTTGACACCAGTCCAGTTTGAAGTTAGCCCAAGTTTTTTGAATGGCCTTTACTCTTTCAGGATCAATCTTGATCCCCTCCTTTGACACAATGTGGCCTAACAACTTCCCTTCTATGACACCAAAAACATACTTTTTAGGATTCAATGAGATGTCGTGTTCTCTACACCTTTGTAGAACTGACCTCAATTCTTTCAGTTGGTTTTTACGCCTCTTAGAAAAGACTATTAAATCATCTAGATAGATTACATTTACCCTATTTATCTGATGGCTAAAAGAAGAATTCATGGCTCGCTAAAATGTAGCACCTGCATTGATCAACTTGAAAGGCATATGATTATAAGCATATGTGCCCCATGGTGTGGTGAAGGTCATTTTATGTTGATCTTCATCAGCCACCTTGATCTAATTGTAGCTAGAAAACCCGTCCAACATGGACATCATTTATGAGCTAGCCATAGTCTACAAAATGTGATCCATTATAGGGAGACCGTAATTATCTTTTAGGCTGCTTTGATTTAAATTTATGAAATCAACACAAATCCTTATTTCTCCATTCTTTTTCCTTACGGGTACTATGTTTGCTACCCATGTAGAATGGTGAATGGGATAAACAATTTGGGCTTGAGAGGGATATGGTGCTGAAGTTTCTCTCCTTTGAAATTCTTGAGGTCGTGGTAAGACCAAGCAAAGGTGTCTTTAAACTCCCTTAATAAACTGATAAATCTCCTCCTCTCATCAAGTGCGCATCACTTTCTCAGGTTTATGTATTTAGGATCTCCTTCCTCCCCTATATTTACCCTTTCAAAATCACATTCATTGGTATCATAATGGGAGATAGGTTGTTATTTAACTCCATCATGTCGGTCAAACAAACTTTCTAGAGAAATCATCCCTTTGGGGATACAGTTTCCCTTCAATTGGACAATCCCTTCATCAACAGGTTTACTAGGATCAAGACAAAAATTGTCACAACTTGATTGAGACCCTTCAAAGAAAGTTGTGTTGAAGACTTCAACCATCTGTAGAAATTTATCTATTTGTTTGTCATTTTGGAAAACTTTCCAGTGTTCAGCGTTATTTGGTACCCTAGATCTATAAACCATTTCAATTTTGTAATAACTTTCTTTGAAGTCTGAATGGGATAATAACAGGGATGCTGAGACTGCCAAAGAGTTTGCCCTACTATTTAGATCCCTAGGGATAGTCTCTATAGAGAAGGCCTTAAATTCTTCAATTTTGACCCAAACATAGTTCCTAAAATGTTTGAGCCTTTCATTTTTTCCTGAGTAGTTTCCCCTCACTTATCTTACCACTAACTTTGCATCACCTTTAGCCTTAAGAATTCTTATCCCCATTTTCTTAGCTTCCTCAATACCAAGCAGAAGAGCTTCATATTCAGCAGTGTTGTTCATGTTGTTAAATTCTAATTTGAATGCATGAGGAAACATATCTCCTTACGGAGATATCAACATAGCTCCTGCTTCAGAGCCGACTGAGATGCAACTCCCATCAAATTCTAAGAATCACAAATCATTGATTTCTTCTCCTATTATCATATCAACATTTGTTCCTAGAGAGACCATGTAGTTTCCAAATTCACACTCCTGATAAAGAATTTGAGATTTGGGATCCTCAGATGGAAACATAGTGTACTTTGATTTTCCTTCTGGTTGTAAGACAATTTTTTTTATTTCCCAAGGGGATTGTAGCTTGAGACCAATCTAACTTTATTTCCCTTCCAAGGTCTCTACAAAATGTTTTGCTCAGCAACATCCCATAGCTGACAGGGATGTCAACAACTAGGATGGTTAATTTGAGTTTTTTACTGGGGTGTGCTGCTAAAGCCACATGGGCATCCTTGATTTGGCCTACAAGTGGGACTTGTTTCAAATCCATGGGGTAACATTTTCCAAAAGTCACGGTCAGAGGGAGGTCTAAGGCCTTTGCAACAGATGCTGGCATTATGTTTTCATATGCTCTAGAGTCTATAACACAATTATTTAACTTGCACACATAGATGAACAGGGACAAATAAAAGGGTTTTGGTTTTAGCCCTAAAGAAGGATTTACACTTTCGGCAGATCGAGAACTAGGGTAGTTTGGGTTTGTTCTGATAGCATTGTGTGGGTAGTTTCATTAGCCACAAGATCTAAGGAGGATTTTCTCGACTTAACATAATTGACTAGTCTTTCCAATTCTTTTGGATTCATCCTAAGGTATTTTGCAGGAGAGACTTGAATTTTGGAATTTTTGCAAAAATCAATGATATCAAAAGAAAAATCAAAATCAGACTTTTTCAGCAATTTATCCTCTTTAGAACTCTGATTTTTAAAGAAAGGACTCTTAGAGAAGGGGTCCTTACCTTTTTCCCGACATTGTGAATTTGTTGGGGAATCATTAGCCTGAGAATTATGATGGCCTCTTGTCAACACCGTACATGTGGGGTCCTCAAGGGTTACCAGAATATTACCTCCTCGCTCAAAGTGAGATTCATATTCCATATAATAGTTTTTGGAGCCGCTAGGTAACTAAGGACTTTCTACATCTCCACGTGATTCTTCAACCAATTTTTTATTAACATGCATCTGCATTGACTAGATCATTTCAGGACAAGAAGTATCATCATGATCATCAGTGAGGTGAAAAGTGCACATATTGGCTCTTCTAGGAGGGCTTCAAGTGCTCTCTTATCAGATGAAAGGTGTCTTGGTGTTCTGTGACTAGGACCAGCCTGGTCAATAATTCCTCAGGGAAAATCTCCTATAATGGAGGAGGATTAGCACTCCCTTTAGACAATTGCCTTTTGATAGTAATCACATCATTTTCCCATCTATAGGGGATTAGAGCAGGAATCACTTTGTGTGTTTGGTATTTGCACATCTTTTCTCCACTTTCCTATCATTATCAAGTCATCTTCTAACTCAACGGCCATGTCTTGAGCAGCTTGTAAATTGGCTACTCTTACCCTCGTCAAATGAAAACCAATATCGAGAGGCATAAAATTATGAGAAAAAAATCTTTCCTATTTTTTGGGGTTGGTATTTTTGCATGGGGAATTTTATGGATGATTTTATTGAATTTTGCTATGAACTCCCTCATCGGCTCATGTATTTATTTCTTTAATTGAGTCAATTGTGCAAGAAAGGAGTGTTCATCTGATACACTTTTGAAACGTGCTTCAAAGGCAGTCTTCATATCATCCCAACTGGTGATATGGCCATTGGTCAGATGGTAGAACCAATCAGCGACTGACTTAGTAAGGGTTTGTACAAAAAGTCTCAATGCGACATCCTCATGTTGGACCGCCAGAATTCCACAAGCTGTGTTAAAAGCATTGAGGTGATCCTCAACTATAATTTTACCATCTCCATTGAATTTTGGCAAGATCTCTCTTGCTCCTTTAGGCAGATTATAATTTCCCCTAGATTCAAAGGTCCTATGATCGCTCCCCAAGGTTGTGTCATGACTACAGTTGGCTAAATTGTTACAAAGGGTGGGGCTTGGATTCCAGACAAGGTTAAAGCTTTCCAAGTGAGAAGAAGGAGATGCACTAGAAGGTTCTTTAGGTGGAGAGGGAGGTCTACTTTTGAATTTTCTCTTAGGTGTATGGATGATAGGGAACTGGAGATTTTACAGTTCCTGAAAAAAGGTGTCAAAAATGCCCTCCCTTCTCTGGGATCTAGTATAGGGTCGGGAATCCAGTATGTTTTTTTTTATGGTCTTTGAGCCACTCTATCTACTATCATAGCTTCTTGGGCAATAGGAATACCTCTTAACCATTCACCAATATATTCCTCTTCCTCTAAGACTAAAAGAACTTGTATATGTTGTTGACTACTGCTAGCTTCTTGATTTCCAAGCTAGGGTATTTAGGTTAGAAACAATGTCCTCTTGAGTATCTTGGAAGTTCAAATTGGGTTGTATGACTAGGGGTACTTCTTCTTGGTTAGGAAAAATAGTAGTGGGAAATACCATGATCATTCATTAAAAAAAAAATTTAGTACTGGTTCACTGTATATCTGACTTCCCCAGCGGAGTCACCAAAAATATGTTAGTAAATGGAAAAAGTCTTTATATTATATCACTAATTTCTTTCTCCATAGCCCTTTCAAAAAAAAAGAACCTAAACTAACAGTTGGATCAAATGCATGTAATTCTTGATCCTCTTGATTATGGTACAACTCCCGATTAGATTTTCTATGAATACTCAAACAATCAAACTGCACTCGCAGAGACATACTTTTGACCATAAAGTAAATAAGGTGTTAATAGTAACTCACACATAAACATGTCATGATTACCAATCTAAAGGAAATGTATATAAGTTTAATGAAGCTCACAGACTTTGATTTCTCCGCACATTTGAAAATGTAAAACTAAATATAATTGAAAAACTAAGACTTAAGAATAGATTTACTTCCAGAAAATATTCTGATCAACCAAAGATATCCCAAAAGAGATCAATTCACCACTATAAATGCACAAATTCGTAGGAACGGAAATTTTTCATTCATTGACTCAAAAACATCTTCAGAAGTATCTCCAAATATCTTAACTACTAAAACTAAACAAGCATCAAAGTAATTATATTCTACTCCAAAAATTGTTATCAGCCTTTTCCAAGTTTTTTGTGGGCTATATATAGCCACTAGTTTTAAAACATAACAATTAAAGCCTAGAAACTCTCCAAGAGTTTCGGCATGAGACAATTTTTAAACTAAAAGCATGATAAAAAAAAATATGGTCATGAGATCTGAAGGCACTTTGAGATCGGCAGAGCACGATCATGGAGTGGCAGAAGATTTGGATTCCATAGACTGGTCCTGAGAAACATCGGTGGCCCGAGCATTCTCCACTCCTCGTGCGTGCTTGAAAAACCGATGATAAGGGGGTGATGCGACATGGTGATATGTACGATCCTCTACTTCAACACCTTCTTGTCCTTGTGCACTTGAACAATTTTCTGCTTATGGGACTCCAGGTGATTGATGCGGACCACTAACATGGCCTCAATGTTATCCATTAATGTGAAATCCTCAGTGATAAGATCTTTATTATCTCTTATTGATGTGACTTATCCTTCAAAATCCTGGGTCATTTCCTCTGCCCCTTTAATGGTTTGGTTGCCTTCCCCCATCAAATTGATTTTTAGACGCTTCAAATCTTTCTACACAGTATATGTCAGTCTTTTTAGTTCATTCAATAGGTGGGTAGATCCTTCATGCCCTGACTTGATAACTGAGTTCTACCACTCAATGCTTTTAATTGATATGTATAGAACATCATCATCCAGACCTGGGATGGTCTTTTCAGTGAGGAATTTAGCCACTCCATATTTTTCAATTTCATACATCTTGTTCATCACATTAGCCCATTTATTTTTCTCTTTTTTCCATTCAACTAACTTTGTTTGCATCTCAGAAATTAATGTTGTAACAGTTCCATGATTTTTGATTAGCTTAGTGATGTAACTACCCCCATACTGGATCATACCCTGTATCCACTTGCCGAACACATTGATAATGAGCTTATTCCTCTAGATTTGATCAAGGGTTTTTCTAATCTTGGATGAACAGGGATCGAATGACTGGGGCATTTGGGATAATGGCATGGGACTGGGGTCCCAAACTTCCTGTATGAATTCTGTCAATTTCTTGATTGTGACCTCCATCTCTTTCTTGTCCCGTTCATCTTTAAAAGTCTTGTGGAGTATCTTTTTAATTGAAGTTTCCACATGTTTTGCATCTGCCACCCTAGTTGCAGCTCCAAGATCTATCTTTTCAACAGTGTAGTCATCGGTCATGGCCTCGATGAGATCTTTATCATCTTTAGGAATCGTACGTTTAGCAACCCAGTGCCCTATTTTTTCATCAATGTCAATTCTGGACTCAATCCTGATCCCTTTTAGTTTCACTGCAGTCCCAAAACACTTACTGACCATGTCTTCCACTAGCAGAGTGATGAGCAAAACGTTTCGCTTTTGGCTAATTGATGTTTCTAGCCACTTAAGTGTAGGGGCCGATGTTTGCAGGGAGGTGGTCCTTACGTGCATGGAACCAATAGTCACAACAACTATAGAATCCCTTGTGTTAGGTTGGTTATCCTTCTGGGCTTTGACATCTTTAGAGGGTGTATTTTGAGAATTCTTATCTAACAGTGGGTTGTCAATTTCATCAAGGTTGATTACTTCTTTCTCCCCAACCACTTCGATGTCTTCTTTCTCGGACCTTGTTCTTGTGATTCGTGCAGAAGGGAGGAAACATGGGACACAATGTTTTCTGGACTTGGACATAGAAATTTTATTACTTTTAGTTTTGGAAGAACCTGCAACAGAAACATCAATGTTAGAAGACGAAACATGATTTTGAGAAAGGGAGATAATGGTTCATCTTCATGTATTATGTCTCCTCTGAATATGAGGTTTTTTGCTGGCAATCCACTCCTCAGTTCTTGTGATCACACTAATTGTTTTGATGTGAATGTTGTCTCTTTCTTCAATACTCCAGTCTATTTCAAGCAATGATAATCCTATAACCCTGGCTTCATACTAATCATCAATTACCTCTTCACCTTCTTCTTCTTCTACTCCTGTGATATCAACATTTATTTACAGGGTAATAACTTGGCTAAGAGTGAAACTTGAACACCAACGCCTTCTCACTTCAAAGTCATCTGTACAATTCTGCCAGTTATCTTCCATTTGAGGGAGGTGCTAAGACTCAGTTGGTAAATTATAATTTTGGGTCGTGTACCCTCTGTTGTCAAATTCTTTCCTTGCTTGGAAGCTTTTTAGCTTCAACTTTTTGAGTTCCAACTCCAGATTGAGGGCATCAGAGGAAGTATTACACATGTGTAAAATCCCAGTTCAACAAGGAAGCTTGATTTGGCTCTACCTTTTTTCTCTTTTACACCTTTATGAACATGGGCTAATTGACGACCCACTTCAGTAATGTTGTGGCTATCTAGAGCATATCATGGGAGCTTAAATGGCTCTCCATCAAACCCTCTGACCCTTATATAGGTGAACCTCTTGAACTGAATGAAGAAGCTTCCATAAGTATTGATAAAAATTTTGGCTTCTTTTGACATTCTCTGTTGAACATTCCCCTGCATTTCATAAACCAAATTTTCAGAAAAGATATCATTCACCTTCATGAAGCTGTTTGTGTAAAACTCTTGCTACAGGTGGGGGTAATAGTCACGCACCTCCATATTGGGAACATGTGATTCATGGAAGAGACCCTTCCATTCTCTAATGCATTCCAGAACATCGAATAGATAAGAGGTCATATAGAAACCAGACCTTCCTGATAAATTTTCCAATTGATGGTGAAGCTCGTCTGAAATACTATCGGCCCAGTCAATAAATTTCCGTCCATCTAGGTTATCTGAATGTAGAAATACATCCAGTCTTTCTAGTAATACGCATGCTGGTTCCCCTTGATTTTGTTCAGTAATATTACCAATTCCCTAACCTATGGCTTAAAATGATCTATAGTAAGGGGCTTGGGTAGTCTAGACCCTCCTTTCTATGGTTTAAACAACCAATTTTGAGCGATCTGATTCCTGTAAACTTGCCTTTTTCTATAGAATACAGACTGAGAGGAGGCAGTAGTCAAACCCTCATAGGGATCTTTTTTTGGAATGCCCATTGCAGTCAAAATGACATCTCTATTTATGAAAGCCAATGGGCTTCCATCTATCTTTTTGATACATTTCTCCTCCCTACTATAACGCTTAGCACGTTCCACTACCAATTATGGGCACAAATTCACCATTGGAAATGCGGTTGCCTCAGCTAACCCACTCTGGACTATCTTTTCTATTGTAGAACTCGGGACAAGATTTTTAATCTTGTTCCTAATTTCCTCCAATGCCCCTTGTAACCACCTGGATTTGGTCTGTTCCAACTATAGACCCTATTTTTCCTAAGTGTGATCATACCCCCAATTATGTCACGACAATGTTACTTTGGCATAATTCATTTTAAATCAGATTTAATGTCCTTGGTGATTTTTATCACTGAATTACATTAACTACTACAACCATACAATTCAAACCAATTCAAATCAATTAAAAAAAATCAAATTCAAAACATGGCTATAGTATCTAATCATAAAGGAATTAAATAAATCTCAATGTATCTCATCTCTTTCAAGTAAACCCATTCCCCTAGCCTAATTAATTTAATTAATTTGGCTATAGTCCTATTGATTATTAAAAAGCAATTAGTTGTTTAAATAATTAATATCCTATTTTTCAATGAATAAAATAAGTTTAATTCATTTCATTAATATTCCTCTAAACACCCACCTAACCCACTTCAACCACTTTGACCATAGGTTCAAACCTATCCCAACCCATTCACCCCATGCTAATCTAATTCTAATCCCAAATTCATCCTAACCCACCTCCTAATGTTGTCACATTCCATTAGGGAGTGATTAAGGACTCCACCCACTTGAGAAAGTCAAGGAATCTCAAGATTCCTTCCCTCAAGTCCACTTTCTCAAGCCACCC